>OZ038518.1:10882975-10902975 GCA_964036315.1 Acanthosepion esculentum
AATGATAGATAGATAGATAGATAGAGAGAGAGAGTGAGTGAGAGACATGAAAAGAATAATAGATAGATAGATAGATAGATAGATAGATAGATAGATTGAGCTGAAAAGGGAATGATTCAGGAAGATACAAACAGTATAATAAAGAAATAAATAAAGTAAGTGACATAGATAGATAGGGAGAGAGCAATAGAATAAGAGTGAGAGATATGAAAAGATATATATATATATATATATACATATATATATATATATATATATATATATATATATATATATAAGTCATCCACATACAAGACTGTTTCGCTGTATCATCAATGTGACTAGACGTCTGATTGCTTCAAGCCGGGATCAAAACCCGACCGAGTTGGCATCAATCAGAGATCCTACCCCTTAGCAGCCAGAGGGCTCAATTCATTAATGAAGATATATATATATATATATATATATATATATATATATATATAGGTTTAATCAGTGTCACCACAAGCAAGGTAGTACAGCCACTAAAACGCGAGGGGTTACAGGGTGTGGAGGAATTCGGAACAGAAACATTAGTAATGAGTTGAAAGAGAAAAGAGCATTCAGGTGGAGAGTAGATAGCAAATGGCATTGCATTTAAATTCTTGCAGATTCAAGTTGGCTGAAATGCATGGAACCGGTAAAGATCTCCACAAACCAGAAGTGCCAGAAAAAAACTCTCACATCTACATATATACATGTCCCATCAGGATTCATTATTGACGTCCACAATCCTAACATCATAAGATATAAAGATGACGGAGTGTTGACAACAGACACAAGAAATGCGGGATAAGAAACTGTTAGCCTAGAACTTACCGCTGCATCTTGCCAGCTCAACTGTAAATTGATGAGATCTCGATGCCAGCCTATTATTGCGCTTAAATTCATACAGCCTACAGTATCATAGCGAAGAGTGATATTTATTTCCGCTCCAGTACAGAAAATGTGACACAAAGGTAAAAATGGGGAAAAGGACGACCTATTTCTGTCTTAATTTTAAATAAATAAATAAAAATAAATAAATTGCGATTCGAGAAGTATTAAGTATGGGAAGCCGTTGGTATAAACCAGTGGCTTCTGTTACTGTTGAGTCTTGACTCAATGTTGAATCTCGCCTATTGCCTGGAATAATAATGCAACACAAAAAGTACTTAGAACAAGAATGTATTATAACAAGAAAGTGTACACAATAAGTACATATAGTATTTCTGTATATTTCTGGGAAGACGTTCCTGGAGAATGTGTTGACTAGTCGCAGTCGATCAGAGTCTCTAGTTGGATCTCGTGATTCCCTCTTCTCTCGTCTTCCGGTATCAACCATTATTTATATAGTTGGTAGTCACCTATGCAGATTAGGCGGATCCCACCACAACAGTTACCAATTATAGGCATTTAAGAATATTTGTGGAGATATCATATATATATATATATATATATATATATATATATATATAACGCAAAAAACAATTCTATATTAATTGTTGTTTAAGATTTCATGATAATGTGATTTTAAACTTAGCTAGCCACAAACACTGACCCAAACATACACCAAAACAACACATTCTTACTTACCTTTCTTACTACATTCACCATAATACCACATTGTCTCTATGAAAATCCTAACTAGTTTCCATATGTACAATTCATTGTCTGTGGGGGAGGGGAATAAAACAACAATTTAAAATGATTATACACAATGAGTATACACAATATGCGAACATAGCGAAGAGCTCATCCGAACAATTACCACGAAAGTATTTATAAAAAAAGGCACAGGTAGGCACCCTTACGGCGGTGGGAGAGTGACTGGTGCCGAGCCTCAAGAACAGAACCAATAATATTGCTGATTCTTCTTTGAATTTTATCGAAGAACTCCAGGTAAATAGCAGAGGGCATTCAGTAGAGAATATGTGGCACAAGTCCATAAATGGGGAATAGGGGAAAAGGACGGTCTTCTGTTTTAAATTTAAACTTAACTAGCCACAAACACTAACCCAAACATACCACAATATTCCTAACACCAAAACAACGCATTCTTACTAACCTTTCATACTACATTCACCATAATACCACAATGTCTCTATGAAAATCCTAACTAGTCCCCATATGTACAATTCATTGTCTGTGGGGAGGGGAATAAAACAACAATTTAAAACTAGCTCCAATGAGGATACACAATAGGCAAACATAGCGAAGAGCTCATGCGAACAATTACCATGAAAGTATTTATAAAAAAAAAGGCACAGAGAGGCACCCTTGCGGTAGTGGGAGGATGACTGAAGTACAGCCGCCAGATCAGAACCAATAAGATTACTGAATCTCCTTGGTATCTTATCGAGGAGCTCCAGGTAAATAGCAGAGGGCACCGGACCATATATAGCAGCAATATTCTAAGCATGGATGAATGATAGACTTATAGATATGCAAGTTGGGAAGGATATTAAAATAATCCAGAACCAATAATGACAGCAAACCACCTGCAAACGGACAGAAAAGGAATTCTGTAAATATACCGAAATAGAAAATAATTTAAGGCAATGATGTGTCTTCTCGCCGGACTTATTCAACCAAAGAGACGATTCTGAGAGAATTAGATGTCTCATCAGGATTCATTATTGGCGGCTACAATCCTAACATCATAAGATATAAAGATGACGGAGTGTTGACAACAGACACGAGAAATGCGAGATAAGAAACTTTTAGTCTAGAACTTACGGCTGCATCTTGCCAGCTCGACTGTAAATTGATGAGATCTCGATGCCAGTCTAGTGCTTCACCTAAATTTTAAAAAAACTCTTGGTACCACAGAATAGAGCTTCTTCGAACAATTAACATGAAAGTATTTATAGAAAACGGACTGAAAGACGACCATATTCTAAACATGGACGAATAGCAGACTTATAGATATGTAAGATAGATTCTGGAGAGAAAACATTGTAGCGAAATATATTTTTATTTCATGTCGGTTGTGTCTTTGTATTATCATGGCTTCTAGAAGTTTGAGTTTTTCTTTACAGCGAGTCTTGTATAATATTTTGATGTTATCTTGTTTTTTTTTTTATTAATCGGTATCACACCAAACAAGACAGTAAAGTTTGGAAGAATTAGGAACAGAAACATTAACGAGCGGAAAAGGGAAACGTGTAATCAGGAGAACAGTAAATAGTGATTGACATTGCATTTAATCTTTTGCAAATTAAAGTTGGCTGAAAAGCACGGTGCCGGAAGGAATTTTCGCAAGCGAGAGGTGCGAGAAAAGAAACTGTTAGCATAGAACTTACGGTTACATCTATCCACCTCAACTGTACATTGATGAGACCTCGTTGCCTGTCTAGTAATGCGCTCAAATTCAAAGAGTCTAGGTACCATAACGAAGAACGATATTTATTCTGCTAGATACAGAAATGTGGCACAAGGCCAAAATTGGGAATGGGGGGAAAAGGACGGTTTTCACCTGCCTTAACATTAAACTTAGCTAGCCACAAACACTGACCCAAACATACAACAATATTCCTTACATCACAACAACGCATTCTTATTTACCTTTCTTAATACATTCACCGTAATACCTCAGGTCTCTATGAAAATCCTAACTAGACCCCATATCTACAATTCATAATGAAGAGCTTTAAAAAAGGACAAATAATAGACTTATAGATATGTAAGATAGATTCTGGAGAGAAAAATTGTAGCGAAATATATTTTATTTCATGTCGGTTGTGTCTTTGTATTATAATGGCTTCTAGAAGTTTGAATCTTTCTTTACAGCGAGTCTTGTATAATATTTTGATGTTATTTTGTTTTTTTATTAATCGGTATCACACCAAACAAGACAGTAAAGTTTGGAAGAATTAGGAACAGAAACATTAACGAGCGGAAAAGGGAAACATGTAATCAGGAGGACAGTAAATAGTGATTGACATTGCATTTAGTCTTTTGCATATTAAAGTTGGTTGAATAGATAGATTATCAAGAACCTATCAACAGAATAAGAAAGAAATATATGAACGAGCTGAGATAGGGGGAGAGTCTTGACTTTTATTTCAGTTTCGAGATTTCTCATTCTAGTGTAAAACTGGCTGCATATCTAACTTTCAGATTCTATTTTAAACCTGACCTATGTTTACCACTTTGACGCCAGTGTAAACCGGAATCTTTATTGTTTTTAACTGAGCCACGTCTCCCTTTTTGACGCTAGCGTAATGATTCCCAACATATTACCATACTCCACAGGTGGGGTATGGTAATATTTTGGTGGGGCATGCGTAAGATATGCACCCTTCGGCTTACTATGCTAACAGAATAAGGGGGCAATTCGAGAATGAGTTATTAACAGTGAATTGTTTTCTAGTGAGCTCAAATTTCATTTTGCATTATTATTGAATGATTAAAATGATCAAAGTATATGACAGAATAAGCTTTCATTCAAATGTTTTATATTTCTGCCTTTCAGTTCTCTATTATATGTTTTGAAACTATATATATTTGACTGTGTTTTTGTTTTTTTTTAATTTTTCTCTTTCCTGGGCACCAAAAGCCTCCTTCACGTGAATTGCACTAAAATTCTGGATATATAAGAATTAATTATTACGAGGGGAGGCACCAGAATGTTAGAAATGGCAAATTGAATCATGGCTCAAAATCGGTTGGGAACCACAGCTCTAGAATAAACATAATCTTTTTCTACCTGTTTGGAGATGTTGTAATGGTTGTAGTATTTGCAATGATAATTCCCTGTATTTGAAATGAAATGTGTTATTAACTGCGAAATGTTTTCTAGTGAGCTCAAATTTCATTTTGCATTATTATTTCATGTTTAAATTAATCAAAGTCTATGGCAGAATAAGCTTTCATTCAAATATTTTATATTTCTGCCTTTCAGTTCTCTATTATATGTTTTGAAACTATATATATTTAACTATCTTTTTTTATTTTTTTATTTTTTCTCTTTCATGGAGGCCATGTTATTTGGAGACTTGTTTAGAAACCAAGGTAATGGCCTTTTAAGCTTCCTTCACGTGAATTGCAATAAAATTTTGAATTTTACAGGGAGTGCAGCAAAATTTAAAAAATACCAAAATGGGGCATGGCCCCAAATCGGTTTGGAATCACTGCTATAATCTTAATCTCTTTAAGTCTGAGCGTCAATCATTATCTGACTTTCTTTTCCTCAACATCTTCATTTCCTACCACTTTCATAGATTCATATCACACTCTTCATTCATCATAAGCCTTTTAAGCAGTAACTCTACACAAGAATCTTGACCTCTTTTTTTAAAAGGTCAATAATTATCTATCCCGCTTATTCTCATTACCGTGCTCAATGTCTAGATTACCTAGACCAGGGTGGGGGGTAACCCCTGGCATGCGTGCTAGGCATGGTACGCCGATGACTTGTTTCTGTCTCATCTTCAGCAAGCAACATAAAAGTAATACAATGTATACGTTTTATAAATTCACAGAGTATTCAACCGAAAACTACAAGGGATTGTTGACCACGTTCACCATAGTCTATGAATATAGAATCCAGCGCAGTACGTAATCTGTCCAATGAAACAAAGTTAAAGATTAACACTCACTGGTCAGACTCTCTACTGAATCTGACTATATCGCCAATACCACCAGCAGCTGTTCCGTAATACTTCAGTCTTCGATATCAAAGGCTGGCAGTGAATATTCCGGAAAAAAACATGGCCGCCTTTATACACTTTGTATGAATATTTTGAGCCTTGTAATTGGTTAATCCTCTTATTGATGAACTATAAAATGAGTCAGCTCATTTTGGCTGGCTCACTAGTACACCAGGGTACCCCAAAACTTCAACAGGGATTGTCGATTGATATTCTTCAGTGCGTCGAATCCCTTGAGGACATTGGCGATCAGGGCTTTTCACAGTTTTCTATGATTTGTAGTTCTTAGTTTCTCCTAAACCCAGTCCTGATATTCATTTAGACAAGATCGTTAGGTAGCGTTGTGTTCTTTTGTCGCTCTTTCCTTTGATATGTCCTTTGAGTGTCGAATTTTCTAAGCCCTCTTTCCTCATTATGTTCCCTAGGAAATACAACTGTCCCTTTCTGATATTAAGTATTAGTGTCCTTTTTCTTACCATTTTCTCTAAAAATGCTCACATGTTCAGTCCATGGTATTCTCAGCATCCTTCTGTAGAACCACATTCCTCTCACCTCAAATTCTTTGTTCTTCTGTGTGGAGATTGTCCAGCATTCACTACCATATAAGAGGACTGATATTACGTAACTGTACGGTGCTCTTTTCTTTGTTTCCAACAACATTTTCCTGTTTCTTCATACTTTTGCATAGCTTTTAAAAGGCATTTTTCGCTATCGCAATGCATCTTCGGATTGCGGCGTCACACTTTCCGTCCTCTGTTAAAACACTTCGAAGATATTTAAAGTTTTGTACTGGTGTGATATCTCCAATTTACAATTTGCATGTTGGGCTGTTCCTTTTACTGACTTCTCTTTTCTTGCAATTGATGCTTAGACCTTTCTTCGCGCTGTCTGTTACTACGTTATCTAGAGCAGAGATGGGCAATACTTGGCACACGTGGCAATCATGGCACGCCGATGACTTGTTTCTGGCACGCGAAACTTATTCCTTAGATTCCCTATTTGACTTACTTTTATTCTTTCTCCTCTTTCATATCTATCACTAGCAGCATGCCCGGGCTTGATTCAAAAATCGTTATCACTTGACTTAAAATATTTTTGCCCTTCCTTGCCTTTAAAGGAGTGCCCGTTGCCGTGCTGATGTTTCTACATGCCTTACTTCTTGACTATCTCACACTGCGAATTTTTTCTAAGCTCTATACTAAACATTAAATCTGTTACGAAAAAAGAACTAAACAAAATGAACACAAAACGCTCAGCTTTAAAAAAGGACTCGTAACTGGAAAAAACGGATGAAAAAAGAATGTTAACAACAAATACTTTTTCACACCCAAACAAGTTCTGCGGAATCAGAATCAACGTTGAGTTTAAGCAAGCGAATGATCCAATTGGAGTAAAGTGCCATGCAGATTTAAATTTTTCCCACTTGTGACGAATGCAGCTATGGATTTTTTTGGCATGCTAGTTAACATACATGACAGTCAGCTGTTGGCTCTCACGCTGGCCAATAGAATCTTCCTGCCTAATTGTGGCAGCCAGCTATAGGCTCTCACTCTGGCCAAGTAGAATATGTCGCAAACTACATGAAAACTGCCTTAGAAGCATGAAAAATCGATTATTTCCATTATCGATGGAAGTTGGGAGATGCAAAGTCGGTCTTGGCCTTAAAACTAATTTGGAGCATGTGCATGTAAATTTTGGTGCAATTCCGTCGAAAATTGCGGCTGTGTATTCGTTACACACACACACACACACACACACACACACACACACACACACATCCTGCCTTTTATAGATAGAGATTATCTAGTGTATTTTGATTTTCTGCCCTTTACAGATTGTGCAGAATGTCACGATCATCAGCTAAGAAATGATGTCATTCAAATAAAGAGGCCAACCTCCTTCTCCTCGTTCTCACATCCTGCCCTAAAAAAATGTCCGTTAGATGTTTACCCCTTACTTGAGCACCTGATCTTTCACTTTCAAAGTTGATGGCAAACCAAAAGCATTCCTTGTGTGCCATTCCATCGAACGACTGGGACAGTATCAGATCTTATATGGCGGAAGCTCCTTTCTCAACATTCTTCAAAAACATATTGCCTCCAAGACTGATGCCTTCGTCTCGGAATGGATCCGTTCTGGAATGAAGAGTTTTATACTCCAGAAAAAAAGATTCCGGCAAAGAAACGGACAGCCAACTCACTGTTCATTTCCGAATGTGCTGCAGCCATAGTTCAGCATAACCCCTACTACCAGGAATGGGCAATCTTTGGAATTCGAACTCGGCTCTCCGATTCCTCAATCCGAGCCGCTATCGCTTACTCCACCGTGCCTCCTGGAATAAGAAGTAACTCGGATCATTGCAGAACCACCTGCATTCCTGATGCAACAGAACATCAGGCCAACCTCCTTCTCCTCGTTCTTATATCCTGCCCTAAAAAATTTATCCGTCGGAGTTTTACTCCCCCACCACCTTTGAGCACCTGATCTATCACTTTCAAAGTTGATGGCAAACCAAAAGCATTCCTTGTGTGCCATTCCATCGAACGACTGGGACAGTATCAGATCTTATATGGCGGAAGCACCTTTCTCAACCTTCTTCAAAAACATATTGCCTCCAAGACTGATGCCTTCGTCTCGGAATGGATCCGTTCTGGAATGAAGAGTTTTATACTCCAGAAAAAGATTCCAGCAGAAAAACAAACAAACAAAAACAAACAACCAGCCCTCTGTTCACTTCCTAATGTACTGCAGCCATAGCACAGTATAACCCCTACTACCAGAAGTGGGCCACCTTTGGCACGCGTGCCAAATAAGTGACGACTTGTTTCTGGCAAGCGAAACTTAACTCCTTAGATCGAGTTTTTACTTACTATTATTCTTTCTCCCCTTTCATATCTATCATTATCACGTGTATTTTGATTTTCTGCCCTTTACACATTGTGCAGAATGTCATTCAATATCTGTCTATATTTCTGAGATGAGGTATTATGTACATTATTTACATTATTCGGACTATTGTCCTCATCTTTGTCGCCATATTTATCACAATGTTTCCTCAAGGACACATGGCACAGTGGATAAAGGCGTTGGTTAGACCCAGTGACAGGACCCAAAGAGTGTGAGTTCAATACCCGGCTAAGGCAGTGGAGAACTTGGAGAGGGGAATTAACAGGAGATAACTGATAACTGACATCCATTAAACATGGCACGTGGAACTAGAACAGTCTACCCCGGGGAACGAAATAAAGGGTTCAGTTCGACATTCCAACCACCTGAAGAAGGCCAGAGCGTACAACAGCCGAAACGTTGTGATAAATATGGGGATAAAGATGAGGACAATATTCCGAATAATGTAAATATTGTCATTCAAATAAAGAGGATATTAGAGAAATGAAAGGATACTAGACTGAAAACTTTGGTATGATTAAGAAAGGCAATAAAGCCTTATGCATTTTCTGTTCCGAAACAATCGCTTGTAGGACTTCTTCTTTAAAGAGACATTTTGAAAGTGTTCAGAAGAACTTAAGCAATAAAACTGAGGAAGGAAAATTGAGAATTAATTTTTCGTGAACTAACATGACACGTAGAACTAGAACAGTCTACCCAAGCAGGCGAAATAAAGGTTTCAGGTCGACGTTCCAACCACCTGAAGAAAGCCAGAGCGTACAACGGCCGAAACGTTGTGATAAATATGGTGACAAAGATGAGGACAATAGTCCGAATAATGTAAATATTGTCATTCAAATAAAGAGGATATTAGAGAAGTGAAAGGATACTAGACTGAAAACTTTGGTATGATTAAGAAAGGCAATAAAGCCTTGTGCATTTTCTGTTCCGAAACAATCGATTGTAGGACTTCTTCTTTAAAGAGACATTTTGAAAGTGTTCAGCAATAAAACTGAAGAGGGAAAAGAGAATTCATTTTTCGTGAACGGAGCAAGACAAAATAAAAAAAAACAGTCTGGTACTTTTATGAACTTAATTTCAGATAGGCCCACTTCCAACTTAGTTGCTGCTAGTTTTGAGGTTTCAAAAGACTTTTGTTGGCACGTAGAAACATTTTGTGTCAGAGATTTGGACGGTTTTGGCACGCACTCTCAAAATGGTGGCCCACCTCTGACTGCTCCAATATCTATCACAGGAAACACTCGATGAATTCAGAAGTGCTCGCGGTCATTGCGAGAGAGTTCTAGAAAACGCAAAGCGTAGCTATGCACAAGCAGTCCCAGCGTTTTGCAAAATGTCACGACCATCAGCTAAGACACTATGTCATTCAAATGAAGAAGATAATAGAGAATTTAAACAATAATGGACTGAAGAATGTGGTATGTGGATTTTCTGTTCCGAAACAATCGTTTGTAGGACTTCTTCTTTAAAGAGACATTTTAAAAGTGTTCAGAACGTAAGCAATAAAACTGGGGAAGGAAAAAATGAGAATTAATTTTTCATGAACTAACATGACACGTAGAACTAGAACAGTCTACCCCAGCAGGCGAAATAAAGGTTTCAGGTCGACATTCCAACCACCTGAAGAAGGCCAGAGCGTACAACGGCCGAAACGTTGTGATAAATACGTCGACAAAGATGAGGACAATAGTCCGAATAATGTAAATATTGTCATTCAAATAAAGAGGATATTAGAGAAATTAAAGGATACTAGACTGAAAACTTTGGCATGATTAAGAAAGGCAATAAAGCCTTATGCATTTTCTGTTCCGAAACAATCGCTTGTAGGACTTCTTCTTTAAAGAGACATTTTGAAAGTGTTCAGAAGAACTTAAGCAATAAAACAGAAGAGGGGAAAAAAGAGAAACAAATTTCTCGTGAAATAAACAAGACAAAAACACAAGCTGATAGTTTTGTGAAGTTTATTTCAAACTGAACTTACCGAAATGAAACATACTAATTACTAAACCAAGAGGCTGTCACCGACTTTTGGCCTGTAGTGTATATATTCTGAAAGATGACATTTCAACACCTCTTTCAATACAATTCAAATGTGGAAAGGACATTTTAATATTTTTTTTTTTGGTTAATCATAAAAATGGTGGTGAAATCAGACGCGTTTTTGTCGTTTGACATATACCTCATAGAAATATCGCTCATATAATCGTAATACATTGGCTACAGGTGGTGAGAGAAATATAAACCACATTTTAAACAGTCACCCATGTGGTGTTACTGAACTTAGGAAGGCGGCAATGGTGTCATTATCTCGCAAAAGGGTCTTACCATTATGTAGAAGAAATTTATACCGTACGCTGTAGGCAAGCGGCAGTAGTGCCATCAACTAGCTAATGACCGACCGATATGTGGGATATATTTCTCCATCGGACAGTATTTAATGACCAATCATTACGTTGGATGTATTCATGCGCCACCCTGCAGTTAATACCCGTTAGTTGTATTTTTACAATACCCTGTATTTAATATCCGACCATCATGTTGGATGTATTTTGGCAGCAAACTGATTTTAATGTCTGAACATTAAGTTGGATATACAGTATTTACATTAGTCGGACTATTGTCCTCATCTTTGTCACCATTTTTGTCACAACGTTTCGGCCGCTGTACGCTCCGGCCTTCTTCAGGACACCAGAAAGCTGCAACGCGAGAGGAAGTAGAAAAATCAGGCGTGGCTGACCACATATGGATAGAGAAGGGAGATCACCGTCCCCTGTGGGATCAGGTTGAGATCACAGATAGGGAACACCATTGGAAAATTCGTAAACTTAAGGCATCAGCACATATGCTGGGCCACAAAAATCTCCTGAGTCGGCCAAGCATAGAAATAAATACAATATGGGAACCAGTAATAAGGAGTGCCAGAGAAAAGCAATGATAACAAAAAAGTTGCAATATGAGATCTGGTAAAAACATGCATGATAACAGCAAAATTGCAATATGAGTACTGGTAAAAAACGGTTGCTGAAAAATTAGGTTTATAATACTCAGAAATTCATACCCAGATGTCCTCAAGGACACATGGCACAGTTGATAAAGGCGTTGGTTAGATCCAGTGACAGACCCGGTTCAGGCAGTGGAGAACTTTCAGAGGGAAAATTAGCAGGAGATAACTGATAACTGACATCCATCAAACATGGCTCGTGGAACAGTCTACCCCAGTGATCGAAATAAAGGGTTCGGTTCGAAATTCCAACCACCTGAAGAAGGCCGGAGCGTACAACGGCCGAAACGTTGTGACAAAAATGTCGACAAAGATGAGGACAATAGTCTGACTAATGTAAATACTGTACATTATACCTCATCTCAGAAATATAGACAGACTCTAAGTTGGATGTATTTTCGCAACACCCTGTATTTAATTTCTGACCATGATGTTGGATGTATTCCTGCAGCAACCTATATTTAATGTCCGACCATTAAGTTGGATGTATTTTTGCAGCAACCTGTATTTAACGTCCGACCATCATGTTGGATGTATTTTAGCAGCAAGCTGTATTTAATGTCCGACACTTATGTTGGGTGTATTTCTGTAGCACCCTATATTTAATATCCGATAATTATGTTAGATATATTTCTGCAACTGCCTGTATTTAATGGCCGACCATTATGTTGGATGTATTTTTGCAGCAACCTGTATTCAATGTCCGACCATTATGTTGGAGGTATTTTAGCAGCAAGCTGTATTTAATGTCCGACACTTATGTTGGATGTATTTCTGTAGCACCCTATATTTAATATCCGATAATTATGTTAGATATATTTCTGCAACCGCCTGTATTTAATGGCCGACCATCATGTTGGATGTATTTTTGCAGCAACCTGTATTCAATGTCCAACCATTATGTTGGAGGTATTTTAGCAGCAAGCTGTATTTAATGTCCGACACTTATGTTGGATGTATTTCTGTAGCACCCTATATTTAATATCCGATAATTATGTTAGATATATTTCTGCAACTGCCTGTATTTAATGGCCGACCATTATGTTGGATGTATTTTTGCAGCAACCTGTATTCAATGTCCGACCATTATGTTGGAGGTATTTTAGCAGCAAGCTGTATTTAATGTCCGACACTTATGTTGGATGTATTTCTGTAGCACCCTATATTTAATATCCGATAATTATGTTAGATATATTTCTGCAACCGCCTGTATTTAATGGCCGACCATCATGTTGGATGTATTTTTGCAGCAACCTGTATTCAATGTCCAACCATTATGTTGGAGGTATTTTAGCAGCAAGCTGTATTTAATGTCCGACACTTATGTTGGATGTATTTCTGTAGCACCCTATATTTAATATCCGATAATTATGTTAGATATATTTCTGCAACCGCCTGTATTTAATGTCCGACCGTCATGTTGGATGTATTTTTGCAGCAACCTGTATTCAATGTCTGACCATTATGTTGGATGTATTTTAGCAGCAAGCTGTATTTAATGTCCGACACTTATGTTGGATGTATTTCTGTAGCACCCTATATTTAATATCCGATAATTATGTTAGATATATTTCTGCAACCGCCTGTATTTAATGGCCGACCATTATGTTGGAGGTATTTATGCGACGACCTGTATTTAATATCTGACCATTAAGTCGGATGTATTTCTGCAGCACCCAGTATCTAATGTCCGCGCACAATGTTGGTTGTATTTCTGCAGCAACCTGTATTTAATGGCTGACCATTATGTTCAGTCTTCAGCTAATTTCCTACATTTATTTGCGATGGATTGCTGCATCTGCTTGTAGCTAGTTTTCCGTTATTTGGGAGGTATTTATCGGATGTATTTCTACTGTCTCCTGTATATTTCATTAGTTGGACTAATCGACCAAAAATTCAGTGTGAACAAAGATGAACTTACTTCAATGGAATAATCGCGGAAGCGTGACAATGCTAAGCATCGGAAATATGTTCCTACAACTCCATAATTTAACGTCCAAATCAGTAAGCAATTGTATCTTATTTCATTACCTTTTATATATCCGCCTGGCCTTTCTGAATCTTTCTTTTACCCCCCCCCCACTCTTGTTTTTTTGTCGACCTAAATTTATTTTTTTCTTATTTTACCTACTGTTTTGTTTAAGCATGCCCTTTTGCAATCATGAGACTTTTGCGTGATTCCATTTTCCGTTGCGATTACAGAATCAGGAGACATATTGACGATTCATGTCGGTGATCTTAAAGACTGTCACGTTCGAAATAGTCTCAACGTAACGTGACTTTACCGGGTAAAATATAGTCGTGACAGACATCTGTAAGTGCTGTGCTTACACCTATACGAAAAAGCTAATATATATATATATATATATATATATATATATATGTGTGTGTGTGTGTGTGTGTGTGTGTGTGTGTGTGCGCGTGTGTGTGTATATAAAACGAATAACGATATATACATTTTTATATATCAAGAACAATTTTGTGGGAAAGAATTATGACAAAGTGGATATGGTTTTCATGTAATGCCTTTCGTCCTTTAGGACTTCATCAGGCGACTAGTGTGACTGGTAGGGATGATTCCAAGGAATGCAGGGAGAGCTCAATTTAGACTACAGAGCATTATAATGATAATAATAATAATAATAAAGAAGGAAACTTTATTATTTATTTCGATTAAAATTTATTTCATGCGCACCGAAATGTTCATCTCTTCAGATCTCTTTAGTGAATGCAGAGAATGCACCGGACGGATATATTAGATTGACAGCGGAGACGGAAAGCAAGAGAGAAGAGACGAGATATGAGGTGGGGATAGGAAAAGAAAGGGCTAAGGAATTAATGGTTGGCTAGTAGTCAGCTTAAATCGGATGGCCCGGCCCCAAAATTTTCCTTCAGTCGTCTTTGAGATTGCACTTCCGTTAAATGTTTTGTGTGTGTGTATATATATATATATATATATATATATATATATATATATATATATATATATATATTTTCAAACCTAATGAGCCAGACAAACCTACCAAGGTTTCACTTAGGCAGATCGTCAGGGTCAGCTGGTTTGCTCTACGTTTGTATCGAGCTCTTTACTTAGTTGTTTACTGGTATCGGGTTTTTTTCTTTGGGCCTTGAACCTGTATCTGTGCGATTACTTTCGACAGGCTTTCATGTTCCTGGCTCTTTCTTTTTTAAAACCATTTTTCCCCTTCTAGATTGATTTGGCTATTGGTAAATCAAGAATTCGTAGGTTTTTCGACACGAGTATAGTTACCTATATTTATATATACATATATATATATATATATATATATATATATATATATATATATATATATATATATATATATATATATATATATATATATTCAGGGTTTTGAGTGGGGAGATGAATTTCGATATTGCCATGACTTTTATATCCTGCAGAATAGATTGCTTGAATTTATCGAAGGCACCGTTTCCAAATGGCAAACGTTTTATTTCGAAACTTAGCAAAAGAATATGAAGGATACAAATTCCACGACATGAACCAAAATTTAAAATAACGAATAAAATTTTAAAAAAGAAACTGACGATATTAGCCGAAAATGTCAAATTTTGAATTTAACCTTGTCACGTTTTTAAAAAAAAAAAGTCCGCCATTCTTTAATTCTAAACTTTTTCCCATTTTCATTTTGCCTGTTTTTTTTTCCCATTAAAGAAATTTGATTTTTCTAAAGTTCTGTTTTAATCAGTAATTTTTTTTCGAGTAAAATTCCATTCCATTTTGTAAGCGTGTAAGGTTAAATTTTAATTAAGATATAGAATTTCTGTATTTTCAAATGAATGATTCTTTGATGTTAAAGTTAACACTGGACAAGGCTCGATAAGAAAACAAGTTATTGTTAAAATGTTTATGATGAAAGGTGTGAAATAAGAATGAAATAGGAGGTGTTAGTGAGTGAAGATTGTGACGGTAGTGAGGATAGATAACGGTTGACCCTTGACTTGAAGAGGTCAAGATTGTAGTGTATAGGGCTATTGTTAAAATGGTTATGATGAATGAGATGTGAGATATGAATGAAAGAAGAGGAGGTAGAGTGTGTAAATGATGAGGATAAGGAGGATAGATATCGACTGAACCTTGTATTATAGAAATAAAAATTGCAATGTTCAAGAAAGTACCCACACGGGAGCCTTTTTTGCATTTTTTGCTAAAAGCTATATGTTTGTTTATTAATCTGGTTCAATCAGTAGATATTATTTCTCGAATAAAATGCCATTACAGATGCAGTTTCTTAAGGATAATTTTAATTAACAAATTCGCAATTTGTATATTTTAAAATTTCAGGTTCTAATAGATTACTCAATCTGTTGTTTTTTTCGTGACGGACGGTGCCGTTAAGAATTAAGTATAACTCTAGACTTCAATGTTAAGATAAAACAGTATTTAATTACAACCACAAATAAATACTTAACAAGAACAAAGAAGTAAAAGTCAACCAAAGATGACTAACCATTTCAGTGAATATTTTGTTAGTAGCGCGGCTCGGCTTAACGTCCGGTAAATACTAAATCAAAACCCAAATCATCGCCGCACAATAATTCACACTAATTCGACTGGATAGTTCCACTCAATAATCACTGCAGTCAGTAACATGACACTGCTATTTATACACCTGACGGAAAATATATATTCATAAGTCCAGAGTGTCACGTTCGAACCTCGGTGTCGGTAGTTACTCATTTTCCTCTAGTTTTCGATGAAGAAAAAAAATTCATGAAAACATTATGTGCCCGTAAACATGTTAACCAAGAAAAGAATACTGAGCTGTTACGTGACATCTGTCCTTCTTTACAGCAGCGAATGCTGGACGATTTCCTCAAAGATGAAGACGAGACTCGAGGCGACGGAAATGTGGTTTTCCCGAAGGATTCTAAGGATATCATGAACTGAGCGTGTGAGCAACAATGAGGTCTTAGAGAGGATGCAAACAAGACGGAGGCTTATACGAACATCAGGAAGAGGCCGCCGAGGTTTCTGGGTCACATAATGAGAAAGTAGGGCCTTGAGAATCTGACACTCATGGGTCGAATAGAGGGACAGAGAAACAAAAGAAAGCAACACATGAAATACCTAGCGGCTTTAAGCAAGTGGATGAGAGCACGTGGTCTGTGAGAATTGGCAGAGGGAAGGAACTTGTTGAGAGCTGCAAGGAATAGAGGGAGGTGGAGAGTGATGATCGCCTCCGTCTTGAAAGGACGTGACATAGAAAGAATCAAAGAAAGAAAGGTACTAAATTGTTATTTAAAGGACTATTATAAATGACTTAATAACTAATCGATTATGGCATAAGTTATGTGTTATGATAATTAAGAGTGGTCTCCCACTGTTTTGTTACTTTTCTCTTTGAGAGAGCTATTTATGTTTACTGGGACTGTAAAAGGACACTATATGCGAACCTTGTATTCTCGGTTGAATAAAGCTTTCTTAAAGCCTACACCTGCGTACCTTTGCCATTGCATTATGTTCCCTTCGTGCCAAAATATGGTTTCTCCTTTCTTTTCTTTTTTCTTTTTTTTTTTTTAAAGCTTATCACCCCAAGCAAGGCTGGAGGCCACTAGCACGCAAGGGGTTACAGAAGGTTTGGAGGAAGAGCAGATAGGAGTGGTAAAGGAGAGGATGTCGAGAAAGATAGTGGATCGATCAAGGCAAATGGGTTACAGAACATTTGGAGCGAGAGCAGATAGGAATGAAAGGTGAAAGTATGTGGAAAAGGGAAATGGATAGATTAAGGCAACTGGAGATGTCGATTATCGTTACACTTAAATAGTTGGAGCTTGTATTTGTCAGGGAAACAGGAATAAGGAAGGGAGTTCCACAGGCGAGATGTGCGAGACATGAAGCTATTGGAGTAGAAGAGACGTCTACATCTAACAGTTTCAACGGTGAAGGGGTGGGAACGGGATGCCAGTCTCGTAGTACGTTTAAATTCATGAGGCCTAGGAACCAGCGAAAGCAACTCCTCGGAGCAATTACCGTGAAAGTATTTGCAAAAAAGACAGAGCGAGGCAACGTCGCGTGCTTGTCTTTTGGTGTTGCTCCTTCTATTATTAGACATAGACTGGTTTAAGACTAACGTTGATTATAGTTTCCATATTGAGCAAGTATTTATTAAATATGAGCTCGATAAATTATTGGAATTACCCTGTTCGTCTTTAAAGTTTTACCGAACATCTTTGGATAAAGTCAAGGAGAAATTTTTTGACTTTGTTCGTTTTTGTTTTTGTTTTTTCAAATATCTAGCCATGACTAGATTAAAATTTGAAAAAAAAAACAACATTCCAAGACAAAAGATCAAAGTTACATTGATGAACTTATTTCAAAACGATTTCGGTTTCGAAAATACGGCATCAGACAAACGTATATTTAATCTGTCCAGTGTTAATCTCTCAGAAATAGAAAAAAAAACTTGTTTTATCTAGAGGGATTTTTGTATTCACCATTAAAAAATTTTTTTTTTTAAGCCTCTCACCCCAAGCAAGGCTGGAGGTCACTAGCACGCAAGGGGTTACAGAAGGTTTGGAGGAAGAGCAGATAGGAGTGGTAAAGGAGAGGATGTGGAGAAAGATAGTGGATCGATCAAGGCAAGGGGGTTACAGAAGATTTGGAGCGAGAGCAGATAGGAATGAAAGGTGAAAGGATGTGGAGAAGGGAAGTGGATAGATCAAGGCAACTGGAGAGGTCGATTGACGTTACACTTAAATATCAGCAATATATCAGATATCTGCAATATATATATATATATATATATATATATATTTATAAATTTATATATGTATATATGTATTTATATTTATAAAAGGAAGAGGTTATAGTGGTTCCAACGAGAGAAAGGTGTGTATATTAACAAGAAGAGAGGTACCGCAAACGTTTTTGGTTGTAATGTGGATTTAAAAAAAAAATATTATGCTTTATTTTTCATAATTTTACTACACGAGTTTCTGCTCTCGCGACCGTCTTCAGGTAAAGGGTGGAGATTTCCACATATTATTAAAAATAATTAATTTTTTTCTTTGTTTTTCAATGTTAAATATTCTCGATACGAGACATTCACACTTTATATATATATTTATATATATATATTTATATATATATTTATATGTATATATATATATATATATATATATATATATATATATTTAAATATATATATATATTTATATGTATTTATATATATATTTATATATATATATGTATTTATATATACATATATATATATATATATGTATTTATATATATATATATATATATATATATATATATATGTATTTATATATATATATATATATATATATATATATGTATTTATATATATATATATATATATATGTATTTATATATATATATATATATATATATATATATATATATATATATATATATATATATATATATATATATATAACTTTAGGGAAAAGGATCATATTTTTTATTATTAAAAAAGTATGTCGTTTAAGAAAATAGATTTTACGCGCCTTTTGGCCGAATCTATCTCAGAAACAGAATCGTCGGCAAAGTAAAACAGACATCTTGATAAGAAAAATTATTATTAACAACTGCTATTAAAGAAATAAATTAGCCAACAGTCATATAAGGGGGTTGGGCAAGAGAGAAGTAAACTATTACTAAATGTGTTACATATTTTTTTTTCTTGTCTTGGTGTGACAGTAAGTAAAATCTGTTTAAATATATATATATATATATATATATATATATATATATATATATATATATATATATATATATACGATGGTCATTCAATAAATAAGGTGAATTTTTCGGTATAAGGACGTCTAATACAGATAGAAGCTTACTTCTTTCTTCAACGTAGTCTCCCAGCACTGTCACACACTTTTCCCATCTGTGCACAAGCTTCCGTATTCCCTCAGCGTAAAAATCTTTGGACTGATGTCTCAGCCAGTCGCTCACAACACTTTTGACTTCATCGTCTCCTTTAAACTTCGTGTCTCTCGTGAACGCTTTCAAGGGACCAAACAGGTGAAAGTCTGAAGGGGCAAGGTCTGGGCTGTAAGGGGGATGAGGGAGCAGTTCCCAGCCCAGCTCGTTGATGGTCTGCACCGTTTGGGCTGCTGTGTGAGGCCTTGCGTTGTCATGGTGCAAGATGACTCCTTCTGACTGATGACCCCTGCGTTTGTCCCAACAGATAAGCTCAAAGTCCTTGCAATGTCATCCACTGTCCCCCTTCTGTCAGACTGAATGAGGTCATTGACTGATTCGATCACCTCAGGAGACCTCACTTCTGTAGGCCTCCCAGGCCTGTCTTCATCCTCAACACTGCTCCGTCCTTCTTTAAACAATTTAGCCCACTTGTAGACATTTTTTGGCTGAAACATGTGGCACTATACACAGTTGATATTCTCCTATTAATTTCAACTGGTTT
>OZ038518.1:10907975-10997975 GCA_964036315.1 Acanthosepion esculentum
TCATAATGCAATCACAACTATGTTGGGCTGGCCATGTGGCAAGGATGAGTGATGATCGCATACCAAAAGTTCTTTTCTACAGTGAACTCCATTGTGGTCATAGAAATGTTGGAAGACCTTGGCTCACGTATAAAGATAAATTGAGAAGCAACCTTTCTTGTGTCAACATCGCATTCAAGAACTTTCAAGATTGTTAATGGTTTCCAGAAATAATAATTTCTTTTCTGAATCATATTTCGAAATCCCCCCCCCCAAATCATCCTTTTATCAAGTATAAAAAATTTTTATATACATAAAGCTATAATGAATTGCAATCGAATATGTGATCAAATATGGATTGGAATCTGACAGAATGATTGGAAAAAGAACAAAAAGGGAACGTTTATAAATCTAATATTTCACTTTTATTAAATCTTTGTCATCCACACACACACACAGACATAAATAAATGAATATACATTATCATCTGAATCCCGCAAAGACAAACTAGAATTCAGATACATATAGAAACATAAATTATACAACTGAATGCTGCTTGACAAGACAGATGCCAATGAGGTCTGCTTGACCAATGAAAAACAAACAACCCCAAAATTAAAAATAGCAGAATTTTTTTCTCTTCCATATTTCATTCTCTGGTGAAGCTTTAATAAAAGGGAAACGTGTTAGATTAATAAACGTTTACTATTCAGTCCTAATGCTATAAGATGACTTCACGCAGTAATAAAGCACCACCATGCATTAGGCAGCATTCGACTGCGCGAAACACGAAAGCGAAATAAAACAGCTACATGTGTTCCCGCTGCACTTTCCTGCAATACTTTCTCTGTTTGCAGTCTTTTCTGCAATTCTCTAGCCAGTCTCAAAAATCATACCCGTCATAGGCATGCAAATAATTAGTAGGTGGTCGTCGGAATCTCATACGTCAAACTCGACGGGAGAATCTATCTATCTATCTATCTATCTATCTATCTATCTATCTATCTATCTATCTATCTCTCTATATATATATCTATATATATATATATATATATATATATATATATATATATATATATATATATAAGTAAACTTTGAAGTCAACTCTCAGAGGGGATAGGCTGTTTCATTCTGTACGCAATCGTAAGGCGGCCGGACGATTGCGTCCAGCATGAAACAGCTATCGCTTTTGAGTGTTGACTTCAATGTTCACTTTTATATTTATATTTACATACGCTCTATCTCTGATATTGAGCTCTTTACCCCATAGATATAGCACACCTTAAAACTATATTTCTTCAGATATATATAGTTTGAGGCATTCGGGTGTCTAGTCGCATCGAGGAGCTGAGATACAGCGAAACAGTACTGTCCGCGAATGACATAATTTAGCTCTTGAAAATATATTGAGCACTGTTGAGTGATAAGCTAATTCTATAAACAACAGCCACCGGCGCTAATGCAAAGCTCTTTAGTAAAATGAATCGAGCACTTGTTTACATTCGTAAAAACAATACGTTAGATTTAACTGTGTAACTCTGCTGAGTGAAGATAGTTCAGTGGTAGAATCTCTGACTGACAGGTAACTATACTCGTGTCGAAAAACCTTCGAATTCTTGATTTAACAATAGCCAATCTATTTCACTTAGGCAGATCGTCAGGGTCAGCTGACCCTGACGATCTGCCTAAGTGAAACCTTGGTAGGTTTGTCTGGCTCATTAGGTTTGACTATATATATATATATATATATATATATATATATATATATATATATATATATATATATATATTAAGTTTCATGGATAAATTGTGGTCTAAATTACCCCCAAGTCAAAAAGGACACTGACAACTCATTTTAACAGATATATTTACCAAAATTACACAAAAATATATTGCAATGATAAAGAGTAGATTTATTCAATAAAATCGTCATTGCCTTCAACAACGGTCTCCAGATGACTTCGAAATCTCTTGCATCTCTTATGGACGGTCTCCTTGTTTAAAATGGTGAATGCTTCCATTAACCTTGCCTTCAGTTCGTCTTTCGTGATACAAGTAGCTTTGTTGGTCTCTTGTTACTTTGTTATCGACAGATCCAAAAAGTGTGGATGGTCCTGCACAAGCCTTTACCACGTAAAACAAATCATTGTGTTGGTTTTCTGATAATTACATCTAATTAGTTCCACACAATTCAATAATTAGGCTTGCAGATAATTAGTAGGTGGTCATCGCAAACTCATACGTCGAACTCGACGGGAGAGTCCATCATATATATATATATCTGCACGACTCTTCGACAGAATTGAGTCACTCTCAGTCACTGTGTGTTTATCCGAATCTAAAAATAAACACGCTAAAATTCACCTCCATTCCGTACCGTACGCTGATGGCTTAGCGAGTAGAGGTTCCGACTGACGCAAATTCAGTCGGGTTTCGATCGTAGCTAGAGGCAACTGTGAAACAGCGGAACAGTCTGTCTGTGGATGACAAAAAAAAAAAAATATATATACATATATGTATGGATATATATATATATATATATATATATGTGTGTGTATGCAGATATAGATAGATAGGACACGCAAGTAAATTGTCTATTGTCAGATATCACATCTTTCTAAATAAAAGTATTACAACATTTTTTTGATTCTCGGCACATGAAAATGAACGAAAAACAGCATTTCAAAAAGAAAAAAGAAAGAATCACGAATGAAAATTAAGACAAAGAAAGAAAAATGAAAGAAGGTCACCATTAAAACAAAGAAAAAAGAAAGAAAAAGGAAGGGAAAAGAAAGAAAAAGAAATGGAAATGAAGGAAAGACAGCATTAATAGAAAGAAAAGGGAAGAAAAACGAAGGAAAAAGAAAAAGAAAGATAAAGAAAGGGAAATGAAACAAAACGAAAGAAAGACATCATTAAAAGAAAGAAAAAAGAAAGAAAAACGAAGGAAAAAGAATGCGAAATGAAAGAAAATGAAAGAAAGACAGCCTTAAAAAGAAAGAAAAACGAAGGAAAAAGAAAGAAAAAGAAAGGAAAAAGAAAGAAAATGAAATCAAAGACCAATTGATATCCCATATTGGCCAAAGATAGTAGACACTTGAAGATGACCAGAGAGTAATCGCTTAAAAATTGATGTCTATCTACAAAAACCAAAGGCGAGAAAATGAGCCCGTATAATGATTTCTCATGATCTGTAATATATACTTTTTATTTATTGTTCTTTGACTATCAGCAGGCTATAGTCACCCTGGGAATAAAACAATTTGGCCGAATTGGGAGCTCATGGGGCTAGGGTCACAATAAAGACATATAGCATCTAAATACTCCCTATAAGAGATGTGTTAATCTAATAAAATGCCTTGTGAGGAACATAAAAATAAATTGATTCAGCCAGATTCTTCCCCTTGCCAATTTTCTTGAGATGTTTCGATATTGTTAAAAATCTGACAATGATTATCTGAAACATTTCTCTAAACACTTTGAGGTGGGTTTTGTTTGATTAGTACTTTCAGATATTCTACGTCAATTGCAGATGGACGTACACTTTAACTTTGATCTTCAAGACTCGTATCCCCACTGCTAAAATTCACAAAAAACCAGCGCCGTACTGACCAATTGCAAGTGTATCCTTTATTCATTAACATATCCAAATAATTTATCGGCTTTCTTACCCTTGCAATGTTTTTGAGATGGTCCGATTTTGTTGAAACCCTGACAACCTTTATCTGAGACATTTCTCTAATACTTTAGTGTGGACGTTTTTGACTAGTGTTTTCAGATGTTTCAGTTCTCCTCTAGTTTCAAACCGTTTTTCACCGTTTTCTTGATGGTCCTTGAATGTGCTTTGAAGCTGGAAACCTGCGTATGAATGTTGGACGCAATACTGATGGCGTGAATGATTTTTTCTCTTACCATTGCTCAGTTGAAAAGACAGTGGGTCTGACACAAAACGAATTTAATCTGTTCTCGTTCTAGCTGAACAACTTAAAGGATTTTCCAGAGATTCTTAGGATAAATGGTGTCAAGATTGTTAAATAGTCTCATCTGAAAACCTAACGTTTTTTAGATATTAAACATTTTGTGGGATAGACAATGTCCGGTATATAACAAACATGTAACTCGATGACAGAATTGTATAGATGTTCAAGCAATGATTAAATAAATTAAATTTGCTTAGTTGAATGTGCATGTCACCCAGTTGTTGAAAGTAAACTTCGGCAGTGATTCTCTAGTTATATTCTATAAAGCTATAGAGGATAACACGAGTGACGGACTACCAGACAGTTAATTGAACTTCTGTAATTTCGGTTTTGGGAAGTGTGTGTGTCCGACATCTTGATTTAGCCAGTCGTTTACGATTGTCATAAAGAATTAATTTCTCATCCCAAGTCACTATTCGGTCATGAAATGAATAATTCGAATTTAGCAGATGCAGTATCTGTCTATATTTCTGAGATGAGGTATTATGTACATTATTTACATTATTCGGACTATTGTCCTCATCTTTGTCGCCATATTTATTACGACGTTTCGGCCGTTGTACGCTCCGGCCTTCTTCAGGAACTTCGAACTGAACCTTTTATTTCGACTGTTCTAGTTCTACGTTCCATGTTTAATGAATGTCAGTTATCAGTTATCTTCTGTTAATTCCCTCTCCAAGTTCTCCACTGACTTAACCGGGTATTGAACTCACACTCTTTGGGTCCTGTCAGTGGATCTAACTAATGCCTTTATCCACTGTGCCATGTGTCCTTGAGGACATCTCTTTATGAATTCCTGTGTATTATAAGCCTAATGTCTTCCGCAACTATTTTTTCCAGTGCTGATATTGAAATTTTTGTTTTTATCACACATGTTTTTACCAGAGCTCATATTGCAATTTTTGTTGTCATTATCGCTTTTCTCTGGCACTCCTTATTACTAGTTCCCATATTGTATTCATTTCTATGCTTGGTCGGCTCAGGAGATTTTTGTGGCCTAGCATATGTGCTGATTGCTTAAGTTTACGAATTTTCCAATGGTGTTCTTTGTCTATGATCTCAACCTGATTCCACATAGGGCGATGATCTCCCTTGTCTCTCCATATGTGGTCAGCCACGCCTGATCTTTCCACTTCTCCTCGTGTTTCAGCTTTCTGGTGTTTTTATGAAGCCTTACCTTAAGTGAGCGGCCTGTCTCCCCTTTATATTTCTTTCCGCAAATGTACGGAATAGCGTACACAGTCTTTAGTCATATTCTCGTCTATGGGAGGGTCTTACTCGGGAGAGATATCTGCGAAGTGTCGTCCAACTTTTGAAGGTTGTCCTGATGTTATATGGACCGCAGATCCTTTGTATTTTCTCTGATAAGTCCTTCACATAAGGCAGGCAGACTTTTTTCTGTGTGTTTACTGAGATGCAGCATCAAAAACACTTCAAAACTTCTAACACTTTCACTTTCATTTTCACTTTCATTTTCACTTTCACTTTCATTTTCACTTGAAACCCATTTTTTATGTTTCCTGACCTTGCCACTTTTCGTGATATGGCCAGATATTGTTGAAATACTGATATCCATTATCTGAGACATTTCTGTAAAGACTTTGTGTGGTTTGTTCGATTAGTGCTTTCAGTTGTTGTTCATCAATTGCAAATGGATGTATACTTTCACCTTGATCTTCAAGACTCGTATCCCCACTGTTGAAATTCAGAAACCTATGCCAAAGTAGCCGGTCGCAAGGGTATCCTTTATTCATTTTCTATATATCCAAATAATTTCCAGAAAAACTATAAAAATACATGCATCTTTAAGTTGAATCTCAAAAAATGTTGCACATGAGGGCATCGATAATTCCAGTTGTAGTTGGAGCACTCGGATTGATTGGAAAAAAAGTCCCGATAGAGTATTTCAAGGGATTCTTCCTAGGTCATGCGTTCAAGGTATGTAATGACATTGTACGCATAAGTACAGCTTACACATTACTTAAGAGCTTTAGCTATGTAAAATGTGTGTGATCATAGGGTTTTTATGACGCATGGTCAGTGGGAGATGTAATGAAGTTAGTTCTAAGCATATGTCTCTGGATCAGACCCGGAAGAAAACGTGTATACAACAGAAACTAGAGAAAAGAAAAATAATAATAAACCAACTCGAATTTACTCTAAAAACTACAACAATCAGATTAGAAGCCTACCGCACAAAAACCAATGACCCACTCCGACAAATAGTAAAACAGCAAACCCACTTCTTCAACAAAGAAGCTGCACTCTTCAAGAAACAGCATAATATACCTGAAACCCTACCGGCAAAAAACGAGGCGAATACGATCTACTCTAAACAAGTAAGACAGAAAGGCCGAATGAAATTACAAAAAACCTATGAAGGCAACGTGTTGCATGGCAAATATCTAAAAAGAAGGAAAGAAGCAGATGTTTACAACAGAAAACAATGAGAATTGCTGATGGACGTGCTCTACCACCGTGATAATCAAGACTCGTATCCCCGCTGCGGAACTTCAGAAACTAGAACCATATTCTCCAATCACAAGGGAATCCTTCACCACATGCTCTGTTAATGTTGGCAGCAATTTGGGAAACATTATGAACAAGTTGGGACTAAAAAACAAAACAAGCAAACACATCTATTCTATTTTCATGTTCAAGATGAGATGCATATGTTTTAAGTGAAATTCTGAAAGAAACTTATATTATTAACAAAGAAGACGCTTTAATCATTAGGAATTAGCTATAATATATTCTGTGCATCTATTATAATCATATATTAGAACAAAATTAAAAGGTTTATTTTAAAATCGGACATCATTTTCCGAACAACCTAATACTAGTTTTTAGCGTATCCCCAGGGTGCGTCAGGTATTTGAGAACATAATTCTGAACGAGATTGACATAAAATTAAGAGGACAATTTATTCACTGGGGATGAGTAATATATTTTTGTGTAACTCTTGTAATCATATATTAGAATACGATCAAAAGGTTTATTCTAAAATCGGACATCATTTTCCGAACAACCTAATACTAGTTTTTAGCGGATACCCAGAGTGCGTCAGGTATTTGAGAACATAATTCTGAACGAGATTGACATAAAATTAAGAGGACAATTTATTCACTGGGGATGAGTAATATATTTTTGTGTAACTCTTGTAATCATATATTAGAATACGATCAAAAGGTTTATTCTAAAATCGGACATCATTTTCCGAACAACCTAATACTAGTTTTTAGCGGATACCCAGAGTGCGTCAGGTATTTGAGAACATAATTCTGAACGAGATTGACATAAAATTAAGAGGACAATTTATTCACTGGGGATGAGTAATATATTTTTGTGTAACTCTTGTAATCATATATTAGAATACGATCAAAAGGTTTATTCTAAAATCGGACATCATTTTCCGAACAACCTAATACTAGTTTTTAGCGGATACCCAGAGTGCGTCAGGTATTTGAGAACATAATTCTGAACGAGATTGACATAAAATTAAGAGGACAATTTATTCACTGGGGATGAGTAATATATTTTTGTGTAACTCTTGTAATCATATATTAGAATACGATCAAAAGGTTTATTCTAAAATCGGACATCATTTTCCGAACAACCTAATACTAGTTTTTAGCGGATACCCAGAGTGCGTCAGGTATTTGAGAACATAATTCTGAACGAGATTGACATAAAATTAAGAGGACAATTTATTCACTGGGGATGAGTAATATATTTTTGTGTAACTCTTGTAATCATATATTAGAATACGATCAAAAGGTTTATTCTAAAATCGGACATCATTTTCCGAACAACCTAATACTAGTTTTTAGCGGATACCCAGAGTGCGTCAGGTATTTGAGAACATAATTCTGAACGAGATTGACATAAAATTAAGAGGACAATTTATTCACTGGGGATGAGTAATATATTTTTGTGTAACTCTTGTAATCATATATTAGAATACGATCAAAAGGTTTATTCTAAAATCGGACATCATTTTCCGAACAACCTAATACTAGTTTTTAGCGTATACCCAGGTACGTCAGGTATTTGAGAACATAATTCTGAACGAGATTGACATAAAATTAAGAGGACAATTTATTCACTGGGGATGAGTAATATATTTTTGTGTAACTCTTGTAATCATATATTAGAATACGATCAAAAGGTTTATTCTAAAATCGGACATCATTTTCCGAACAACCTAATACTAGTTTTTAGCGTATACCCAGGTACGTCAGGTATTTGAGAACATAATTCTGAACGAGATTGACATAAAATTAAGAGGACAATTTATTCACTGGGGATGAGTAATATATTTTTGTGTAACTCTTGTAATCATATATTAGAATACGATCAAAAGGTTTATTCTAAAATCGGACATCATTTTCCGAACAACCTAATACTAGTTTTTAGCGTATACCCAGGTACGTCAGGTATTTGAGAACATAATTCTGAACGAGATTGACATAAAATTAAGGACAATTTATTCACTGGGGATGAGTAATATATTTTTGTGTAACTCTTGTAATCATATATTAGGATACGATCAAAAGGTTTATTCTAAAATCGGACATCATTTTCCGAACAACCTAATACTAGTTTTTAGCGTATCCCCAGGGTGCGTCAGGTATTTGAGAACATAATTCTGAAAGAGATTGTTAGAATATTTTACAAAGAGGATAATCTATTCAATTGGAATTAGTTATAGATTATTTGTGTATCTATTATAATCATATATTGGAACAAACTTAAAAGGTTTATTCTCAAATTGGATCTCATTTTCCGAAGAAGTTAATAGAATGTCAAATTGAAATTATTTTTTTCTTGTTCATTTTTTTCTCTCTGCATAAAAACATGTTTCTCAGTCAGATTGCATGCCTAGACACGTCTGAAAAAAAAAATTAGATTTAAAAATTTGAAATTTCAGCGTTCCCACGTAAGGTGGTTCTCTGTGTCGTGCCAGAATGTTTTTCTCACCTGAGTGCATTCTTCAAATCCTTGCATTGAATACTGTTGCCATATATGGTCTGCCGCGCCCGCTCTTCATCTCGAGGTTCTCGACAAAATCCCGAGAATGATATGCAATGTAATAGGTCCTGATCTGGCATCTCGTCTACAGTTACTTTCTCGCAGACGTGAAGAGGTTTCCCTCTGTCTTTTCTACAAATATTTCCATGGCAATTGCTCTAACGAGCTACTTTCAATGGATCCCCAAATGCATGAATTTAAGCGTTCTACTAGGTTGACATCTCGGTCCCTGTTGGAGTTTTTGGGTACCTTGGTATACTAGTGAACCAGCCAAAATGAGCTGACTCATTTTATATTTCACCAATAGAAGAGTTAACCAATCAGAAGGCTCAAAATATTCAATACGACGTGTATAAGGGCGGTCATGTTTTTTTCCGGAATATTCACTGCCAGCCTTTGATATCGAAGACTGAAAAATTACGGAACGGCTGCTGGTGGTATTGGCGATATAGTCAGATTCAGTAGAGTGTCTGACTCGTGAGTGTTAATCTTTAACGTTGTTTCATTGAACAGATTACGTACTGCGATGGATTCTATATTCATAGACTATGGTGAACATGGTCAACAGTCCCACGCTTTCATTGTCGAAGCGGTTAAATGTAACCGCCTGATCTACTCCAACAGCTTCTTCTCTCGCACTTCCCGACAGTGAAATTCCCTTCCGATTACTTGCTTCCCTGATAGATATAATCTTCAAATATTCAAATGTAATGTCAATCGATATCTTCTGATGCCTTGATCCTGATACCCGTTCTTCTCTTTATCCTTTCCTTAAACTCCCCTCTTTACTCTTGCTCTCACTCTCTGTAACCCCTTGCGTGCTAGTGACACTACCTCATTGTTAAGGTTTAAATGCTTACACACACATATATATATATATATATATATATATATATATATATATATATATATATATAACCAACGCTTACTTTTTAATTTCCTCCCTCGCCTACTTACAGATATATAACTCATAGAGCATATTAACGCGTCTATGGATTATTTAATGCAGAAATTGCTTACGGTCAAATCACGATGAAAACTCCGGTTCTCGTTCGATCACTGAAGTTAAGCATCGTAGAGCTAAGTCAGTAATTAGTAATTTTGCTGCTGAAGTCGTCAAGTGAATAGGTTTCTGCTATTTTTGGAATCGACTCCTAAGAGGATGTTTCCCCGATCACTACAGTCTTAACCTGTTCGTGTCTAAGATTAAACGTTATCTTCTCGAACTATGTATAAACTACCCTTAAACGTGACCGCGAGTGGCACCCGGGCCTTGTACAGAGTGACCCTTATTGTAAATGAAAAAAAAAAAAATTGGAAGTCGGCTCTCCGATTTACAATTCCGTGCCATTATCCATTAAAACCACCCGCACACCCAAGTTTGCAGCACCTGGTATTCACAAGCTCAATTATTTCCCTTTAACTCAGCCCTCCAAGGTTTTGGTTCACAACTGCTGTGGCCCGGTACTGAACGCACAACTCTTCGGGTCTAGTCATAGGATCAAACCAACGTCTTAAACCACTGGATCATGTGTCCTCGAGGACATTCCGAAGAGGTATGGCACGTGGGACTATAACAATCTATCCCGGTGGACGAAATAAAAGGTCCGGTTCAAAATTCCAATCCCCTGAAGAAGGCCGGAGCGTATAACGGCCGAAACGTTGTGAATATGGCAATGAAGATGAGGATAACTGTCCGAATAATGTAAATAATACAAGTAATAACTCATTTCAGAGATATAGACAGATACTTACAGGTTTCTCAAGAAGCTTCTGCATTAGGCTTTGTCAACCGAATCGAGCGAGAGAAACCAGTCTACCCTGCTATTAACCGCTGGCTGGAGTGGAAGGAAATATATTGACTCATTCCTTTTTAATGTTATCTATGTGAAAGTCCGCCTTTCTTCTTTTTAGGTGCCATGTCCTTTCAGGAAGTAGGCGATCATGGCTCTCCACCACCTCCCTCTATCCCTTGCAGCTCTAAACAAGTTCTTTCCTTCTGCCACCTCGCCCAGACCACGTTCTGTCATCCACTTGCTTACGCCCGCCAGGTATGTCACGTGTTGTCTTCTCTTGTCTCTCTTTCCCTCTATTCGACCCGTGAGTATCAGATTCTCCAGGCGCTCCTTCCTCATTGTGTGTCCCAGAAACTTCAGCTGTCTCGTCCTGATATTTATAAACCTCCTCCTAGTTTGCATCCTCTCAACGTTGCTCACACGCTCTGTCCATGATATCCTCAGAATCCTTCTGCAGAACCACATCTCCGTCGCATCGAGGCTCTTCTTCATCTTTGAGGAAATCGTCCAACATTCGATGCCGTAGACAACGTAACAACCTGAGTAACTACATGTCCAAACGAAATTAAATAGGCTTCGTGTTAAATATTAAAAAATGTATTTATCAAAATTCAGACAAGATTTTTTTAAGCATTTTACCCTATGCAAGGTGGGAGTGCCACCAGCACGCATGGGGTTACAAAGATTGAGAGCATGGGTAAAGAGGGATGTTTGAGGAAAGCATATTGAGATTTGTCCGGGAATCTGTATCAAGGCATCAGAACATATTGATTGACATTACATTTGTATATTTTAAAATTATAGCCATCAGGGGAACATGTAAGAGGAATATTTGAGTAACGTCTTCTTTTATGAGCCATGTACTTTCAGGACGTAGGCGACCATGGCTCTCCACCTCCCTCTATCCCTTGCAGCTCTAAACAAGCTCCTTCCCTCTGCCACCTCACTCAGACCACGTTCTGTCATCCGCTTGCTTAAGCCAGCCAGGTATGTCATGCATTGCTTTCCCTTGTCTCTCTTTCCTTTATTCGACCCGTGAATATCAGATTCCCCAGGCCCTCCTTCCTCATTATGTGTCCTAGAAAATTCAGCTGCATCTTTCTGATGTTAAGTATAAGCCTCCTCTTTGTTTGCAACCTTTCTAAGACCTCATCGTTGCTCACACGCTCGGACCACGAAATCCTCAGCATTCTTTTGTAGAACCACATCTACTCGCCTTGAGTCTCTTCATCCTTGAGGAAATCGTCCAGTATTACTGGACATTAACCTTGACCCGGCAATGGAGTTTCCGTGGCTCTGATGACCACTTCTATACGCGCAGTTGAAAAAAAAATACACAGGGATAATTACTGAAATAAAACAGTGTTACTATATGACCAGGCTTGCGGCTACATCACGTTGAAACTTTGGTTCACGTAAGATCACCTGGTCAGTACCAAGGTGAGTGACCGCTTGGAAATACCAGGTACTGTAAGCTTGGATGCACGGGTGTAAGTTTGGATCTGGCCATATCACATTGAAACGCCGGTTCTTGTATGATCACTGAAGTTAAGCAACGTTAAGGATGGCCAATACCTAAATGGGTGACCGACTGGGAATACCAGATGCTACAAGGTTGGATGTACGGGTGTTATAAAAGGTTTATGGCCATATCACATTGAAACGCTGGTTCTTGTATGGTCACTGAAGTTAAACAACATTGACTCTGGTCAGTAACTAGATGGGTGACTGCCTGGGAATATCAGGTGCTGTAAGTTTAGATGTGTGTGTGTCATATGGGCTTATGGCCATATCAGATATCTTGTATGATCACTAAAGTTAAGCAATATTAAGCCTGGTCAGTACTTAGATGGGTGACCGCCTGGGAATACCACGTGCTACAAGGTTGGATATATGGGTGTTATAAAGGGCTTATGGCCATATCACATTGAAACACCAGTTCTTGTATGATCACTGAAGTTAAGCAACATTGAGTCTGGTCCGTACCGAGATGGGTGACTGCCTGGGAATACCAGGTGCTACAAGGTTGGATATACGGGTGATATAAAGGGCTTATTGCCATATCACATTGAAACGCCGGTTCTTGTATGATCACTTAAGTTAAGCAACGTTAAGTAACTAGATGGGTGACCGCCTGGGAATACCAGGTGCTGAAAACTTGGATGTGTTGGTGGTTTATTGGATAATGGCACGGAATTGTTAATCGAACAGACGAGTTCCAATTCATGTTTCTTTTTCAGTAAGGATGACTCTGTACAACGTCCGGGGGGGGGGGCACTCTCGGTTGCGTTAAAGAGTAGTTTATACAGATAGTTGGGGAGGATAACTTTTAACCTCGCAGGAAGGAGCTATTTGAGTGGAAGTTGCTTCTCACCGATAGAATACAGAGGGAATGTGGGTGATTTGGAACAATATAATTGACATGGCGGGTTGTTCTAAATAATTGACCAGGATTGCGGTTACATCACATCAAGTTAAGCAACATTGATCCTGGTCAGTACCTAAATGAGTAACCGCTTAGGAATACCAGGTGCTGTAAGCTTAGATGTGCGGGTGGTGTAATGGATAATGGCACCCAGATGTTAATTGGAGAACTGAGTTCCAATTCTGGTTGGGGTCGTTATATTCACTTACGCGCAAATACTCTTGGGAAAGGTAAGTTAAGCAACTTTGAGGCTGGCCAATGCCTAAATGGATGACCGCCTAGGAATACCAGGCGTTACAAGGTTGGATGTACAGGTGTTATAAAGGGTTTATGGCCATATCACATTGAAACGCCGGTTCTTGTATGGTCACTGAAGTTAAGCAACATTGAGTCTGGTCAGTACCTAGATAGGTGACTGTCTAGGAATACCAGGAGCTGTAAATTTGGATGTGTGTGAGTGTTATAAGGGCTTATGGCCATATCACATATCTTGTATGATCACTAAAGTTAAACAATATTAAGCCTGGTCAGTACTTAGATGGGTGACCGCCTGGGAATACCAGTCACTCTTCTTCTCTAATGGTAATGGTAATATTATGAGTTTCCTTATAAGGAAACATCCGGCATTAGTTGATCGAGCAGACCGGGCCTAATCTCTAATGATGATGATGGTATTATTAGTTTCCTTATAAGGAAACATTCTGCATTCGTTAATCAAGCAGCCCGTGCCTTGTCTCTAATGGTAATGGTAATATTATTAGTTTCCTTACAAGGAAACATGCAGCATTCGTTGAGTGAGCAGCCCGGGCCTTATCTCTAATGGTAATAGTAATATTATTCGCTTCCTTATAAGGAAACATTCGGCATTCGTTGAGCGAGCAGCCCGTGCCTTATCTCTAATGCTGATGGTGATATTATTAGTTTCCTTAGAAGGAAACATTCGGCTTTCGTTGATCGACCAGATCGTTCCTTATCTCTAATGGTAATGGTTATATTATTAGTTTCCTTATGAGGTAACATCCGGCATTTGTTGATCAAGCAAACCGGGCCTTATCTCTAATGGTAATGGTAATATTATTAGTTTCGTTAAAGGAAACATCCGGCATTCGTTGATCGAGCAGCCCGTGCCTTATCACTAATGGTAATGGTAATATTATTTGTTTCCTTATAAGGAAACATTCGGCATTCGTTGATCAGGAAAACCGTGCCTTATCTCTTATGGTAATGGTAATATTATTAGTTTCTTTATAAGGAAACATTTGGCATTCGTTGATCGAGAAGCCCGTGCCTTATCTCTAATGATAATGGTAATATTATTAGTTTCCTTATAAGGAAACTTTCGGCATTTGTTGATCGAGAATCCCGTGCCTTATCTCTAATGATAATGGTAATATTATTAGTTTCCTTATAAGGAAACATTCGGCATTCGTTGATCGAGAAGCCCGTGCCTTATCTCTAATGGTAATGGTAATATTATTAGTTTCCTTATAAGGAAACATTCGGCATTCGTTGATCGAGAAGCCCGTGCCTTATCCCTCATGGTAATGGTAATATTATTAGTTTCCTTATCAGGAAACTTTCGACATTCGTTGATCGAGAAGCCCTTCCCTTATCTCTAATGTTAATGGTATTTTATTAGTTTCCTCATAAGGAAACATTCGGCATTCGTTGATCGAGCAGCCCGTGCCTTTTCTCTAATGGTAATGGTAATATCATTAGTTTCCTCAATAGGAGACATTCGGTCTTCGTTGATCGAGAACCCAGCTGCTTTTCTTCTAATGGTAATGGTAATATTATTTCTTTCCCTATAATGAAACATACGGCACTCACTGACCGAGGAGCCAGTGTAACCAACGGTTGAATTTTATCAAATCATTCTCTTGAAACAACTGTTCAGGAAAATAGTTTTCTCAACTCAAGTAGTTGTTCGCTGCCATTCCAGTATTGATGGGAGTTTCCTTCCTTCCTCGCCTTTTGCTTGAAGTAGTGTGGAATGTCAGCATCTTGATTTTCGTAATTCCCCATGTATAATACGCCTTTATCTATAATACGCACGCACCGCTAAGACGGTACTGAAAACTTTGGAAAATGCTTCAACTCACGCATAATACGCACCAAACCCTATATCAGACCCTATAAATTGTACCTCCTCAGCAGAATCGATAAATTCTCAATAATAAATAATAAGAACAGACAAGTGCAAAACAATACGAAAATAACATATATATATATATATATATATATATATATATATATATATATATATATATATATATATTATAATTTAATATATATATATATATATATATATATATATATATATATATATATATATATATATTATAATTTAATATTTATTAGTTAGAATGACTTCTATTTTAGTCTAACTCTAACATTAAAGCATTAAATAATTATTATAAACTAAGTCTGTTGTCAAGTTTTTTGAATTCTCATATACTTGTATTTTGATTGGTCATTCTAGATTATGTAATAACGTTTTCCCTAGCAAGGGATGTTTCATTGATTTAAACCTTTCAAAACACTTTGTTCTACATTCAACAAGTGTTGAAACAAAATGCCTATTTTTGTAGTGATTTTATAACATATTTATGTCATAATTTTTTAATAAATAATGATATATATATATATATATATATATATATATATATATATATATATATATATATATATACTAGCAGCATTAAAAGGAGTGCCCTTTGCCGTGCTGATGTTGCTACATGGCTTACTTCTTGCCTATTTCAAACTGTGAATTTTTTCTAAGCTCTATACTAAACATTAAATCTGTTACGAAAAAAGAACTAAACAAAATGAACACAAAACGATCAGCTTTAAAAAGGACTCGTAACTGGAAATATAGTTTTTCACACGCAACCCAGTTCTGCAGAATGAGAATCAACGTTGAGTTTAAGCAAGCGAATGAGCCAATTGGAGTAAAGTGCCATTTAGTTTTAAATTTTTCCCACTTTTGACGAATGTAGCTATCGATTTTTTTTTTGCATGCTAGCATGCTAGTTAACATTCGTGTCAGTCAGCTGTTGGCTCTCACGCTGGCCAATAGAATCTTTCTGCCTATTCGTGACAGCCAGCTATAGGCTCTCACTCAGGCCAGTAGAAAATGGCCGCAAACTACATGCCGTAGAAGCATGAAAAATCGATTAATTCTACTATCGATGGGAGTTGGGAAATGTAAAGTCGGTCTTGGCCTTCTCGCTAACTTGGAGCATGTGCATGTACATTCTGGTGCAAATAGGTCGAAAATTGCGGCCGTACATTCATTACACACACACAAACACATCCTGCTTTTATAGATAGAGATAATTAGAAGAAAGAGCACACGAGTGCTTCTTATATATATATAAAATAGATAGGTTGCTTGATAAACAAGGACAAACGAAAGGGTACCAATATAATCAGTACAAAAACATTTATTAAATATTAATTATTAACCACATGACAGAAATGAAGCACGGAAATGGTGGTTTCAAGTTCGGAATTGTACGGAATGTGTGGGAAAATGTCTCTACTCACGCATAATACGCACCCCTTGTTTGGTAATCAAACCCTATAAATTGTACCGTCCAAATTTCATTACGGCCAGCGCTTCTTATTTATACTTAAAAAAAATGATTTTAAACATAGAATAATATTATTCTAATTTAGTTTTATGATAATTCTTATTTTATTTTACAATTGTAAGTATTGTTAGGTACATGTTATTGTATTTGACATCCTTATGGGGTCACAATCGCCGAATGTTAGTGTTAAAATGTCGTATGTTTGTGGTGAGTAGTCATTTCGCAAATAAAATCTACCTATAAAACGGCAATTTTATAAAGATTTTTTTTGTAACTGGGCATAATACGTACCCCTAAGTTTGCTTTTTTTTTTTTTTTAGAAAAAAATGCGTTTTATACATGAGGAATTACGTTATGTCATGATTCTCTTTCCAAAATACACGTAATATTCATTTTAGCTGTTTCTGTTGTTGAAGTCTTCAAGTGATGCGATTTCTGTTATTTGATACACTTCTTTGTAAAATCTGCAGCGCCAGTCCCCAAGGTTCGAAATACGATCGTCTTTGCCAATATCCTCAGTCTTCACCAGCTCAAAGCCATTTTTAACTATTGATTCAAGAAAGTGGTTGAATAGAGCTGACAGTTTACCTATTTCTGGAAAAAAAAACACTTAAAATTAAACAAAAATATTTTTTCTGACTTTAAACAGCCTTAAGCGGTAGAAAACGAATTATTCAATCTTTAAAAGATCTGTAATCTTAATCCCAAGCCCTAAAATAAAACTCCCCTCAGCAGATGCCAGTTCATATCGGCTCCATTTCTATTCCTTAAGCAGTTATCTCCCTTTGTTGTCTGTCTAACCGGAAGACAAAATGGTGACAAAATTCAAAATTACAGACAATGTAAATACATTAACTGTTTCACAGAATTCAGAAGTTGTGTATGTCCGTGTCTGTTTTTTTTTTTTTAAACTTTATTTTTATAAATAAAATTCTCAGGCATATTAACATGAATCAAATTGTCTTTCTTTTTAATAACCTTGCATAATAAATTAGCCTTTAAACGGAGGGAAAAGGTTGCACAAACTTGCAACCTCACAACGAAAAACTAGAAAATCCATTTTTTTCAAAAGATAGTTTCAAATGCTTATTTTCGCTTTAATTATATACAAAAATTTAAAAAAAAAACGATATTTTTATTTTTTTAGATTACAAAAATAAAGAAAAACAAGAAATTAAACAAATATAAGATTCCTAAAATGAACATTTTTAACAGTATGATACACCTTGATTTATTCCATGTAAAATGGAGTACTGTATTCATTACATCAAGTCGTTATTGTCTTTCGACTGTGTTTTTATCTTCGAGAAGTATACATGTAGATAGGTACTGTCTTTGGCGTGTTCGTTTGGTTTCATTTGCAGGAAAATCCTCCAGGAAATGACGTCACCTCATGAATCATAAATTAGTCAACTTGACTCGTATTATGAATAAATGAAGCCCGTATTTTTGGAAAACATTTAAACCATCAATTGATGGTATACGTCGTTTAAGGGTTAAAAAAAAAAAATTAAAAAAATGATCACAGGGTTTTTTTTTTTTGCTTTTTTTTTATCTCTGAAGAAAATAAAATTGTTTTACTTCGGTTAGAACTTTGTCTACAAATTTATCAGGAAAAAAATTATCTGAAGCTAATTTGTAAATATTTCTTTTAAATATCTTTTTAGAATTCTCTATTATTAAACAATTTTTTGACAGAAAACAATTTTAAAAACATAATATTTGCTTGGAATTGAAAATCGAAATCCATGAACGTTATACAATTCAAATGGCAAAATTATATATATATATATATATATATATATATATATGGAAGTAATATGTGTGTACGGAGGTAAGAGTGTATATGTGAACACGTATTTTTAAATTATATATCTTTTTTTATTATTTTTAAAGAAATAAAATACTTCTTTTTATATTCTTCAAAAGATATTTGACGAAGTCATTGATCGAATGAGTGTAATATACTTTGTAAATTTCCCCCCAGGTTTTACAAGCACACGCGCGTGCGCACACGAGTTCCGGTAATTTTTCAAACATACTGGTCCTCTCCCTTGTATAGTTAGATTTTTTTTTCACACACTTCTCAAAATCACTCTCGTAGGTAAACAAAGGATTTCATTTTTTTCCTTTCTCTAAGGAAGCCATTTTAGCACCTTAAGTTCCCAACATCTGATTAATACGCCATATATATATATATATATATATATATATATATATATATATATATATATATATATATATATATATATATATATGTATGTATGTATTATGAAATGGACAAAGTCCGACAATTATTTAAAGACATTTTTACATTTGATACGCCATGAGCAGTTATGAATGTACGTGAGAGATTCATGGAAGATTGAAGTTTAAAGACAGTAAATTCGACCTTGCCAACCAAACGATCCTCAGTGCCCGAATCGGTTAAGGCATATCAGACTTTGTGACGGTTCCGTATAGGATACAGGTTCGAATCTTGTCGGAAGACGAATATTTTCTATAAACATTTCTCGGACATTCAGGCCGGTAAATGTTATTTAATACTGTTTATTATAAACAGAGCATTTACTTAAATACTTGTATCTATAAAAAAGAATGTTAAACATAAAAATGTCTTTATATATATATATATATATATATATATATATATATATATATATATATATATATATATTGTGGTTCTATCAACTTTATTGTATGCGTCAGTGTCATGGATCGAACGTACATCAGCGAGTTCCTCGTATCTCTGCATAAATATGGGTCTAGGCATGGAATTATAATAATTCTGATGAGTTCTATTTACATTATTCGGAATATTGTCCTTATCTTTGTTGCCATATTTATCATAACGTTTCGGCCGTTGTACGCTCCGGCCCTCTTCAGGTGGTTGGAATGTCGAACTGAACCCTTAATTTCGCTCACTGGGGTAGACTGTTCTAGTTCCACGTGCCATGTTTAATGGATGTCCGTTATCAGTTATCTCATGTTAATTTTTCCCTCTGAAAGTTCTCCACTGCCTTAACCGGGTATTGAACTCACACTCTTTTGGTCCTGTCACTGGATCTAACCAATGCCTTTATCCACTGTGCCATGTGTCCTCAAGTCTACACCAGTGAGCGAAATAAAGGGTTCAGTTCGACATTCCAACCACCTGAAGAAGGCCGGAGCGTACAACGACCGAAACGTTGTAATAAATATGGCGACAAAGATGAGGACAATAGTCCGAATAATGTAAATAATGTACATAGTACCTCATCTCAAAAATTTAGATATTGAAAGAATTTAAAATTGGCATCTCGGTTCAACCCTCTTACTGTCGAAACAATTAAATGCAGCCGTCTCTTCTACTACAACAGCTTCTTATCTCGCACTTCCCGACAGTGGAACTCCCTTCCTCTTATTTGCTTCTCTGAGAGCAGGAGGCCCGGTGGAGTAATGAAATAATGGATAGCAACTCGGATTAAGGAATCGGAGGGCCGAGTTCGAATTCCAGTCGAATCCATTACATTCACTTACGTGCTAATACCCTTGATAAAGAGATGAAACCTCTTCTTCTCCCCTAGCTATATGTGAATAGCAGGACAGACCGGGTTCTATAGACTTTGATGGCAGAAGGAAATGGCAACCCACTGCGGGAAAAAAAATCTGCCTCTGTCAAAAGATACGTGATCACCTTAGCGTGTATTACGTATGGCACATAACTGACTGCCTGCTCGCTATAATCTTCAAATATTCAAATGCAATGTCAATCGACATCTTCTGATGCCTTGATCCTGATTCCTTGTCCTTCTCTAAATCCTCATACACCTACTCTTGCTCTCACTTTCGCTAACCCATTGCGTTGTAATGGCACCCCCGCCTTGCTTCTCGTCAGACCGCGATTTCATGTGGATCTCATGCATGGCCTAAACCCGTTCAGAAATATCTAAACTGTCAGCTGTATGCAGCCGGCTTTCTACGATCAATGGTTAAAAATAGCTATGCGCAAACGAATCCTGTGGATCTTGGCGAAGACGGCGCGACTTCAAGCCTTGTGGATCTGGTGCTGAAGAATTACAAAGAACTGCAGCAAATAACGGAAACAGATTATTTTCAACAACAGCAACAACTAAACCGGATATCACGTGTGTCTCGAAGTTAAAATAATCACATAATCAAGATACTGACATTACACACTACTTTAAACAAAAGGTTAGGAAGGAAATTCCCCACCAGGACTGGAAAAAGCCATACCACCTACTGGACTTAAGAAACCTATTGTCCTGGAAAATTGTTTTAAGAGAATGATTTTATAAATTTCAAACGAAAGAAAAAATAATGAAATCATCAAGATGTTGACAATCCACATCACTTCATATAAAAAGCTAGGAAGGAAACTCCCATCAATACTGCAAAGAGCGATAACAGCTACTGGACTTGAGAAACCTATTTTCCTGAAAAATTGTTTTCAATGAATGAAATTATGAATTTCAGACGAAAGACAAAATAATCACATAATCAAGATGTTGACATTCCACATCACTTCAAATAAAAAGCTAGGAAGGAAACTCCCATCAATACTGCAAAGAGTGATAAAGGTACTGGAATTAAGAAAACCTATTGTCCTGAAAAATTGTTTTAAGAGAATGAAATTATGAATTTCAAACGAAAGAGAAAATAATGACATAATCAAGATGTTGACATTCCGCACCACTTCAAACAAAAGGTTAGGAAGGAAACTCCCATCAATACTGCAAAGAGAGATAACAGCTACTAGACTTAAGAAACCTATTGTCCTGAAAAATTGTTTTAAGAGAATGATTTTATAAATTTCAAACGAAAGAGAAAATGATGACATCATCAAGATGTTGATATTCCCCATTACTTCAAATAAAAGGTTAGGAAAGAAACACCCATCAATACTGCAAAGAGCGATAACAGCTACTGGACTTAAGAAACCTATTGCCCTGAAAAATTGTTTTAAGAGTATGTTTTTATAAATTTCAACCGGAAATAATACTGGCTGCTCGGTCAATAAATGCCTAATGTCTCATTATAAGGAAACAGCTAATATTACCATTTACATTCAAAGAGCAATATATATCCCATATCAACTAAAATAAAAATACACCTGAAGATGGCGAGAGATTAATTAATCGAAACTTTGTAACTATAACAACATCTACCACAAGTAAAGGCATAATTGATTAGTTTTCTACGGTTTATCAACCCTTTTTACAGGTTATTTAAAGCCAGAAAATATGTTTTTAGATGTCAATTTTTTTTTTAGATGATAATGGTTTACTGGTACAAATCTTACTAATTAACCCATAACTGGGGGGGGGGGAGAAGTGGTGGATTCCCAACTTTCCCAGGAGCATTTTCACGTAAGGGAATATAACAAACCCAAATTTTAAACTAAAAACTCCCTAATTTTCAAGCAATCTAATAGAAACTTCGCTCAAATGTAGCCAGCAATAAGTTGATTGTCTAACAGTCAGTTAACTTGAAAACTGAATCCACCCATATAGTGAAAACCCGCGTAAATAACGAAAAATGGCGATTTTTACTGGTTTCTTTCTTATTTTTCATTGATCTTTCAACTAATTTTCATCAACCATATCAATTGCTTTATAAATGTATCCTCTTTTACATCCCTGGTAGCACAACAAATTGAATTTCAAAAACTCCAAAATAACTGTGGTCTGAAGTGGGTCTTCATGTTGCCTGTTTTAACCCTTCATATCCTCGGCTAACTTCGATTGAATAAATACAGACAAATTATGTTATATCAGTAACTGCATTAATTCAAAATGTTTTTTAATGAAAGTACTTTAAAGTAATTGAAGAAGATAGACTCTGTTACATCTGAAGATGATGCTGTTTTTGCTCCATTCTAATTGAACGCTTTTTTTTCTGATTGACCAGGTGGGTATAGCTGCTAATTATCACTAAAGAAGTACAATGTGTGTAAATATCATTTGCTTTAGAAACAGGACGTTCGTAATAATTTTCTTTTTATCTGGAGAAGAAACATATTTTTTCTCGAGAGAAAAAATATTTTTTAAATTAAAAATTATTTTTTGTATTTTCAACTGAATAAATGAGAAACAAATCAAATTTAACAGTGACATCTCTGATAAAATTATATCGGGACTTCATTTTTTTAATGATTGAAAAATCGTTTCTCCAAAAACAATCAACCTTTTGCCATTTCTAAGGCAGATGCTTACGAGCATGGTCTGCTGTGATGAAAATGGTTGAGACAGCTTCAACGAAAAATTACCTTGAATTTTTTTTAGTAGTACGGTCCGCCTAATAAATGAGCCATAGCTGATGCGGCCTACTGGTCGGAAAAGGTTGCACATGCTTGTCTTGTTAGTAAAAGATAAAATAAACATTTTTTTTTTCATTGAATGGTTATGGGGGTCTGCCAAAAAAATAAATAAAATAAAATAAATAAAGAATAAAGTAGTCCATGGCTAAACAAAAGATTGAGAACCAATGGGATACGCATTTTTGGACGAGTTTACGCCAATAAATAATATCTATATGAAAGTCGAGATCTGACAATGCGCGTATCAACGCCCCGCGTCGATCATGCATACATAGATACATACATACATACATATATATATATATATATATATATATATATATATATATATATATATATATATATATATATATATTTGTGTATTTAGGCAGCAATCCTTCTTTCATTCACATTTCATTAAAAACGACTGACAAGGTGCTTTTATTTAGTTTTTTTATATATATATATATATTTATATATATATATATATTTATATATATATATATATATATATATATATATATATATATATATTTATATATATATATATATATATATATATATATATATATATATATATATTAATATATTTTCTGTTGATGCATTATTTTTATAGATACAATTTATTTAAGCAAATGCTCTGTTTTCAATTAAGCCGTATTCACTACATTTGCTAGCCTGAATGTGCGAGAAATTTCATAGAAAATATGCGTTCTCCGATAGGAACCGAACCTGTTTTTTTCTATACGGAAACCGTTATTTGACCTGACGTGCTGTACCATTCAGTTACACGGAAGCGTCTGGTTAGCAACGTCCGAATTACTGTCTATAAACACGCAATCTTCGACGATTTTTCGAGATCGATCATTTCTGCTCACGAAACGTATCTTAACGTAAACAATAAAAACAGTAATTTAGACTTGCTAACCAGACGCTACGGACTAGTATTTACCCAGTCTCCCTACTGAGACGAGATGTGACACAAGGTGGAGTTTAGTGTGCCTGTACACACGAGCTAATGGTCAAAATTTAACCACCCGTCGTAATCAGCGGGATCGGGCACTTTGCATTGTCTATTCTTCTTAGCTGATTCTATGTCCGTAGACAGAGCCCAGACTGAGTTGTACTCTGCCCGAAGACAGAGAGTTTAACAACCACAAAGCGGACTGCCTGACTCCAACTGACTTCTCCTGATTTAATTTAAGTTCTTTATTTAAGGCGTCTTGCCGAGTTCAGTTGTGTTACAGCACAAACTCGAAGTAGTGCTCAGTATACTATCTTCCTTCCTCAGGTGGTATACGGAATGCACGTTTGAATTCAGAATTTTCCTTCTCCTAAACTGGTTGTCTAACAAGTCTATAGGGTCCTGTCTGCCCTGCTGTTTAGTAATAACAAATAGAGTCATACATATTACCCAAGGCTATTTACGCGTAAATGAATGCAACGGACCCAACTGCAATTCGAACTCGGCATCTCCGATTTCGCATTCCGAGCTGTTATCCACCACTCCACCGACATATAAGAGCTTACAGAGCTTGGTATTCCCAAGCAGTCACCCCTCTAGATATTGACCAGGCTCAACGTTGCTTAACTACGGTGATCGGGATGAGGTTACTTTAAATCAGTAATTCTCAACGTGGTCCATGTGGACCACTGGTAGTGGTCCACCGAAAATTCGTAGCCATAAGAAAATTGTAGCCATTTCAGAAAAATGTATCTAAATTATTAATACTTTGAAGAATTAAAAAATATATTTTGTTTTATTACACACGTCCATTATATTTGAAAATTTCGAAACTACGTAGGTATTATGCAGTGCTATATCTATTTTATTTTTATCATATATATATATATATATATATATATATATATATATATATATATATATATATATAAGTGAACATAGAAGTCAACACTAAGAGGCGACAGTCTGTTTCATGCTAGATGCAATCGTCAGGCAACTAGTGTTGTTATTTTTCTCGGCTATTTATATATACGGGTCAGTGGTGCATTGTGGGTAGTCTATTTTGGCGGTTATTTTTACCGGAATTCGCTTATTTGTTTATTTATTTATTTGTGTCAAATTATTTTGCTTGTTTTTATTTAATTTTATTTTTATTTATTATCTTATATATTTATTTATTTTATTTTGATCGATGTTTTTATTAACGTAGTAAAAATTTGTTTATATAGCTAATTGTGGGTAGTCTATTATGGCCGTTATTTTACCGGAAGTCGTTTATTTGCTTATTTATTTGGGTCAAATTGTTTTGCTTGTTTTTATTCATTTTAATTTTAATTTTTTTTTCGCATATAATTTATTTATTTATTATTTTTTTTATTTTGGTCGGTGTTTTTTTTTTAACGTAATAAAAATTTGTTTATATAGCTTATTTAATAGTTTTTTTTTTTTTTTGAAGATGATTAAAGCTATTTGTTGAATATGTATATAAATGTTATATATACTATATATAGTATAAATTTTTTATCCATATAAAAAAATAATAGATATAGTATTTTTTACTAAGATAATTTTTTAAGTGTAAATGGACAAGTTTGTCTTTCCATTGAGTATTTTAGTCTGAAAATCGAAGACCCTAAAAGTAGGAGTGATCCATTTCAATTCTTTAAAGAAAAGAATGGTCCACGGGCTGAAAATGGATTTAATTAGTGTTTGGTATGCTGAAATAAATAGTTCAAAGCGATAAACTTAATATATGCGAAGTTTTGATGCTGAGACATCGGAATATATTAGCATAAATTTAAACTACTGTTAATATTCAATATTGATTTTTAACATTACTATTTTGAGGGGGTGTAGGAAAAATAGTGCTGTCTCATGAGTCAGAAAATATTACCGAATAATCGACAAAGTACTGTACCTAGTGACCCAGAATTATTCTCTCCCGATGTATTTCAAGTGGCTTTTGGCTGATGCTCAGCGTAATTTCACTATGTTTTTCAGAAAGAAATGTAGACGTTACTTTTATTTTAAATATTTAAATGTAATTTACTTAGCTTTCCTTTTTATATTAGGTCATCCCATAAGTTCTGTCCGAATTTTAACTTTTTGTTAAAATGAACGAAATTTAAAGAGTATTTTATAATCTCTAATGGAGCTGAACATTATTTTTATGTTTAGATGCATTTAAACTGATCAAATTTTATTTCAGAGAACAATAGAATTAAATTTTGTTTGATTAAAACCCTTTGATTAAAACATGGAAGTACCTAAGAGTCATTTGAGGCACATAATGCTTTATGAGTTCAAGGAAGGAAACTCAGCAGCCGAAGCGGCTAGAAACATTCACTCAGTTTATGGAGAGGAATGTGTGAATGAAATAACTTGCAGAAGATGGTTTGCAAAATTCAGAGGTGGAGATTTCACCCTTGAAGATGAAGATCGAACAAGACGTCCAGTTGAGTTTGATGAAAAGCTTCATGAAGCAGCCCTTGAAGAAAATCCTGCTTTCTCAGTTAAGGAATTGGCAGTGGTTCTCAATTCAAACCAATTCATCGTCATCTTCAACAACATGGAAAAGTTCCTAAACTTGGAAAATGGGTACCTCATGAATTGTCTGAAAACAACCTCAAATCCCGAGTTGACATCTGCTCTTCTCTCCATTCTCGCCAACTTGTTTCACCTTTTTTTAAATAATTAACAAGAACAATAGACTTGTGACTGGCGACGAAAAATGGATCTTTTTATCGAAATGTTAAGCGTCGTAGACAGTGGCTTGGTAAAGGGGAAGGACCCCAGCCACGGCCGAGTAGGGAACTTTATGGGCAAAATGTTCTTCTTTCAATCTGGTGGGATTACCAAGGAATAATCCACTTTGAATTCTTACCACCTAATGCAACAATTAATGCTCAAATATACTGTCAGCAATTAAAGCGTTTCAACCAAAATTTGAGGAAAAAAACGACCTGCTCTAGTGAATCGAACACGGGTGATGTTTCATCAGGACAATGCGCGACCACACACAGCAAGAATCACGTCACAAAAGATCGAAGAACTTGGTTGGGAGAAAATTCCTCATCCACATTATTCTCCCGACCTTGCTCCTTCAGACTACCATTTGTTTCGTAGCTTACAGAATCATTTGGAAGAAACAGCTTTTGTAACACAGGAAGAGGTTAAAACTGACATTTGTGAGTTCTTCGAATCAAACCCAAAAGAATTTTACAGTAATGGAATTAGTAAGCTTGTTAATAGTAATCATAGATAATCAGGAAAAATACATTGTTGATTGAATCTGTAATTAAATGTAACATTTGGTCAGTTGTTTTCTTCATTCAAACTTCGGACAGAACTTATGGGATGACCTGATAATATGGGTCGGATGCTTTTCTGGAGGTCAAGGATCCATATAATGCATTTATCGCTTAGAATTTAATATACCCTAAATAACACACATAATACTACCTAGTCTCTAAAAGGATCCTTGGAGCAGACTCTCAATAACCAGAGGATAGATAAACGGTAATATATCCAAAAAGAGCTCTTTTTTTTTCACGCTGGTCAAATTATACGGCTTTACGAGTCAAGTAAGCGAAAGAAAATATTACGATTGCGGTAATAAAACAAACACATCCCATCTCCCCTCTCGCTTGTAACCATCCATTACAATTAATATAACGTTTTCTCTACGCTGAAGCTGAATTAGTCTAATAAAACTTCACAAATTTCTACTAAATGTTGTTGATATATTACAAACATTATCCTATTTTGGGGTGGGGTGGGGTGGGGTGGGGGTAAAAAAATAATGTCCCGATTTAACCAGTGGTTCAAATAACTGCCAATCTATTTCGTAACATACATTCAGTCAAATCCATTACATTCACTTCTCACTGGGGAGAGGTATGCATCCTCATCTCCCCCACGAGCTATGGTTAAATCGTAGGACAGAACAGGTTCTATAGCGTTGGATAGCAACTGGTCTACCGCAGAAAGAAATGGCAACCTACTACGGGAAAAAATCTGCCTCTTCAGGCATGTATCGAAAGATACATGATCGCTGAAACGTGTATCGCGCATGGCACATAACTGACTGACTGACGTGCTAATACCATTGGGAAAGGTATGAATCCACTTCTTCTCCCCTAGCTATGGGTAAATAGCAGGACACTCCGGGTTATATAGCCTTGGATGGCAACTGGTCTACCGCAGATAGAAATCGCAACCTACTGCTGCAAAAAATCTGCCTCGTCAGTCATGTATCGAAAGATACATGATCGCTTAAGCGTGTATCATGCATGGCACATAACTGACTGACTGGTGTGCTAATGCTCTTGTGAAAGGAATGAATTCTCTTCTTCTCCTCCCAGCTATGGGTAAATAGCAAGACAGACCAGGTTCTGTAGCTTTGGATGGCAACTGGTCTACCGCAGAAGGAAATGGCAACCTACTGCGGCAAACAATCTGCCTCGTCAGTCATGTATCGAAATATACATGATCGCTTAAGCGTGTATCATGCATTGCATACAACTGACTGAACATACATTCTACAAATGCTCCGTGATAAGTTTTTTAATGATGTTTTACTAGTTTCATTAAAAGGGTTAAATTTTTAACATCAGGCTCTTACCCACCAGGTAACACCTTTTTTGTTGATCAAATACACGCTCCCATCACGGCCATTTGCCTTAGCGGTTTTAACGTTTTTTTTTTAAAGAATTTCCCCACGTAAGTATATTACTCCATAGCCTGTTTTGTCTTTTTTTTTGTTCGTCTTCTTTAGTGTATTAGCTCCCTATTTACCGCCTTTTTTCCCCATCCCTTTGTTTTTTTCAATATTTTCATACACTGGTCGTTACTGTACATTTGAAATTAATATTCACCGTTATCTCCTCATTATTTTCGAAGACCAGGAGAAGTATTAAAAAGAAAAAGGAAACTATGTTTATAAACTATTGGCAAACTTGGACCTTTGTCCGCGCAAAAAAAAACAATTAAAACAGAGTGTCAAAAGGACGATTTTTCCCATAACGACGCTACCATTTTAACTACCTCCACTCCTCGGGAATGTTTAGTCTTTTAAAAAGCAATAATTAGAACTGTAATAAAACCTAATATGTAAAAGTGAATTTATACATCTTTTTTTTGAGAATTTGCAAAATATTAAGCTCTATTTATTTACTAAACGTTTATTTACAAGAACAATTTTATATTTACAACATTCTAAAAACTAATACAATTGTATTAAAACTAATGATATGGAATGTTTATCATTTACCAATTTATAAAAATATGAATACGAAAACAATTTATTATTGATAACTTTATAAAAATTTACTAAATTATTAAAATATGCAAACCAACTATAAGGAAATCTTTATTATTTACCATTTTATAAAGTTTGAATCAAATGGCAATTAGATGTTTTTCCAACCATTCCAAAAAACAATCTAATAAATAAATAGTTTCATATTTTTGTTGTTAATTCTTAAGAACAAAAGAAATGTATAGATTCACTTTTATCATATGTTTGGGTTTTCATCATATTTTTTAGGTTTTATTAAAATCCTAATGTTCGCTTTTTCAAACATTAAACATTGCCGAGGAGTGAAGGTAGTTAAAATAATAGCGGTGTCAAGGGGGAAAAAATCTTCCTCGCCTTTTTCTTTGTTGTTTCAAATCTGCAACAAAGTTGGTGACCGCAACGCAATATTACTTTATTTTTTTTATTTTTTTTTATAAGCGTTTCACCCCAGGCAAGGCGGGAAGCCACTAGCACGCAAGGTGTTACAGAGAGTTGGAGCTAGAGGAAACAGGAGTGATAGAGGAAAGGATGAAGAGAAGGATAGGGGATAGATCAGGGCATCTGGAGACGTCGATTGACATTACATTTTAATAGTGGGAGATTATAGCTACCAGGGAAACAGGAAAAGAGGACAGAGTTCCACAGGCGAGAGGTGCGGGACATGAAGCTATTGGAGTAGAAGAGACGGCTACATTTAACAGTTTCAACAGTGAAAGGGTGAGAGCGAGATGCCAGTCTAGTTGAGCGCTTAAATTCCTGAAGTCTGGGAACCAGCGAAAGCAGCTCATCGGAGCAGTTACTGTGAAAGTATTTGTAAAAAAGACAGAGAGAGGTGACGGCACGTCTGTGAGAGAGCGACTTCAGACGAGATGCCAGATCAGGGACAGTTACATTGCATATCCGTCTCTGTATCTTATCAAGAACCTTGAGACAAACACAAGGGGCACCAGACCATATATGACAGCAATACTCCATGCAAGGGCGAATGGTTGATTTGTATATTTGAAGGATCGACTCCGGCGAGAAAAATTTCCTGGCGCGGCACAGGGCGCCAACTTTCCTTGCGGTGGATGAAGCAATTGACTCAATGTATTTGTTCCATCTCAGGTCAGCAGACAATGTGAGACCGAGCAGTCGCAAAGAGGTGCTCTCGAGAAGTTGAGCGTCAGATATTCTAATGGGGGGGGGGCAGGGAAGGATCTCTGTGGTGAGTAATAGAGAGCAGTTTTGTTTTTGAGGCGTTAAAGTTAACCAGCCAATTCCTGCCCCAGTTCACAAGCGATTGGACGTCTTTTTCGAGACGAACAGCCAGGTTAATTTTGTCAACAACAGTAGATTTGTTTTTGGCACGGGAGTAAATTGCAGTGTCGACATGTGATATTATATAACTGACAACTGATATTATTTACCCGACATCTGATATTATTTACCCGACATGTCATATTTACCCGACATGTGATATTATTTACCCGACATGTGACATTATTTAACCGACAAGTGATATTATTTACTCCACATCTGATATTATTTACACATGTGATAATATTTAACTGACATGTGATATTATTTACCCGACATGTGATATTATTTAAGTGACATGTGATATTATTTATCCGACATGTGATATTATTTAATCGACAAGTGATATTATTTACTCGACATCTGATATTATTTACCCGATATGTGATATTATTTAAGTGACATATGATATTATTTACCCGACATGTGATATTATTTAACCGATAAGTGATATTATTTACTCGACATCTGATATTATTTACCCGAAATGTGATATTATTTAAGTGACATGTGATATTATTTACCTGACATGTGATATTACTTTACCGACAAGTGATATTTACTCGACATATGATATTATTTACCCGATATGCGATATTATTTAAGTGGCATGTGATATTATTTACTCAACATCTGATATTATTTACCCGACATCTGATATTATTTACCCGACGTGATATTATTCTCACCCATTATACTAGTGTCCGTAACTTAGATACTCTTCAAAGGTATCACGAAGCATTTTTTTTATTTTATTGTTGGCGGGAACGCGACCCATTTGTTTAAAGATATTAAATATTTATTTTCAAACGATAAATTTAGTAACTGGAAGGGTGCGCAGATCCTTCGACTCAGAAATCATTCTTTTTAATATCTATTTGTCTTGGCTGGTCTTTGGTCCACAAATTGTTCTTTTGACACTTTATTTTTTTGTTTGTTTTGGACACAAAGGTCCAAGTTTGCGAATTAAAGTAACTATATGAACTATAAATCTAATCTCGCCAATGTTTGTTTTAATTGACAAATGAATTCATTCTAAAAATTCTCTTGTTAATTATTGGTCTTTGAAGGGGAAGAAAATGAATGCCAATTCTAGTTGTTTATTTCTCGAGTTTTTATGCCTATATCTATAAATTGTTTCTTCATAATCACTTCTTCTTCGCATACATTGCCTAAAAGTTCTTATCAATATCAATATATCGTTTGTTTTCCTTACCGTTTATCGGAACCTAATGTTCCTGCTACATCTGCGACTTTGCACAACCACTTTATTTTTCGATTCTGCTTTATTACATATTTGAAATCTTTTTTTTTTTCCAGATCCGTCTAGGCCAGGGGTCTCCAACCTTTTTTGCGCCATAGCCCACTTACATAAGAAACATTTTTCCACAGTCCACCTGTATAGTAAATATTCAAAAGCATACCAAAATTGTTTGGTAAAAGTTTGTTACTGGTTCATAATCTGACTTTATGATGTAGTAAAAAATACCAAAAGGAGATAACAAATAACGCTGACTTATGTGGTGGCTGCTGTATTAAAGAACAAACGAAAGCAAATCTGACAAGTGAAAACTATTATATATATATAACCGATTAGATAGGTTAATGTCTGGTCCCTCCTCCCCTAAAACTAAGGATGATAGATAGAAATATTAAAATAAACCCTCTCTAAACTGGATCATGTCTGTCACACCACTCCTCACTACACTCTCTGTTAAATTACATAAACTTAATACTACACGTCAAAAGTGTAAATGTTCATTTCATTTATCGTTTCACCTTTTGGAAGTGCAGTCTGATGATACAACGTCCTTTAAAAGGGCTATGGTGAAAGAAATTATTACATGGACACTTAAAGTCGTCTGTTTATCTTTAAATTATTAGCTCTGAATTTACATTCAGCTCTCAGGATTTCATCCTCCTTGGGACAACCTATACGGATTTTCGTAATTTAATTATATATATATATATATATATATATATATATATATATATATATATATATATATATATGTATGTGTGTGTGTGTGTGTGTGTGTGTGTGTGTGTGTGTGTGTGTGTGTGTGTATGAGATGAGGTATTGTGTACACTATTTACATTATTCGGACTATTGTCCACATCTTTGTCGCCATATTTATTACATCGTTTTGGCCGTTGTACGCTCCGGCCTTCTTTAGGTGGTTGGAATGTCGAACTGAACCCTTTATTTCGCTCACAGGGGTAGACTGTTCTAGTTCCACGTGCCATGTTTAATGGATGTCAGTTATCAGTTATCTCAAGTTTATTCCCTTCTCCAAGTTCTCCACTGCCATAACCGGGTATTGAACTCACACTCCTTGGGTCCTGTCACTGTGCCATGTGTCCTCAAGTATAAAGCATAAAGGCGTTGGTTAGATACAGTGACAGGGCCCAAAGAGTGTGCGTTCAATACCTGGTTAAGGCAGTGGAGAACTTGGAGAGGGAAATTAACAGGAGATAAATGTTAACTGACATCCATTAAACATGGCACGTGGAACTAGAACAGTCTACCGCAGTGAGCGAAATAGACGGTTCAGTTCGACATTCCAACCACCTGAAGAAGGCCGGAGCGTATAACGGCCAAAACGTTATAATAAATACGGCGACAAAGATGTGGACCATAGTCCGAATAATGTAAATAGTATATATATATATATATATATATATATATATATATATATATATATATATATAAAAGTGAAGATAGAAGTCAACACTTAGAGGCGACAGTCTGTTTCATGTAGGATGCAATCTTCAGACATGACTATTTCATCTAGCATGAAACAGACTGTCGCCTCTAAGTGTTGACTTCTATGTTCACTTTTATATTTACATATTATTATATATATATATATGAAGAAATATAGTCTTAAGTGCTATATTTAGGGGATAAAGTGCTCAATATCAGAGATAGAGCGTGTGTAAATATAAAAGTGAACATAGAAGTCAACACTCAGAGGCGACAGTGTTGACTTCTATGCTCACTTATATATATATATATATATATATATATATATATATATATATATATATATATATATATATGTAAAAATTTAGATTTATGGTCATGGTTAGTTTTATGGTGATGGCTATTGTTGGAAGTATTGACAAATATTAAGTGATTTTTGTTCATAGTTATGAAATTAGAAAGAATTTACACGACTAGAAAATAATAAAAATACAGCTAATAGGTTTTCGTTGTTTTTGGTCTTCCCTTATTTGATTTAAACCCTTGTGAAAATTAATTGAAACGACAGCTTTAGTTTCATTTCTTTCACCATAGAGTCAGTTTTCTATTTTCATCTCAGATTAAGCCATTTGCGGTGGTGTGCAGTAATATGAATCTATTTTCGAGTTGTATGATGACATTTGTTTGCGTCATCCGTGATTTTTATCATGCCCAGACACTATTGTTCAAAAATACTAAGTAATTTTATTACACTGTCCGCTCAGTTGTTATCGAAGGCGTCTTTGCTATCCCAATGCGCCTTGTGAGTTCAGTGTCGCACTTCCTGAACGAAGTGCTAGGAAGTGTAGACAGGTGCAACTTCGAGCAAATGCCTTTTCCTATATCAGCAGGATTCTGTTTCCTCCCTCGTGATCCACGTGAAGTAGAAGTGACAGGCCGTGAGTTTTCATGATCTTATGCCACCCAGCATCTTTCTTCCTATCTCCCCCTGATTTGAATCGCTTAAATTTACACCTATGGGGTCGTCTGATGGGATACCGACCAGCGACCCCTACGACGCCAAAAACATTTAGAAGGCGACTAATCCTATACTTGATGCCAGCATCTTTAAAAATGCTTTTAAAAGTTTTTTTTTTATAGAATTAGTAGCGATATACGATGATGCTCGTTAAACGAGCTCTAAGTAGAAGAATGGCCATTTAAACAGGTAAATCACCTGTGGCCGACCTTGGGACTGAATGATCATTTAATCGGGTAAGGCCCTTGTGGCCAACAGTATCATCTATCAGCAATCAGCCACGACCTAAATATTTCGGTCTGATACTAGTGTTGACTGGAAATATTGATTTATGACATTTCCTAATTAAACAGACAAGATGGAGGATTTCAGGCTCCATACAAGAGGAACCACTTTGCCAGCCAGAAGCAGCAGTCAGAACCATGTAGAGGAAACCCAATTTTCATCCTGGCTATGACGATAAACTGCATCCGCGTCCTGGGTAAGACGATAAACTGCATCCAACAACAAGGCCTCTTATCAAGTGGTTTCGAGGAGCGTGGAACCACCTCTTAATTGCTGGTGTTCCCAGATCCACCCTGACCCGGGTTGGTAACACCTGTTAGGATCCCAAAAATGGGAAAATGGTTAACCCCCAAACTGGAGTCAAAACGTGTAAAAATAGGTTGTATTACCAGCAATCCATTTTTGCAAAATATTTTTACCAGCAATACATTATTACCAGCAAAACATTTTTTGAAAATATGAACATGATACATTTCTGAAAAAAAAAATTACCAGCAATAAATTTTGAAATAAAAATATTACTAGCAATAAAAATCTTCTCAGCATTAAAAAATAAAAAACCCATCGAGGTTGATATGCCGTAAAACATCAAATGAAATTAAATCAAACCCAATTTTGTTTTTTTCTAGCTCCTACTAGCAGCCGTCCGTTTCGTTTTTGAAGCACATGGTTAAAACCGAAATCAACAACGGGGTCCCTTTTACTGCATTCAAATATATATAGATGACCCAAGAATCGGTACCTAAAACGCAACCTGATGTTGGTCCAAGGCGCAACGCTACAATATCTTTGTTTTTCTTTATATAATATTTGTTCTCAAGTATCTGACTAAAATCTATTGTCTTTCAATCATTTAGCCACAACAAAGGCAATAAAGCCACTAAGATGGAAGAGTTTACTGGGAGTGAAAGAAACAGAGAATACAATAAATGAAGAGTATTCAAAGAGATATAAGGTGACGATTGATGCTGCATCTCAATTTTTGAATGTCTTAGTTGACAGGATACCGGAAGAGAATTAAAGAGAAGTATGAGAATAGAAACCATTAGCATAAGACCGATGGTTACAGGGAAATTATGGGACCTAACTGACAATGTGAACACCTCTATGGTTTATTTAATGCCGAAATCTAAATATTTTGAACACAATGTTATGGCTTCAACTAAATATATTTGAAACGTAATTATATGCCTTCAACTACAGATAAAATGTATTGTTAGTCATTTTGCTTAAATATGCATTGTTGGTAATTTTACTATAGATATCTATTGGTGGTTGGTTGATTTTTTTTTTTACCAGCATGTGAACACCTCTATGGTTTATTTAATGCCGAAATCTAAATATTTTGAACACAATGTTATGGCTTCAACTAAATATATTTGAAACGTAATTATATGCCTTCAACTACAGATAAAATGTATTGTTAGTCATTTTGCTTAAATATCTATTGTTGGTTTATTTTGTTTAGCAGCATATCAACACTTCTATGGGTTATTTAATGTCGAAATCCAAATATTTTGAACGCAATTTTACGCATTCAACTGCAGGTATTTTTTACATAATTATATACTTTCAGGGCAAACGTATGTTTTTTTTTTTTTTTTTTTTTTTAGATATATCGTTTGTAAAGGATAAGATATATTGTTGTTAATTAAAAAAAAAAAGACGTTTTACTTGTCAATATTCTCTAAATACTATTGTTGGTATTTTTTTATAAAAATATACGGCTTTTTTTTGTACTTTCTTAGTATTTTGATTTTCGTTTTGGGATTCACATTTAGCCTATAACTAGGACCCTAACAGGTTCTGCCACTCCGAATCAGCAATTAAATTAATTAACAGCAATTGAAAGATGGCTTCACGCTCCTAAAAACCCCCGGTCTCCCATTCAGAGACTTTTCCTTCCAGATGCAGCTTATCACCATAGCCAGGAATAGCAAGTAAAAGAGATTTATCAGAACAAGGGAAAGCAGTCAACCCTTCAACATCTGTCTATATTTCTGAGATGAGGTATTGCAACTATTTACACTATTTACATTGTTCGGACTCATCTTTGATGCCACATTCACGACGCTTCGGCCGTTGTACGCTCCGGCCAGGATTTGTTTATATATCTGTGATAAGGTATTGTCTCTATTTACATTGTTCGGACTGTTGTCCTAATCTTTTTGGCCGTTATTGTATCCGGCCTTCTTTAGGATCTGTCTATATTTCTGAGATGAGGTATTGTCACTATTTACACGATTTACATTGTTCGGAATCTTGTCCTCATCTTTAATGCCATAATCACAACGTTTCGTTCGTTGTCCGATCAGGGCTTCTTCAGGACCCGTCTATATTTCAGTATTTACATTTTTCGGATAGCTGTCCTCATCTTTATTGTCATATTCACGACGTTTCGTCCGTTGAACGATCCGGTTTTCTTCAGGTAATATTTGTTTGAATTTCGATCGAACCCTTTATTTAGTCCACCGGGGTAGATTGTTGTAACTCCACGTACCGTTTTGGATGTGTCAGTTCAAGTTAACTCAACATGATAAGTTTTTATCCATGCGTTGGTGAACTGATCCCGAAAGTGACTTGATCTAATGAGTTGTGTTGTCAATGCCTGACCTCAGCGGAGAGTACAAAATCTTGGAGGTGGGGAGCGCAAAATCTTATTAAGGTGGGTTAACTGAAACTTATCAAAATTTAAGAGTAGGGGGTATTAATAAACATAAGTTTTCCAGTGCAGTAGTCCAGATTATAAAGTTCGACTTGCACAGGACAACCTCACGAGAGACTTGACACATGGGACTCGACTTTATAATTTTAACTATTTAACCATTCCTAATATGAAAACAATATAATTATCTTCTTTATGTAGATATTCTAGGCAACATATCCCAAAAGGTCTGAGGTAGAATCTTATGATTATTCCTGATTTTAGTTTTGATTGTGGTACGAATATTAATTAGATCGCTTTTGGTGATGTGTTTGAATAAACCTGACTCTGAAAATTCTTGGTCGTACCTATTTTCATAAAAACTACCAAGTCATTAAAGATATTCTTTTAAATAAGATACTTATGCTAGAAAAATGAACTACCAAGGAGAATCTTACAACAGAAAGGTAACTCAAAGAAGGAGAGCTGAATGTTCAACGTAGACACCGTGAGATGGAAGACACTTGGTAGTTTGGCTTAGCCACAGAAATGCAGGCTACTGCTGTCAGAATGAATAGTAAACACCTGTACAGCCTCATAAAGCAGTCTTTTAGGCCAAGAAAAGTCTCTTTAACGCTTCTTTGATAAAGAAATGACACAAAGTGAATTAGTAGCACTGTGGAAATCGACAAGAGATGGAAATAACAGTTTTCCTAAGTAGTGGTCATTGAAAATAAAAAAAAATAAATAAAGTGACCTAAACAGGAAAAAAATAAATATAGGGCCTATATAGGAAAAAATAAATAGAGGGGCCTATATGAGAAAAATTAAATAGAGTGGCCTGTATAGGAAATAAAAATTAGAGTAGCCTATATAAGAAAAAAATAAATAGAGGAGCCTATAAATAGAGGGGCTTATATAGGAAAATATCAATAGAGTGGCCTATATAAGAAAAAAATAAATAGAGGGTCCTATATAAGAAAAAAGTAAATAGTGAGGCCTATGTAGGATAAAAATAAATGGATGGGCCTATATAAGAAAAATAAATAGAGAGGCGTATATAGTAAAAAATAAATAGAGGGGCCTATATGGGAAAATATAAATACAGGGTCCTATATAGGAAAAAATAAATACAGGGGACTATATAGGGAAAATATAAATAGAGGGGCGTATATATAAAAATAGATGGGCCTGTATAAGAAAAAATAAATAGCGAGGACTATAAAGGAAAATAAATAGAGGGGCCTATATAAGAAAAGATTTATAGAGGGGCCTATATGAAGAAAAAATAAATAGAGAGGCCTATGTAGGAAAAGAATAAATAGAGTGGTCTATATAAGAAAAAATAAATAGAGGGGCCTATATAGGAAAAAATTAAGAGAGAGCCTATATCAGAAAAAATAATTAGAGAGGTCTATATAAAAAAATAATAGAGGGGCTTATATAGGAAAAAAAACATAGTGGTATATATAGGAAAAATAAATACAGTGGCCTATATGAGAAAATAAAAACGAGTGGCCTATATATGGAAAAAATAGAGGACCTATATAGGAAAATATAAATAGAATGGCCTATATAGGAAAAAATAAATAGATGGTTCTATATAAGAAAAATAAATAAAAGGACCTATATAGGAAAAAATAAAATAGAGAGCACTATATAGGAAAAAATAAATAGAGGGGCCTATATAGGAAGAAAAAATAAAAGAGATTACATATGGAAAAATAAATTGAGAGCCTATATAGGAAAAAATAGAGGGGCCTATATAAGAAAAAATAGAGTGGCCTATATAGGAAAAAATAAATAGTGGGACCTATATAGGAAAACATAAATAAAAGAGACTACATATGGAAAATAAATTTAGGGCCTATATAGGAAAAAAATAGAGGGGTCTAAATAAGAAAAAAATAGAGAGGCCTATATAGGAAAAAATAAATAGATGGGCCTATATGGAAAAATAAATAGAGGGGTCTATACAGGAAAAAATAAATAGAGGGGCCTATATACGAAAAAATAAATAGTGAGACCTATATAAGAAAAACTAAATAGAGGGGCCTATATGTGAAAATATAAATTGAGTGGCCTATATAAGAAAATATTAATAGAGTGGCCTATATAGGAAAAAATTAAATAAAGGGGCCTATATAGGGAAAAATAAATAGAGGGGCCTATATAGTAAAAATGAATAGAGTGTGGTATATAGGACAAAATAAATAGAGTGCCTATATAGGAAAAAATAAATCGAGGGGCCTTTATAAGAAAAAATAAATAAATAGAGGGGCCAATATCATAAAAAAGTAAATAGAGAGGCCTATATAAGAAAAATAAATAGATGTGCTAATATGTGAAAAAATAAATAGAGAGGCCTATATAAGAAAAATATATAGATGGGCCTATATAGGAAAAAATAAATAGAGGTGTCTATACAGGAAAAAATAAATAGGGCAGCCTATATAAGAAAAAATAAATAGAGTGGCCTATATAGGAGAAAATTAAATAAAGAGGCCTATATAGGGAAAAATAAATACAGGGGCATATATAGGAAAAATAGAGGGGCCTATATAGGAAAAATAAATAGAGGGGCCTATATGGGAAAATATAAATAGAGGGGCCTATATGAGGAAAAAATAAATAGAGAGGCCTATGTAGGAAAAGAATAAATAGAGTGGCCTATATAGGAAAAAATTAATAGAGGGGCCTATATAGGAAGAAAAAATAAAAGAGATTACATAGGGAAAAATACATTGAGAGCCTATATAGGAAAAATAGAGAGGCCTATATAGGAAAAAATAAATAGAGGGGCCTATATAAGAAAACAATAGAGTGGCCTATATAGGAAAAAAGAAATAGATTGGCCTATATGGAAAAAATAAATAGACGGGTCTATACAGGAAAAAATAAATAGAGGGGCCTATATAAGAAAAATAAATAGAGAGACCTTTATAAAAAAACTAAATAGAGGGGCCTATATGTGAAAATATAAATTGAGTGGCCTATATAAGACAAAATTAATAGAGTTATAATTATATAGGAAAAAATTAAATAAAGGGGCCTATATAGGGAAAAATAAATAGAGGGGCCTATATAGTAAAATTTTAATAGAGTCTCCTATATAGGACAAAATAAATATAGTGTCTACATAGGAAAATATAAATCGAGGGGCCTATATAAGAATAAAAAATAGAAGGGCCAATATCATAAAAAAATAAATAGAGGGGCCTATATAAGAAAAAAATAAATAGAAGTGCTAATATGTGAAAAAATAAATAGAGAGGACTATATAAGAAAAAATAAATAGGGCAGCCTATATAAGAAAAATTAAATAGAGTGGCCTATATAGGAGAAAATTAAATAAATGGGCTTATATAGGGAAAATAAATAGAGGGGCCTATATAGGAAAAATAAATAGAGTGGCTTATATGGGAAAATATAAATAGAGAGGCCTGTATAGGAAAATAAATAGAGGGGACTATATAAGAAGAAATAAATAGAGAGGCCTATGTAGGAAAAGAATAAATAGAGTGGCCTATATAGGAAAAAAATTAATGGAGTGGCCTATATAGGAGAAATTATATAAAGGGGTCTATATATGGAAAATAAATAGAGGGACCTCTATAAGAGAAAATAAATAGAGGGGCTTATATAGGAAAATATAAATAGAGTGGCCTATATAAAAAAAATAGAGGGACCTATATAAGAAAAAATAAATAGAAAGGCCTAAGTAGGATAAAAATAAATGGTGGGCCTATATAAGAAAATAAATAGAGAGGCGTATATAGGAAAAAGTAAATAGAGGGGCCTATATAGGAAAATATAAATAGAGGGTCCTATACATGAAAAATAAATAGTGGGGACTATATAGGAAATAAATAGAGGGGCGTATATAAAAAATAGATGGGCCTATATAAGCAAAAATAAATAGAGAGTTCGATATAGGAAAAATAAATAGAGGGGCCTATATAAGAAAAAATTTATAGAGGGGCCTATATGAGAAAAATAAATAGAGTGGCCTATATAAGAAAAAATAAATGGAGTGGCCTATGTAGGAAAAGAATAAATAGAGTGGCCTATATATAAAAAATAAATAGAGGGGCCTATATGGGAAAATATAAATAGAGGGTCCCATATAGGAAAAAATAAATAGAGGGGCCTATATAGAAAAAAATAAATAACGGAGTGTATATAAAAAATAGATGGGCCTATATATGAAAAAAATAAATAGAGAGGCCTATATAGGTAAAGAATAAAAAGAGGGCCTATATAGGAAAAATAAATAAATAGACGGGCATATATAGGAAAATGTACATAGAGTGGCCTCTATAAGAAAAAAATAAATAGAGGGGAAAATAATAAATAAACGTGGCCATAGATGAGAAAAAAATATATAATCGAAAAAAATAGAAGTGCCTATTAGGGTGTGTATACCCCACCCCACATAGCATAGTATCAGAAATATCATGGTTTTTGTGGTATTTTTCTTTCAATAGTAAAGGGGCATTTCACCTGTTTAAATTTAAATCTAAATTAAATATTATCATTGGAAGTATATTAAATAAGTATTTTTCAAAAGGAGAAATACTTCTTAATGCCCAGTGTAAATACAGAGGAAAATAATCTTTATTGCTTTGCTTCTATAAAGACAGATGTCAAAGATAAGAATGTTCAGGTACAATGGGTCAACTCCATTCTAATTCCAAGTTCATTACTCAATCAATACACCAATATAATAATGTGGACATTGCCCATTTCCAAAGCCACAAAAAGTGACATTTTACACCAACAGAAGTAGTGGTCATTGAAAATAACAGTCATTTTAAAGACAATCTTTTCATTATCCATTTATAGGTTCTGCTCAAATTTAATAGCATAGTGTGCACCATATGGCAAGATAATCTAGATCAGATGTATGTCAGAATCAGTTATTTTGCACAGATGGAATAATCAATAGTAAATCAAGTTTTTTTTTTCTTTCCTCTTTTCTGATGCAGGTAATCATTGTTATTCAATAGGGTTTTTTTTCCTATACTTTTCAAGTGTTTAACAACATCAAAATTTATGAGTAGGGAATATTAATAAACATCAGTTTTCCAGTGCATTAGTCCTGATTCTGGAGTTAGACTTGCACAGGACAACCTCACAAGAGATTTGTCACATGAGACTCGATTTTATAATTTTATCTATTTAACCATTACTATTGGTATGAAAGAGCATTTTCAAAACATAACTGATCTTTAATAAAAGCAAATTCTGACCTAACTGTTATTTTGCACTATAAATTCTTGAAACTTTTTTACAGATTTTTCAAAATCTCTTCCTAAAAAGAGGATAAAGTGTGTGAGGGAGAAATTTGAAATTAATTAAAACTGCGTAATGACAACAATTTTAAATTAACTTATTATTGGTATTCGCAATAATAACAGCATATCTGTAAATTAAAATGTCAAAGAAGTCGTCTTATAGCTTATTGATGTTTAGAATAGCATTGCCAGATTAAGTGACAAATAGGAAATTGGTTGATATTTAAAAATCTAACATGACTAAATTTTCAATTAACCTTTTTTTTCCATTTTTAGCCCTGTTTATGATCAGCCATTCCTGACTAATTTACAAGATTTTTCGATGTTCCTCCAGCCTTTTTGCAGTTTCACTTTTAGATTCTTTTGCCACAACTGTAAGGAATGGAGTAAACACAGTTCTTGGTCATGTTCTCCTCTGTCTTAGTCTCATCAGAGATTTCTCCATCAGGCGGAGTTGTTTCCACCTGTAAATAATGTAAATATTGACTCTTCTTATCTAGCATTACATCTTTATTCGGCTCCTGACTTTGTCAATTACTTCCAGCCAGTGTGTGTGTGTGTGTGAGAGAGTGAGCGGTCCCGTCACTCCTGTTCTGAAACACAGACCTTACATTCTCATCTGTGATGGCTGAGAGACTGCCCCACTCCTGTTAAGAATAGTTGTTTATATTGGTCTCGCCCATGGTTGTGGTTCTCTCCCTTGTAAAACTGGAAGCAGCTGTGAAGACATGCAATTCGGCATTCAGCAACTGGGAGTAAAATCAGATCAATCTGACAGCTGGTGTACATTGTCTGGTGTGAAATTGAGAGTATAAACCAGTAGTTCCCAAATGGTGTGATGCACCACATAGGTGCAGTGGAAGAGGATAGCAGGTGATGTGGAATGATTGAAAGACAATCAAAGATTTAGAAACAGTTTCAAAAATTCATATGCCAAAAATAAATGATTTCAAAACTTAAAATATCCTTATGGATTACTTGTAATTTCATGTACGAGTCCTAGTATAAATAGTTATAAGTAATTATTGACTGATTTTATCATTGTGATATTTTTGCATTCTATCAAGTATTAAGAATATAGTAAATAGGTTTCACAAATTGGAGGAGATATCTCCCTTTAACTCTCCCTTGGTTTTTAATGTTTAAATGTACTTTTTATTACATAAAATTTGGTGAAGCATTAAAAAAAAATGAACTGAGCGGTCACCCATCTACGTACTGATCAGGCTTGATAAAACTTAACTTCGGTGATTGTATGAGAACTGATGATTCAATGTGATAATGGCCATGAACACTGTCTAATTCGTAAATCCAAGCTTACAGCACCTATTAGGTCATCCCATAAGTTCTGTCCGAATTTTAACTTTTTGTTAAAATGAACGAAATTTAAAGAGTATTTTATAATGTCTAATGGAGCTGAACATTATTTTTATGTTTAGAGGCATTTAAACCGATCAAATTTTATTTCAGAGAACAATAAAATTAATTTTGTTTGATTAAAACCCTGCTAACATGGAAGTACACAAGAATCATTTGAGGCACATAATGCTTTATGATTCCAAGAAAGGAAACTCAGCAGCCGAAGCGGCTAGAAACATTCACTCGGTATATGGAGAGGAATGTGTGAATGAAAGAACTTGCAGAAGATGGTTTGCAAAATTCAGAGGTGGAGATTTCACCCTTGAAGATGAAGATCGAACCGGATGTCCATTTGAGTTTGATGAAAAGGTCCTTGAAGCAGCTCTTGAAGAAAATCCTGCTTTATCAGTTGAGGAATTGGCAGTGGTTCTCAATTCAAACCATACAACTGTTCATCGTCATCTTCAACAACTTGGAAAAGTTCCTAAACTTGGAAAATTGGTGCCTCATGAATTGTCTGAAAACAACCTCAAATCCCGAGTTGACATCTGCTCTTCTCTCCATTCTCGCCAACTTGTTTCCCCTTTTGCGATAGACTTGTGACTGGCGACGAAAAATGGATCTTTTATCGAAATGTTAAGCGTCGTAGACAGTGGCTTGGTAAAGGGGAAGGACCCCAGACAAAGCCGGAACTTCATGGGCAAAATGTTCTTCTTTCAATCTGGAAATAATCCACTTTGAATTCTTACCACCTAATGCAACAATTAATGCTCAAATATACTGTCAGCAATTAGAGCGTTTGAACCAAGCTTTGAGGAAAAAAAGACCTGTTCTAGTGAATCGAAAACGGGTGATGTTTCATCAGGACAATTCGCGACTACACACGGCAAGAATCACGTCACAAAAGATCGAAGAACTTGGTTGGGAGAAAATTCCTCATCCACATTATTGTCCCGACCTTGCTCTTTCAGACTACTATTTGTTTCGTAACTTACAGAATCATTTGGAAGAAACAGCTTTTGTAACACAGGAAGAGGTTAAAACTGACATTTGTGAGTTCTTCAAATCAAAGACAAAAGAATTTTACAGTAATGGAATTAGTAAGCTTGTTAATAGATGGAAGGAAGTCATAGATAATCAGAGAAAATACATTGTTGATTGAATCTGTAATTAAATGTAACATTTGGTCACTTGTTTTCTTTATTCAAAATTCGGACAGAACTTATGGGATGACCTGATAGTTATAAATAATTATTGACTGGTTTTATCATTATGATATTTTTGCATTATGTCAAGTATTAAGAATATAGTAACTAGGGTTTGAAAATTGGAGGAGAGAGTTATCAATTTTAATTACATGCACGAGTCCCAGTATAAGTAGTTATAAATAATTATTGACCGAATTTATCATTGTGATATATTTGCATTATATCAAGTATTAAGAATATAGTAACTAGGGTCTGCAAATTGTAGGAGAGAGTTGTCAATGACCCCCCTCTTTAACTATCTCTCTCTTTCTTTCTCTCTGTTTTAATTACTGAAGTCCTGAAGTCCTCCTGCAAATAATGTAAATATTAATTCTTCTTATTTAGCATTACATCTTTATTCAGCTCCTGACTTCGTCAATTACTCCCAGCCAGAGAGAGAGAAAGAGAAAAAAAAAGAGAAAAAGAAAGAGAGAGGGAGAGAGAGAGATGTGCCGCATAGCCCTAGTTCCGAAACGTGAGTCTTATATGTTCGTCTCTAATGACTGAGAGACTGCCCAACCCTGTCTTGAGCGGTTGTTTATATCGGTCTCCCCCGTGTTTGTCCGCCCCCACCCTTATGAAACCGGATGCAGCTGTGATGTTACGAGCTTCTGCTTTCGGCGACTGGCATGGGAGTAGAGTGGGGAACGGGCTTTAGTGTTAAACTCACGTTAACCCTTCGCCTGGATTACATGGTCTGGTGTGAAATTGAGAGCAACAAATTCTCCGGGTATTATACGACAGTTATTTACTAAAGAAAAAAATAAATAAAAAAAAAATAGGCCATGTTACTTTTGCTAATCGAGGTATTGGTTTATACAGTAATTCGTACGTAGTTTTTCATATATTGCTTTTAACCCTTTGAGCCCTGATCACCGATTTACCGGTGGTAGAGAAAAATGACTTAATGCCCAGCCACCGGTTGAACAGTGGTATAGAAAAATGGCGTAATGCCCAGCCACCGGTTGAACAGTGGTATAGAAAAATGGCGTAATGCCCAGCCACCGGTTGAACAGTGGTATAGAAAAATGGCGTAATGCCCAGCCACCGGTTGAACAGTGGTATAGAAAAATGGCGTAATGCCCAGCCACCGGTTGAACAGTGGTAGAGAAAGATAACTTAATGCCCAGCCACCGGTTGAACAGTGGCAGAGAAAAATGACGAAATACCCAGCCACCGGTTGAACAGTGGTAGAGAAAAATGACGTAATGCCCAGCCACCTGTTGAACGCTGGATAAACACTAACTAATTTTCTATCTACCGTGAAACATTACATCCGAAGAAGAGGATTCATACCTTTCCCAAGGGTATTAGCAGATCAGCCAGTCAATTATGTGCCATGCGTGATACACGCTTAGGCGATCATATATCTTTCATTACATGACTGACGAGGCATATTTTTTTCCCGCAGTAGGTTGCCATTTCTTTCTGCGGTAGACGAGTTGCCATTCAACGCTATAGAACCTGTTCTGTCTTACTATTTACTCATAGCTGGGGGGGGATGGGAGAGAAGAGGAGGATTCATACCTTTCCCAAGTGTATTAGCGCGTAAGTGAATGTAATGGATTCGACTGGAATTCGAACACCGGCTCTCCGATTACTCCACCATGCCCCCTCACGATACCGCCTTACCTCTCCAGAATAGAAGGTGGGGACATTTTCTTTTAAATAATTTTTCCTACCGATACCTGAAGTGTTTTTACACCACCATGTTTATTAATTTCGCCCCCGACCTGCATATCAGTGATTTTAGCCATTTTTATTTTTATTTCACGCATTTTGTTCTTTTTATTATTCTTTCCAAAATTACCACGTCCTATTCTCCGATAAAATCAATGTTTAAAAAAACGTTTCTCTCCATAACTTCTAAATTTTTCTACCCTTTAAATCAAGGTCCCTTTTTTAAGTATATTGTGAGCCCCCACCCACATTATTAAAACCCACCAAAGAGTATAACGGATTTATATTTGAATTAGTATCCCCCCAGCCATATTTTACATAGACTATACAAGCAGTGAGATTTTACAGTAGTCTTAAAAATCATGTCCATCCTTTTCCGTCTAGTGAGGAACCTACATGGTATTTATATCTACGCTAGGTCTACTGGTTGTATTACTTTAGCATTTATGTTGAATATTTCGGTTGTAGTCAAATGCGACACGGAAATCCGAATGCGCGTCGGATTATCGAAAGATGGCTTTATAAAGGCTCAGGCCGGAGGTAACAGGAGGATACTGAGAATTCTACGATCGGAATGTGTAAACTCTTAAAGAAAAAATGTTAACGAAAAGAACACTTAAGCATAACATCCGACATTTCCTGAACACATAATGAGGAAGGAAGGCTTAGAAAATTTAACCCTCACAGGTCATATCAAGAGTAAGGAAGATATGTGGGAATGGATGGCGTGACAGGTACCGGAGGCTAGGCAAAGATGGAAATGCTGCCAAGGGCCACGCTGGATAGGAAGTTGTGGAGTACCATGATCTCACAAATACTAAAGCGATACGGCATATACAAGAAGAACTCCTACGAGTCGAGAATAAAATTATTGGACACATAATGAGGAATGAGGGCTTGGAGAAATTAACACTCACAAGGCATATCGAGAGATATCGAGAGGCAGCGATTCACATATTGTGTGAATGGATGGTGGAACGAGATGGTAAACTTAGCAAATGGAGAAACGCTGCTAAAAGTCACAAGAGTTGGGAAATTGTGGAGAGCCATAATCACCTAATTGCCACACTGTTGCCATAACAAAACAAGTATTGCAGATATATCATATATTAAAAAGTAATTACAACAGAAGAGTATTACACGACTAGTGAGTGTTTGTCGATTGACCCAGCGTTCTAATTAATCTATTGACTGTTAATATTTAACAGCCTCCCCACAAGGGTGTATGTGGCAAAAGGCTGGTTTATAGTGGGTACTCCGAGCCCGTAGGCTCGGCCAAAAATATTCCCTTTAGAACTCGTATAAATGGGTTCAGGGCCTGTCTACCTCCCTGGACGAAACTTTGCCCTGCGGCAAAGCCTCGTCCGGGTTCCTCTCCACCGAGGTGGAGAGTTTGACAGATAAACAATATATGCGACTGTTCCTTCAAGGCCTACTCTCCTACTAATTTTATAGTAGGCGGAAGAGTCCAACAGGCGCTTTAGGGGTAGGACACAATAACACACATTGAAGAAGAGCCCAGCCGAAAAAAATTACTTGTATTGAAAGAATTAAAAATCAATGAATCTTAAAAAGAATATGGTGTTAGGTCTAATTAACTCTTTGAGTCCTGCGTTCCCGTACAATTTTGACCCTTCTGTCTGAGCTCCTGAGTCAAAATTCGCAAACAATTAATATGTAATGTTTCCCGGTAGATAGCAAAATAGTTACAAGTGTTTACCCATCGTTCAACCGGTGACTGGGCATTAAGTCATTTTTCTCTACCACTGTTCAACCGGTGGCTGGGCATTACGTGATTTTTCTTTACCACCGATAAAGCGGCTGTCAGGGCTAAAAGAGTTAACATTGTCAAACACTGCACGTTGTGGAACAGACTCCTGAGATGTGGCTTTCCTTATCACTAAAATTTTTACATATTTGGGTCTAGATCTTAACGGTTATTTTTCCTCCATATTCTCATAAGGTGTACTTCTTGCCTCCTCGTCTTACACTCATACACTAACCTCATTCAATAACCCTCTACATTGAGGGGTTCTTGGGTCTTGTATTTTATAAAAAAACATTCCAAGGCGCAAGCACGAAGAACAATAGTGAATAACTGTCTAAACCTTTTGAGCCCTGCGTTCCTGAACATTTTTTAGCCTGTACTCCTGAGTCAAAATTCGCAAACAATTGGCAGATAACTGACTGACTGATGTGCTAATAACATGTGTGAATCCGCATTTCACCCACCCGACCTACCGGTAAATAGCAGGACAGACCGGGTCCTATAGCCTTGTTATGGCACCTGGTCTACCGCAGAAAGAAAAGGCAGCCTACTGCGCTGAAAAAAAATCTGCCTCGTCAGTCGTGTATTATGCATGGCATATAACTGACTGAAGGCGTCATCGTAATGAAGAATAGGTTTCACAATTTGAGCGAATTAACACCATATACCGCGCAACATTTTCCGAGGGTTACCGAATGTTGTAGCCAGAGAGAAGAATGGTAGTGAAAAAAAATCAAGGTATTGATCAAGAATAAAAAAAAATAAAAAAATAAGAATAATTTCTTGAACGTTGATATATTTTTGAAAAAAATCGGTTGTATTTAAGTTTAAAAACAATTAAAATATGAGGAAAAAAACGAAAACAATATATATATATATATATATATATATATATATATATATATATATGTATATATATATATATATATATATATATATATATATATATATATATATATATATATATATATATATATAAGTTAGGGGTACTTCGTCGAAAAATCTGTGACTCCGGCAAGATATACCTTTCTATTTGAACATATCTGTCCGCATCCGCAGGGCTGCTTGTTCCCCAGGGGTGGGGGATAAAGAAGTTTCAATGTGTAGTTAAAAAAAATAACAACAAAGATGAGGATGTTAGTTTAAACAAATTACTATGTTTCAAACAGAAATTCACCTCCTAAACAGAGATGATAATTAATTCAATCAAAGTATATACATATATATACATATATATATATATATATATATATATATATATATATATATATGCGTGCGTGTGTGTGTGAGACAGAAACAGTCATTGCTTTTAATCCTTTATCAAATGTCAGATTTGTATCACCGCTTTAATATACATATATATATATATATATATATATATATATATATATATATATAAATATATATATATATGTATGTATGTATGTATATATCTGTTAGTGTGTGTAAGAATTTCAGATATAACTCAAAATATATCTGTAGGAGAATAATCAGAATAAAGGCAAAAAAGAAAACTTAGCCTACTCGTTTTTTTCCTCTTGGACTTTACCAAGGCAAATGCAAGGATTTTATTTTGCAACAAGTGTTTATAAACAAATGTTAAAATGACGTCATTTTTTTTCAGAATTTTTAAATTTAAGAGCCGCTCCCAAACATTCATCGGGTTAGTTGAAAGGTCAAGCTAAATTATGCAGGATGCCAGGTGACGTAACTTAATGTCTTTAAAATTTAAAACAAAATTAAAATTAAAAACAATTTTAGTTTTTTTTTAAATACTTAGAAAATTACAAAATTCTAACAAGATCCTTATATTTGTCTTGATAAATTCCATCAGAAGACGAAACGCGTCGGCAAAGTTTCCTTTTTATGTTTATTTACATATATGTACGTCTATTTTATTATATATATATATATATATATATATATATATATATATATATATATATATATATATATATATATATATATATATATATATATATATATATATATATATATTATATATATATATATATTTGTCATATTAATATATATTAATGATATATATTATTAATATATATATATATATATATATATTAATAATATATATCATTAATATATATATATATATATATATATATATATATATATATATATATATATATATATATTTATGTATTTATAAAAAAGCCTGCAAAAATACATGTACGTACACGTTTAAATATATATATATATATATACATTTTGACCTCTATCGCCTGAGGATAGTGAAAGGTTGAAACCAAGAAAGTGTGATTGGCTGATCTCCTATATATATATATATATATATATATGAAGAAATATAGTCTTAAGATGTGCTATATTTATGGGATAATGTGCTCAATATCAGAGATAGAGCGTATGTAAATATAAAAGTGAACATAGAAGTCAACACTTAGAGGCGACAGTCTGTTTCATGATAGATGCAAACTCGTGGCCTGACGATTGCATCTAGAATGAAACAGACTGTCGCCTCTAAGTGTTGACTTTTATGTTCATTTATATATATATATATATATATATATATATATATATATAGGTAATAATCCGTTGGTAAATATTTATGATTCAATTTCCACCTGACGTTGGGTGTTAAAATTTAAAATATAGATCAAGGTTGGATTGACCGTCGTTGTTTAAGCCAGACATTTCCACCCCCCCTATTATACTGGGGATCGGGTTAATTTAATATCTATATTTTTCAACGGCAGCCACCTGCTTCCTTTCTTTTCTTTCTTTCTTTCCTTTTCTTTTTTTCCTTTTTCTCTCCTTTTTGAAATGTTTAAGTCCTAAGTTTCTGATTTCATATCTACATAATATTTGAGTTGAAAAATGCCAGCTGAACGTGTTGGTTGAAATAGCTATTCTTATGAGGTAATTTTGGATGTCTCTATTATGTAACATATATATATATATATGTAAGCAAATATGTGGATGTAGATCCGACGGTATGATGAAAAATATGGAAAAGACAAAGCAAAATCGTCTCTTCATGTTGACTTAAATATAAATGTTTCCAATAATCATGTCCTGAAGATGGTCTACTAGATCGAAACGTCTGACGTCGACAGTAAAACAAAATTAAAACAGTAAACTTGCATATTCGGATTTTGCTTTGTCTTTTCAATATTTTTCATCATATATATATATACATGTTTATGAACACATATATATATATATATATATATATATATATATATATATATATATATATATATATATATATATATATATATATATATATATATATATATATATATATATATATATATATATATATATATATATATATATATATATATATATATATATAAAAAAAAAAAAATTAAGTAATTCATTGAGTCTGAAAGAAACCTCAACAGATTGCAAAAAGCACTAGACGGCCGTTTCCTCCTATATTTTGGACTCATCAGCAGTGCGCATCCACTACCGAGAATTGAAACCCTGACAGTTAAGTTATCAAGCAAACGTCATACTAACCGTTCCAACGGGCCTCGGTGACGAAGAGGTCGCAAATAAGTTGGTATGACCTTTTCTTTGATAACTCAAATGTCAGGGTTTCAATTCTCGGTAGTGGATGCGCACTGCTGATGAGTCCCAAAGATAGGACGAAACTGCCGTCCAGTGCTTTCTGCATTCTGTTGAGGTTTCTTTCAGAATCAATGAATTACTTAATTATAATTATCAAATCCTCCTAACAATTTCTCTTTCTCTCTCTCTCTCTCTCCATATATATATATATGTGTGTGTGTGTATGTTTGTATGTGCGCGTGTGTGTGTGTATGTATGTATATATATAAGTATATAAATATAAAAAGTTCTGTGTTTGAGTAGCAATCCCTCTTTTATACATGTTTATTTAAAGAGGATTGACAAGTTACTGCGATTACACTTTTTATTTAATATTTTTGTGTTCGTAATAGTGTTTTCGTTTTTGAACGTAAAGTGTTTAAAAATAGTCCGAATGCACTAGAAAAAAATAGAAAAGGAAAAGCCAACATTCAATAACATCAACTATGAACACAGCCATAATGTGCTGACCGTGTTTGGAAAAATAAAACTTTCCTATAAATCTAGAAATATACATAAAAATCAGTAAAACATACAAAAGGAAATAAAAATAAATAAATGAAATGTGTCCTTTGATAATAGCTAAAAAAGTAGCTTGGACAACATTTACACACTTTAAGTCCAGAACCAAAACAGTTATACGAACACAAGTATAATTAAATAAAAAGCTTAATCGCAGTAACTTTGTTAGTAGTCTTTAATGAGACATATATATATATATATATATATATATATATATATATATATATATATATATATATATTAATTTAAATAAAAACAGACCACTTTAAGGTTCCATATAATAAATTATTTCACCACAGCCCTTTTAAAGGACCGCGGATCATCAGATTTTACTTCCAAAAGTTGGTCTATTTTTCTTTAAATTATTAGCTCTGATTTACATTGAGCTCTCTGAATTTTATCCTCCTTGGGTCTACCCATACAGATTACCTAGTTTTTCGTAAACTATATATATATATATATATATATATATATATATATATATATATATATATATGTTTGTGTGTGTGTGCGTGTGTGTGTGTGTGTGTGTATCACACACTACGAAATGGACTAAGCCTGACAATTATTTTAAGATATTTTATTGTTATACGTAATTTATATCGACGCAAATATTTAAGTAAATGCTCTGTTTATAATAAACAGTATTAACAACATCTACCGGCCTGGACGTCCGAGAAATTTTCATAGAAAATATTTGTCCTCCGACAGGCACCGAAGCGATGTACTCTACACGGAATACGTCATATAGCCTGACGTGCTATACTAGCATAGCTACAAAGGAGGGTCGGGCTAACAAGGTCGATTTTACTGCTTTTAAACTACAATTCTCAATGATTTCCCTTGAACGTTCCTATCTGCTTGAAGCGTCTTTAAACGTAAACAAATGACGTCACACACTACGAAATGGAGGAAGATATTTTATTGTTATAAAATATCTTAAAATAATAGGATACAGGTTCGATTCCTGTCGGAGGACAATATTTTCTATAAAAATTACTCGGACGTTCAGGTCGGTAATCCTGCTAATACAGTTTATCATTAAGAGAGAATTTACTTAAATATTTGTGTTTATATAAATAACGTATAACAATAAAATATTTGAAAATAATTGTCGGACTTTCTCCATTTCGTAGAGCATTTACTTAAATATTTGTAATGTATATAATTAAAGTATAACAATAACATATATATAATGTATGCTCTTAATGTAATGGATGGCAAAAATATTCTTTGAATACATTTTTATGCTTTTTATTGCGTTGCCACGTGGGGGTACGGTAAACTATTTATCAGGTGCCACGACGAATGGGTTGGTTAATCTCGAACGGGGTCCTTTAACGTCAGGTGGAATACAAATTTAGTCCAGTTCAAAAGCATTATTTAATATCAAACACTGACGAATACTGCTGGAGCAATAAAAAAGTTTGCTATATCCCCCAAATAATTATTGTGCCCCCACATGTTCTCCAAAGAAATAACAAATAATGTACAAAGAACCTTTCTGTCACCCACATTTGTATATATATATATATATATATATATATATATATATATATATATATATATATATATATATATGCACCATGTGCAACAACAAAATTGTCCAATTGTTAGATTAAACTCTAAACTATTATAACTTAGAAATGATTAAAGATATCTTACTGGAATTCTCCGAGGTTTTTATGACACTATTAGACACTATTCTGACTGATGAGAATGTATAATTACTCTCCAAGCTTCACAGAAGTATTGTGATGAAATCAATCACAAACAAAAATGACTTGCTCATCATTAATTAATCATAGCTAATCATTGGTAGCTAATGAAGTATTGAAATAAAGTTCATATATATATATATATATATATATATATATATATATATATATATATATATTCTAGGATCGTTTTCCAACTTATTCAAGATGATCTCGCCCTCTCTAACCTTCTCACTTTCTGCCCTGGAGTAACAAGATTTCTTACAAATTTCACGTTCGATTACATTTGTATGTCTCTTTTCACCGCTCTTTCGACTGTCATAGGTGAATCCCCCTCTCTCACGTGCCAAACAGCTTATAAAGTGAGTTGGATCTTTTCTAATTGATCCTTTCCTTTTGTGACCACCTAATCCAGCTTTCACCTCTACTATTCCCTATTTTTGAAACTTATTCACCGTTCTCGTGATGGTTCTCGAATTAACTTTGAAAACCCGTTTGATCTTTTCCCTCTTACCATTGATACATTGGGAAGAAAGTGGTCTGTCACAAAACAGTTTTACCTGCTCTATTTGTTTATCGGAATAACTCAAAGGGATTTTCATTGATTCTTACGAAAAACTGCGTCAAGATGGATAACCCTCTTATCTGAAAACCTGTAAGAAAGAACCTCAATTTGTCAAGTGGATTTTTTTTAGATATTAAACATTTCCTGGGATGGATAATTGGACAATTTTGCTGTTACACCCGGTATATATATATATATATATATTTTAAATCTTTGATTATAAAAATGATATATAGTACCAAATATATTTATTCCATAAGTGATATACAAGAGTTCGAGATGCTATCTAAGATTTGAATATTACATCCCTGAGATGCTCACCACCACGAAGAGAACATTCATCACATCGCTCTCTCATTTCAAAGACAGCTGGTATTGGGGTTGCAAGTATGGATCTCTGGCTGGTGAAATATGTTTCGAACAACGTATGTAATTTCTTTTGGAATCTCCGACATCATGAGTTTTTACAGTCAGCAAAAGATATACCTGTAGGAAATAGAAAAATCTTAGCTAATATGTGGAACTATTGTATATCAGTTATCTAATGAATGTATAGGGTACTCTGAGTCATATTTTAAATCCAAATTACTTATATATATATATATATATATATATATATATATATATATATATATATATTTCTTCATATATATATATATATATATATATATATATATATATAGACGATTGCACTAGCATGAAACAGACTGTCGCCTCTAAGTGCTGACTTCCACGACTTTTATATTTATATATATATATATATATATATATATATATATATGAAGAAATATAGTCTTAAAGTGTACTATATTTATGGGATAAAGTGCTCAATTGCTAAATGCAATCTTCAGGTTGCCTGACGATTGCATCTAGCATGAAACAGACTGTCGCCTCTAAGTGTTGACTTCTATGTTCACTTTTATATATATATATATATATATATATATATATATATATATATATATATCAATCTTTGCTTTTTTATCATTAAAAGTGGAGTAAAGATTGCAGTTTGGTGCGAGGTTGTGTCATCCCATTTTCTGTTTAGTGAGCTGGTAGAAAAGAAAAGAAAAGAGAAGAAAAGAATACTGAGCTGTTACGTGACATCTGTCCTTCTTTACGGCAGCGAATGTTGGACGATTTCCTCAAGGATGAAGAAGAGACTCGAGGCGACGGAGATGTGGTTCTACAGAAGGAGGCTAAAGATATCATAGACCGAGCGTGTGAGCAACAATGAAGTCTTACAGAGGATGCAAACAATGCTTAACAGCTGAAGTTTCTGGGACACATAATGAGAAAGGAAATCCAAAGGTGTATTGGGATAGCCAAGGAAGGGTTTCAAAATCTGGGCAGAGTATTGCGAGACAGGAGGATTTCTTTTTGTAACAAAGAAAAGAATACTGAGCTGTTACGTGACATCTGTCCTTCTTTACGGCAGCGAATGTTGGACGATTTCCTCAAATATGAAGAAGAGACTCGAGGTGACAGAGATGTGGTTCTATAGAAGGATGCTAAGATCATGGACCGAGCATGTGAGCAACGATGAGGTCTTAGATAGGTTGCAAACAAGGTTTATACTTAATATCAGAAAGAGGCCGCCGAGGTTTCTGGGTCACATAATGAGGAAGGAGGGCCTAGAGAATCTGATACTCACGGGTCGAATAGAAGGAAAAAGAGACATGGGAAAACAACGCCTGACATACATGGTGGGCTTAAGCAAGTGGGTGACAGAACGTGGTTTGGGGTAGGAAGCAGAGGGAACTTGTTGAGAGCTGCAAGGAATAGGGGGAAGTGGTGAGCCATGATCGCCTACGTCCTGAAAGGACATGGCACATAAAAGGAAAGACCTGGTAAAGTTGTCAGTAGAATAAGAGAGAGATATATTTTGCCGTTATATAAATTATTTAGTTTTTTCTTTTATTAGTTATTTATTTACGTCTTATATAAAATTATATGATCCTGCAGCGAACAAAGACACCAATATAACAAAATTGTGACAATCTCTCATAGAATGTGTGATCAACACGTTGAAGGATCAAATCAAATTTCTGATAGAAATACGAAGAAATATATTAAACGTAAAATAATAATTAATAATAAAAAAAAAAGGTGAGTCATTTATATAAAGGAAAAACGTATCTGCCTAATTATGACAAGATTATTAAATATTCGGATTATTAATTCGCTAAACAGAAAACGTGATCACTCAATCTTGGATCAAAACAACCATCAATTTTTTACTCCACTTTTGATAATATATATATATATATATATATATATATATATATATATATATATATATAGTTCATTCTGACCCGAAGAAGCCTATCTAACAAAAGTGAAACGCATAGTGAATAAAACAGAATATGAATAAAGACAAAAGGAAAACTTTTCTTAATCAAGCCGTTTCGTCCTGCGAAGAATTTTTTCAAGTCCTTTTCCTTGATAAACTCCATCACTGATTTTTTGCACACACACACACACGCACACACACGCACACAGACACACGGACACACACAGATACACACACACTCACACACGCACACACACACACGCACACACGCACATACGCACGTGCGCGCACACACACACATATATAAATATATTCATGTATTTGCATATGCACGCTCATATATATATATATATATATATATATATATATATATATATACTTAAAAATCTTAATCCTTAAAAATTCATCATTGTAATAATTTATTTCATGGCTTATTACCCAGAGATTGAAACCACTTTTTTCATCTTCCATTTTTCCTTTATTTCTTTTTTGTCTCTTCTTTCTTTTCTTTCTTCTTTTTCTTTTCTTTCTTCTTTTCCCCTTTCCTTGTATCTGGAGGAATTAAACACCATTTCTCAATGTATTTTTGGCTTGATTTATTGTGTAGTAACCCACGAAATAAATTATTACCATGATGGATTTTTAAGGATTCCTTATTCATTCTTATTATATCTCTTTGGATTCATATGCTTCTTGGATTTATCCCTACTAAACATCATTGTATATATATATATATATATAAAGGTAATTTACATTAACCAAAAAAAAAAAAGGCTGGGACAGAGGCGGCGATCTTTTTAAATTTGGATTTTTAATGTAACTATAACAAGATATTTCGATTTCATTTTTGCCTTGAAAAAGTCGGAAGATGAAACGCGTCGGCAAAATCTAAGATTTTTCCAATTGTCATATTATACGTATCTGTCTTGTCCACAGAACTGAACTGGGAAATTAACTATATATATATATATATATATATATATATATATATATATATATATATATATATATATTTAGGTAGAATATCTTCATTCAAGCATGTTTGATTGAGTAATCGAGACATATGTCTATTTTTATTTTCATGTGTGCGTGTGTGTGTATATATATATATACACTGTGCGTGTGTGTGTATATATATATATACACTGTGTGCCAAATTATTATCGAGATAACTTTCTTCTAATATTTCAAGAACCGTCCAATCAATTCACTCAATTTGGCGCCAGTTTGTTTACTTTTCGGAGGTCAGTTTTGCCAATTGTGTTAAGAATTTGTGTAAATTGATTCGACGGTTTTTGAAATGTTAGAAAAAATCTTATTTCGATAATAATTTGGCACGCAGTGTATATTTGGTTAAATAATCTAGACATATTATGTCTATTTTAATTTTAATCTTCCCGAATTCACGGATCAGTTTCTTAGTGGTGTTACAAAAACTGATTAAGAAAGACGCCGTAGTTTTGGTTATTTCTTTTACTTCACTAAATAGTTTCAATGTCATTCAAGGTCATCTTCAGGGGTAAAGAGAATATAACGGAACGCGTATCATGCGCATTTACAAATAAAAAAAAGTTCACAATTGTTAATGACACTAATCTTAGTTTTAACGATACTTCAGAGATGATGATGAGAGTTAAACTACTTGGAAAAATAAAAGAAACGACTATTTACATTATTCGGACACAACGTTTCGGCCGTTGTACGGTCCGGCCTTCTTCATGTGACTGGACTTTCGAACAGAACCCTTTATTTCGTCCACCGGGGTAGATTGTTCTAGTTCCACGTGACATGCCTCTTCCGCATGTCTCAGTTATTTCCATTTAACTCAACTCTCCAAGTTTGATTTTTTTTTTTTGGTTCACCACTGCTGTCGCCTGGTATTGAACTCACAACTCTTTCAGTCCAGTCACTGGATCTAACCAACGTCTTTATCCACTGGGGCATGTGTTCAAACAACGAAAAACTACGGCGTCTTCCTCATTCAGTTTTGTAACAGCACTCAGAAATTGATCCATGAATTCGAAAGGATTAAAATTAAAATAGACATAATATGTCTAGATTATTCAACCAAATATATATATATATATATATATATATATATATATATATATATATATATATATATATATATATCCTAGCTGGAAGGAACCGGGCGTCTAACCACACTGATAAGCTGTGATACAGCGAAACAGTCTCTCTGTGGATGACAATATATATATATAATATATTATATATCCTAGCTAGAAGGAACCGGGCGTCTAATCACACTGATGAGCTGTGATACAGCGAAACAGTCTCTCTGTGGATGACTATATATATATATATATATATATATATATATATATATATATATATCTATGCGTGAATAAAGATAAAAGTGACATTTTTTACCAGAGCGTTTCGTCCATTGATCTAGGGCAATGTACTGATTTTATTTTGTAATATTTTCTTTTAAAGAGAAGTAAAAATATCGTTAGGTTTTCAAAAGTAAATAATTTAAGAACGCTCATGCATATTCTTCAGGCCAACAGTGAAAATCAAGGTAAACTATGGAAGTTGCTGAGCAAAAAATGAGTAAATGTTTTTATTGTTGTTGCTGGTGTTGAATTTTTTATTGTCTTAAATCTGTTGTAAAATACGATCCTCATATTTGCCTTGATAAAGCCCACCAGAGGACGAAACGCGTCGGTAAAGAAAGTTTTTTTTTCCATCTTCATTCATATTGTCTTTTTATAGTTATATTTTAATATATCTGAATTGTTACACACACACACACACACACACACACACACACATACACGCATACACAAACACCTCCATATATATGCATACACATACACACACACACACACACATATATATATATATATATATATATATATATATATGTATGTACGAATATTAAAAGTGTAGTTATGGAAATCATCACATGACACTTCTTTGTTTACAGATCCTAAAAATAAATCCAATGACCAAATGCTCTGCTGATCGCTTAAGGTGTGAAACTGCCAGTCACCGCAGTGTTGATGTGTATCTGTATTCACCGTTTATATCTGGCCTCGATATGTAACACACTTCTCCCATAAATATAGAAAATTTAAAGATTATATATATATATATATATATATATATATATATATATATATATATATATATGTGTGTGTGTGTGTGTGTTCTAGTTTATACTAGTTACATCAACATATTTATATTCATCTCTTACAACCTTGTCAGCGTCATTTAAGTTAGCAACCTACCTTGGTTTAGCCTGAGGATCCGTTTAGGTGAAACCTTAGTAGGTTGTCCCTGGCTCTTAAGGATTATATATATATATATATATATATATATATATATATATATATATATATATATATATATATATATATATATATATTACGTCATCCCATAAGTTCTGTCCGAATTTTAACTTTTTGTTAAAATGAACGAAATTTAAAGAGTATTTTATAATGTCTAATGGAGCTGAACATTATTTTTATGTTTAGATGCATTTAAACTAATCAAATTTTATTTCAGAGAATAATAAAATTAAATTTTGTTTGATTAAAACCCTGCTAACATGGAAGTACCCAAGAATCATTTGAGGCACATAATGCTTTATGAGTTCAAGAAAGGAAACTCAGCAGCCGAAGCGGCTAGAAACATTCACTCAGTTTATGGAGAGGAATGTGTGAATGAAAGAACTTGCAGAAGATAGTTTGCAAAATTCAGAGGTGGAGTTTTCACCCTTGAAGATGAAGAGCGAATCGGACGTCCAGTTGAGTTTGATGAAAAGGTCCTTGAAGCAGCCCTTGAAGAAAATCCTGCTTTATCAGTTGAGGAATTGGCAGTGGTTCTCAGTTCAAACCATACAACTGTTCATGGTCATCTTCAACAACTTGGAAAAGTTCCTAAACTTGGAAAATGGGTGCCTCATGAATTGTCTGAAAACAACCTCAAATCCCGAATTGACATCTGCTCTTCTCTCCATTCTCGCCAACTTGTTTCACCTTTTTTGGATAGACTTGTGACTGACGACGAAAAATGGATCTTTTATCGAAATGTTAAGCGTCGTAGGCAGTGGCTTGGTAAAGGGGAAGGACCCCAGCCACAGCCGAGAAGGGAACTTCATGGGCAAAAGGTTCTTCTTTCAATCTGGTGGGATTGCCAAGGAATAATCCACTTTGAATTCTTACCACCTAATGCAACAATTAATGCTCAAATATACTGTCAGCAATTTGAGCGTTTGAACCAAACTTTGAAGAAAAAAAAACTTGCTCTAGTGAACCGAAAACGGGTGATGTTTCATCAGGACAATACGCGACCACACGCAGCAAGAATCACGTCACAAAAGATCGAAGAACTTGGTTGGGAGAAAATTCCTCATCCACCTTATTCTCCCGACGTTGCTCCTTCAGACTACCATTTGTTTCGTAGCTTACAGAATCATTTGGAAGAAAGCTTTTGTAACACAGGAAGAGGTTAAAACTGACATTTGTCAGTTCTTCGAATCAAAGACAAAAGAATTTTACAGTAATGGAATTAGTATGCTTGTTAATAGATGGAAGGAAGTCATAGATAATCAGGCAAAAAACATTGTTGATTCAATCTGTAATTAAATGTAACATTTGGTCACTTGTTTACTTTATTCAAAATTCGGACAGAACTTATGGGATGACCTGATATATATATATATATATATATATATATATATATATATATATATATATATATATATATATATGAAGAAATTTTGCAAATGTATAAAGGTTTCATTGAATCTAGATTTGATTACGCGTTTCGCCTTTCTAAGTTTCATCAGATCAAAAACGAAAGAAAGAAATATGTGTGTGTGTTATGCCGTCAAAACGACCCTCTTTGTTGCCATCGCTATGATGCCAACGTATACCTGCTTCCTACTTCGTCAATGCCAGCGTAGTAGAGACCTTATAATCGCTGTTGGACAATAGTAGTGTCAGACGTCTTAGAATAATACTCGTACTAATAGTACTTCGTATAGTGATTAGAGGAGAGAACAGCGACCTCACTCGTAATGGAAGATAGAGGAGAAATAACCATCCTTATACTATAGACAAGAGATAGTGAACACGCGACTTCCTCTATATATGCGTTTCCTATATGGTCACGTGATCTAACGAATTCAATGATGAGATCGCCTGTGTTTGTGCCCTACGTTCAAGCACAAATGTCGGCGGCGACAGCTTATTCCTATATAAATGTTTACCAAGCTTCCCACAAGGTAAGATGTGGCAAAAGATGTGGTTTTAAAGTAGGGGAATCCGAGCCCGTAGGCTCCGCCAAATATTCCAGTATAAAACGGGGTCGGAGACGAGATTCTGCCCTTCGACATAGCGTCGTCTGGTGATTCTCTCTGTTTGAAGGTAGAGAGTTTGACCAGCACAGCTGGAAAAGATTCCAGCTGGACTTCGATTCAACCCCGAAAACCAGAGTTTATTCCTATATAACAGTATGTGTATTTGTGTGCATGCTTATATAATAAATCATTCTTACGTTTTTTTTTCCACTAAGTTGGCGTTTCTCGTGATGAATGAAAAGAATGTGTGACATTAAGTAAAAAAAATAGCCGTTAATAATTATTCTGTCTTTTTTCTTTATAATTATTTCCTTTCACGACACAAAAAGTTAGCTGAAGGAAAAAGTACTAATGAATCATTATTTAAGAATGCACACAAATGCACACACTTTCATATTTCTTTCAATTCCTGATCGGATGCAGCCTAGAAAGGCGAAACACGTAATCAAATCTAGTTTCAATGAAACCTATTTTATTTGTCAAATGTCTTCAAAACTTTATCGGAATTCTATATCCTACTTTAAGAACACACACACACACACACACACACACACACACACACACACACACATATATATATATATATATATATATATATTATAAATATATTCCTCTTTTCTCATTATTCATATTGTCTTTTTACAGATATATTCTATCCAAAATTTTAAACACACACACAAATACGTACACACATCACACACACACACAGACACACACATATATATATATATACATACTTACACATCAACACATATATACATATATATATATATATATATATATATATATATATATATATATATATATATACAAATATTTCTCTTTTGTCTTTATTCATATTATCTTTTTACAGATATATTCAATCCGAAATTTTACACACACACACACACACATATATATTTTTTTCTTTTGTATATATATATACACGTATATATATACACACACACACACATATATATATATATTTCTCTTTTGTATATATATATATATAAATATATATATATATATACATGTGTGTGTGTATATATATATATATATATATATATATATATATATATATATATATATATACATATGTGTGTGTGTATATATATATATATATATATATATATATATATATATATATATATATATATATATATATATATATATATATATATATGAATAAAGACAAAAGGGAAACTTATCTTAGCCGACGTGTTTCGCCCTCTGAGGGACTTTATCAAGGCAAGTGAAAGAATTTTATTTGCGACAAGTAATTAGGAACAGGACTCGTTAGTTTTTTCAAAATTTTTAAATTTCAGAACGCTCATAAAATCATTGCATTTGCGTTGATGAAGACCCTGGGATAGCGAGACGCTTCGACTAAGATAAGTTTTCCTTTTGTATTTATATATATATATATATATATATATATATATATATATATATATATATATATATATATATATATATATATATATATATAATAAATATATTTAAAATATTTAATCTTATTTCATATTTACACAAGTTTGTTCGGTCCGTTGCGCACAGTTCCCACGCTTTTAATTTCCTCCGTTATCGCAATCAGTCCTGAAAACTTTCGACAAGATATTCTCGGCGAATGTTGCAGTAAATTTCGAAACTCTATTGAACTTTAGAATATATAAGTGGATAATTATTACTTTCATGAAATGCTGAGCATTTCATAGGCAGAAATTATTTTCCTTTTGATAGACGTTAAATTATATCACTTGACGTATATCAATTCCTTGTATGAAAACGTAGCATTATATATATATATATATGTATATATATGTGTGTGTTTGTGTGTTGTATGTATTTAGGCAGCAAATGTTCTTTAAAACTAAAGGTTTTTAAAGACAACCGAGGCTTTGTGTCGATTAATTTTATCGGTCGACTTTTGCAAATTACGAATAATCCTTCTTAGGTTAGGAGGAAATTCCGTCAGAAATTTTCCCAAGTTCACTTACGAAGAAATATGGTCCAACGTTTCGACTTTCTTAAGTCATCATCAGGGTAGGTAGAGAGTCAAATGGTAAATTTCGTAGAACTGGTGAGTGTAGTGACATGAACAATGTGTTTTGTGACGTAGCCGAGGTGTGACGTCTATGTGTGTGTATTTTCTCTCTCTTTCTTTCTTTCTTTCTTTTATATATATATATATATATATATATATATATATATATATATATATATATATATATACATTTCAGGATGAGAACTCTGTAGTTATAATTGTTTTTACTTATAGATGGTTGTTTCCGTTGTATGCGTATTGCTTTGAGGATCATAAGTCTGTTTTTAGTGTATGATTTTACTAGTATTTTCGTATTGTTTTTTAGTCGCTGACTAATGTTTCTGTGAACTCTGGACTACTTATGACGGAAATTGTCCAAAGATCTGAGAAGAATTATTCGTAATTTGGAAAAATCGATCAATAAAGTTAATCGACACAAAGCTTCTCTTGTCTTTCATAACAACTGCCTGAATATATATATATATATGTGTGTGTGTGTGTGTATATGTGTATGTATATATATATGTGTGTGTGTGTGTATATGTGTATGTATCTATATATGTGTGTATATATATATATATATATATATATATATATATATATATATATATATATAGTTCATCGGCATTGAGGTCCAAGTCTGTATTTGCCGTAAATCAATTTCTTGAAGGCTGTCCGAAAGCTGGGATTGAAAATCGTGTAAATGATAGGATTCAGAAGGCTATTAAGATAACCTAGCCAAAGAAATACACTCATCATCTCCTGCGGGAAGTTACAGTGTTCACCGCAGACGGGTCCGATTAAGGCCACGATAAAGAACGGAAGCCAACAGGCAATGAAGCCGCCCGTAATGATGGCAATCACTCGAGCGGCTTTTCGTTCCCGCTTCAGCTCGATTTTTTCCTTCTTCGCCCGCTCCCTTTCCCGGTGTCTGATACGCTTGATGTTCCCGTTGGCTGCCGGCCGAGACTGGCCTTTCGGCGTTAAAAGTGGCTTCCCGCCGCACCCGCTGCTACCAGAGCCCCCTCCCCCGTGAGTTGGGACTGACAATTGGTTTAGTTGCGTTTCACATATTTTCACGCGGTTTGACGTCGCTACTGCCGCCGCCGACATTGTCGTTTCTTTTGTCGTTGTTATCGTTATTGTCGCTGTTGTCTTGAACGTCTCTGAGGTTGACTTGGGCACGCAACAGCTGATGTTTGTTATCCTACTGCTGCCGGGGTCGCCCGTGCCCCCTCCTTTGTCTTGAACTTCGCCCCCGGCATCTGCCCCTGTCGTAGTGTCAAGGGCGCTAACAGAGGCAGGTACCAATGTAGGGTGTTCCTCGGTTAACTCACCTGCACTGTGAATTCGTGAGAGTTCGTTCATGTTCATGCACGAGCCGTTGTAGGCACTGAATCGATCTTGGCTCACATCGCTTCCCGATGAATTTGGAGATAAATTATGTCCTTCTGTAGCAGTTACTGTAATGGCTGAGACAGGCGCCGGACGCTGGTAACCATAGAAACCTTTTTTCCGTATACGCGTCCGGGCCGCCACGTAGATTTTAATGTTTAATACTAGCATTAATATTAGGGGGAAGTAGAAGGCGCCCAGTGTAGAGAAAATAGTGTAGCCAAGATCTTGACTTATCATACATTGTTTTTTTTTATTTGGATCGTTGTCATCCTTCCAGCCGAAAAGGGGCGGAATAGAAATCGTCACAGCAACCACCCACACCGTAAGCACCATGATTCCTATCTGTCTGGCGCAACGGCGTCGAATGTAGTCGATGTTCGAAACTGCCCAGTAACGGTCGAACGCTATGGCTACCAAATGAAGTATGGACGCGGTGCAACAGAGCACATCAAAGCTGATCCACATGTCGCATATCACGCTGCCCAGGTTCCAGTCGGGGCTCACTTCGTTCACGACACTAATCGGCATGACAAGAATGGCCACCATCAAGTCGGTGACGGCCAGCGACATAATCAGATAGTTGGACACTCCTCGCAGGCTCTTCTCAAGCAAAATGGCGGCGATGACGAACACGTTGCCGGCTATGGTTGTTACGATCATCAGCGACAATAGGATGCAGATGACGATCTTTGCCGGCAGAGGGTAGGTCTTCGAACCCGGTTCGTCGATCGGCTCCTCGTTGATCGGAAGATAACCGGGCGAGATTCCTGTCACTGTAGTTTCATTGGCGAACACATCTAAAAAGTCAGTGGTATTTTCCATGTTGTCTCATGGCAATCAGCTGAAGTTCTTTTCTCGACGTTGTTCTCCCGTGAGGCGAAAAGCGCGATCCGACACCTGAAACTTTGCCCGTCCTTACTGTCGGGCGAAAACCTTGTTTTCCTGTTCAGTGTCTTCTGAAGTTTTCTCCTCTTCTTCATAGTATGTCAAGTGGTCTATGTTAGTATCAATAAAGTTCTTATAGTGGCCGCTTTCTTTTCGCTCGGTCGCAATTCTTTTAATAATGAATTGCTGCTATCGTTCGTCGCGGTTATAACGCTTTAGAATGCAACAAAACTTTACTTAGTTTGGCTCAAGGCCACAAGTATGAGGCACTTAGTGAGTATCACGCTCACTACTTGTAGATGGTTAACTATGTCCGGGATATTTTTTGTCTAGTAAGCAATAACGGAATCTCTTTTTGGTATTATGTGAGTAAAGTTATTACTGACGTTATGGCGTTGTTGTTATTGTGTAATTAAAATTATAATATCCTTATTAAAATTATATTACTACATTGATTATTATTGATTATATATTTGTTGCTTTTCGGTCTATTGTAATTCCTCTAATAACGAATTGTTATTACCGTTCGTCGCAATTCCAACGCTTTAGGGTATAAAAAATATTTACTTAGATTAATTGCTTTTATTAAAATCTTTACTATAGATAAAAATATATTTACTTAGATTAATTGCTTTTATTAAAATCTTTACTATAAATAAAAAAAATATTTACTTAGATTAATTGCTTTTATTAAAATCTTTACTATAAATAAAAAAATATTTACTTAGATTAATTGCTTTTATTAAAATCTTTACTATAAATAAAAAAATATTTACTTAGATTAATTGCTTTTATTAAAATCTTTACTATAGATAAAAATATATTTACTTAGATTAATTGCTTTTATTAAAATCTTTACTATAAATAAAAAAAATATTTACTTAGATTAATTGCTTTTATTAAAATCTTTACTATAAATAAAAAAATATTTACTTAGATTAATTGCTTTTATTAAAATCTTTACTATATATAAAAAAATATTTACTTAGATTAATTGCTTTTATTAAAATCTTTACTATAAATAAAAAAAATATCTTTACTTAGGTTAATTGCTTTTTCCTGTGTTTATTATCGTTATTACTGTTTTAGTTTTTATTCTGGGAATCCTTATATACACGCTGAGTTTTCACAACAGATTTATCTAATAAATTTCGTGAAGATCTAGGGATAAAGCAATGCTCTCTGTTTTAATTTTAGCTAATTGTTTATTGATATATTGTAGCTTTCTTCTTGAAACCGATGTTAATTGGGGGATTTCGATAGAGAACAGGCGACAGCAGAGCTTGTCAGCACTTCAGACCTGCTTCTAGTATTTTTTCTACGATTTTACCAGGGCCGTGTTTTTGATTGTCTAAATACTTTATTAACATATTCTATTTTACTGAAGATCAAACAGAAGCAAGTGTCAATGTACTAGGCGAGTTTGACATTATTATTATTATTATTATTATTATTATTATTTACACTCACCGAGTGTAAATAATAAGGACCGGGAGTAAATTGTAACTTTCGATGTAGACCAAGAAATTGCAAGTCTTCTTTACCGACCAAAAGTTCGTGACAATTATTGTAGCGATTTTTAGCGATATCGGGGTTGAGTTTATTACAGTTTCCCCTTGGCTGCTTTTGTCATTTTGTCCAAAACGTAGATTAACATTGGGAAATAAAAACACGATTATTATTATTATTATTATTATTATTATTATTATTATTATTATTATTATTATTATTATTATTTACACTCACCGATTTTAAGAACAAGGAGTAAATTATAACTTTCGATGTAGCCCAAGCAATTGCAAGTCTCTTTACTGATCAAAAGTTCGTGAAAATTATTGGACCGATTTGGGGGTTGAGTTTATTACAATTTCCCCTTGGCTGCTTCTGTCATTTCGCGCACTTTAAAAAGCTCCTTGGCCCAAAACGTAGGTTGATATTGGGAAATTAAATCACGATTATTATTATTATTATTTTTATTATTATTATTTTTTTTATTATTATTTTTATTGCCGTTTTTCTTATCAGTACTTTAAAAATTAACGTTTGCCATTCACAGAATACTCTCCCTAACAACTTTCCAATTAATTTTATTCGTCACTTAGTTCTTACCAAATTTATTTTTAAATCTGCCCCTGTCTAAATAAATATACACGCGTTTTTTTAATGAAAACGAATATTATTAAATTTTAAAAAAATCCTAAATATTTGACTTTTGATCAAACTATCATTTGATGCAAGTATATTCGTATTTTCAATTCTGTTCGCGACGAAATTATTATTAATGGTAGCATTACACTTATTGGTAATTGCATAAGCGTAGCTTAGACGTGGCACAAGGCCGAAAGTATGGGCCACCCAGTGAGGATCGAACTCACTCAACAGTCGTAATTGTTCTAGCAAGACAAGCTTGATTAATCATTACGCCACGTCGAGGTGCCAAGCTTTACTCGTATTGAATGTTGTAGGGCTGATATAAAATTATCTTATTACTAGTCCTTGACATGTAGGTGTTTCATTTTTTTTTTTATAATTAATGTTTATTGTGAACAAGCTGTCCGATTATATTGTTGTTGTTGGTGTAAATCTCATCAGTCGTTTTCACAATATTTATTTTATCAATAAAATTATATTTTAAAATTTAATTTGGGTTCATAATTCTTTTAAAAATTCACACGCCATATCAGAAATTCTTTTCATCGATATGTTTGCGTTTGGTTTGCTTCCATTTTTTTTACTTCTTTTTAAATATATAGATATAGTCGTCTAGATGAATTTAGAAAAAAAAGTTGATATATTTCCTTTCTCTGGTCTCTGGTCTCATTTTTTTTTTTTTTTTCGTTAATATTTTTGCTGAAAAATTTCTTTCAAAGTGTCATTGTTGTAAATTTTATTTTTTGATACCAATCAGACAATTCGCTCGGGATTTCAGGTTCCAGTTTGGCGATACGGGATCTTGTGTCTTTTACCGTAAAAAAATCTGAAAAGATATTGGAAAAACACAAATTAAACTACATAAAAACAAATTTGAAAAAAAAATAATGACATTAAACTTGATTATTAGAAGAATTATATTTAAAATTTTTTCGTATTTCTTGATTTTTATTTCACGTAATTTTTATTAAACAATACATGGATAGCGTGCGGCAGATATACCTTCCACATACAGAACTCGTATACAGACACACACAGACACACACACACACACACACACATATATATATATATGAAGAAATATAGTCTTAAGTTGTGCTAAATTTACGGGATAAAGTGCTCGATATCAGAGATAGAGCGTATGTAAATATATATATATAAAAGAAAACAGTGAAGTCAACACTCAGAGGCGACAGGCTGTTTCATGCTAGGCACAATCGTAAAGCCGCCTAACGATTGAGTCTAGCATGAAACAGCCTGTCACCTCTGAGTGTTTACTTCACTGTTCACTTTTATATGTATATATATATATATATATATATATATATATATATATATATATATATATATATATATATATATATATAAGCAAATATTCTTTTCACTTTGATAGACGTTAAATTATATCACTTGTATATCAATTGCTAGTATTAATATCTATAATAAATTTCTTTTATATATATATATATATATATATATATATATATATACATATATATATATAAATAATAAATAAATATTTTCTTATATATATATATATATATATATATATATATATATATATATATATATATATATATATATATGTATATATATATATATATATAATATAGAATTTTTGGGATTTAGACAAACCATTACAGTAATTCATCGAGTTTAGAAGAATCCTTAACAGAATGCAGAAGGCGTTTCGTCCAATTTTTGGATTCATCAGCAATGCGCATCTACTACCAAGAATCGAACCCGGACCGTTTCTATACAACACACGCATCATATCTATCAACTGCACCAACGAGCCTCGGAGACGAAGAATAAATCATTACTTGTATTTCCTTACTAGACCCAGCTAATGCTCTGCGACAGAGCCGTTCGGAGTAAAAAAAAACCTGGCTCTTGAAGCACAATTCGTTTGGTCATAAATACTTGGATGAGTATTACCACAGAATTTCTGAGTTGCTATATTGAGTGTATTCAGTTTCTCCTTCGTCTCAGAGGCCTATTGGTACAGTTGGTATGACGTTTGCACTGTTTCGAAGCAGACCGGGTTCGAATCGCGGTAATAAGTGCGTATTGCTGATGAGTCACAAAAATAAGACGAAACGACAGTCCAGTGATTTCTGCATTCTGTTGCGGATCCATCTAGACTTGATGAATCACTATAATTTATTATTTTTTATATTTCTCTCTCTCTCTTTCTCTCTCTCTCTCTCTTATTATATATAATAATGATAATAATATATTAATATTATATATAATATTATATTATATATATATATAATATTATATTATTTTCTTTTAAAAATCATATTATTAAAATAAAATAATATTATATATATATTAAGACATTTTTTATGTATATACATTCTTTTTATAGATACAAATATTTAAGTAAATGCTCTGTTTATAATAAACAGTATTAAACAACATTTACCGGCCTGAATGTCCGATAAATTTTCATAGAAAATATTCGTCCTCGGACAGGAATCGAACCTTTATTCTATACGGAACCGTCATATAGCCTGACGTGCCTTTAACCGATTTTGCCACAGAGGTTTGTTTTCCTAGCAAGGTCGATTTTACTGCCTTTAAACTACAATCTTCCATGAATCTCTCACGTACATTCATATCTGCTCAAAGCGTATCCAAATGTAAATAAATGACGTCACACATTATGAAATGGACAAAGTCCGATAATTATTTTCAGACATTTTTATGCTTATACATTCTTTTTATAATAATTGTCGAACTTTGTTCCAGTGTTCTTTAAGACTAAATTTCTATACTGAGCACTTCATAGGCAGAAATTCTTTTAATTTTGATAGACGTTAAATTATATCACTTGCTAGTATTAAAACGAAGCATTATATATATATGTTGTATGTATTTAGAAAGCAAATCTTCTTTAAGACTAAATGCTATTAAAGACAACAGACGCTTTGAGTCGATTAATTTTATTGGTCGACTTTTCAAAATTACGAATAATCTTTCTTAGGTCTTTCTCACAGACGGGATGTGGCAAGCCTCTCACTGCTCAGACGAACCACACTCCTTGCTTTTGCCAGCTCTAACATCCATGGCCAGCACCAACCATGACATTTACATTGTAGCAAACCCGCCACATTCCATCCGTATGCCTTTGGCGAGAAGTAAGTTCCATCTTCTTCCGGGGAACGATTGCTCTGTAGAACAGACTCCCAAGTGAATGCTTCCCCGATCACTACAATCCTAACCTGTTCAAGTCGAGGGTTAACCGTTATCTTCCCCTGCTATCCGCATAAACTGCCTCTTATTCTGTAACCCTCAACCTCGACAGGTTCACGAGTTTTATACAGGGAGAACCTTACTGTAAAACCAACAAAAAAGAAACAGCATTTACTTCCCAGAAATACTTCCCACGTAATGGTAAGTGGTAGCGGTGTCTTCATCTAGCTATGGTCTTACCATTATGTGGGTGGTATTTCTGGGTGTTATATATGGGTGGTATTTCTGAGTGTTATATGTGAGAGGTATTTCTGGGTGTTATATCTGGGAGGTATTTCTGGGTGTTATATGTGGGAGGTTGTTCTGGGTGTTATATGTGGACTGGGTGTTATATGTGGAAGGTATTTCTGGGTGTTATATGTGGGTGGTATTTCTGGGTGTTATATGTGGATTGGGTGTTATACGTGGAAGGTATTTGTGGGTGTTATATGTGAGAGGTATTTCTGGGTGTTATATGTGGGAGGTATTTCTGGGTGTTATATCTGGGAGGTATTTCTGGGTGTTATATGTGGGAGGAGGTATATCTGGGTGCTATATGTGGACGGGGTGTGATATGTGGAAGGTATTTCTGGGTGTTATATGTGGGAGTTATTTCTGGGTGTTATATGTAGACTGATTGTTATATGTGGAAGATATTTCTGGGTGTTATATGTGGGATGAGGTATATCTGGGTGCTATATGTGGACGGGGTGTTATATGTGGGAGGTATTTCTGGGTGTTATATGTAGACTGGTTGTTATATGTGGAAGGTATTTCTGGGTGTTATATGTGGATTGGGTGTTATATGTCGGAGGTATATCTGTGTGTTATATGTCGGAGGAGGTATATCTGGGTGTTATATGTGGACTGGTTGTTATATGTGGGAGGTATTTCTGGGTGTTATATGTGGGTGGTATTTCTGTACGTACCTTATGAAACTACTGTAATAGCTTCATAATTTGGCAATTAATATTAATTTTTGGTAAGTACCAATGGCAGACTGGGTGAAAATATATTGTAGGTAGACAACGGGAGCCCCCTCCCATCTACAATGCTATCATTTAATTGTCATGACGAATAAAATTTAATTTTCATAAGGAATAAAATTTACTTTTCATAAAGATTAAAAGTTTATACTCATAAAGAATAACATTTAATTTTCATAATAAAATTTAATTTTCATATAGAATAAAATTTAATTTTCATAAACAATAAAATGTTATTCTCATGAATAACATGTAAATTTCATGTAGAATAAAATTTAATTTTCATAATGAATAAAATTAAATTTTCGATATGAAAATTAAATTTTAAAATTTAATTTTCATAACGAATAGAATGTAATATTCATAACGAATAAAATTCAATTTTCATGAAGAATAAACTCGAATTTTCATAAAGAATAAAATTTAATTTTTATCAAGAATAAAATTTAATTTTCATGACGAGTACAATTTCATTTTCGTCACGAATAAAATTGAATTTTCATGACGAATAAAATTGAATTTTCATAAAGAATAAAATTGAATTTTCATAAAGAATAAAATTTCATTTTCATAAAGAATAAAATTGAATTTTCATAAAGAATAAAATTTCATTTTCATCAAGAATAAAATTTAATTTTCATGAAGAATAAAATTTCATTTTCATGACGAGTACAATTTCATTTTCATGACGAATAAAATTGAATTTTCATGAAGAATAAAATTGAATTTTCATAAAGAATAAAATTGAATTTTCATAAAGAATAAAATTGAATTTTCATAAAGAATAAAATTTAATTTTTATCAAGAATAAAATTTAATTTTCATGACGAGTACAATTTCATTTTCATAAAGAATAAAATTGAATTTTCATGACGAATAAAATTGAATTTTCATAAAGAATAAAATTGAATTTTCATAAAGAATAAAATTTAATTTTCATCAAGAATAAAATTTAATTTTCATCAAGAATAAAATTTCATTTTCATGACGAGTACAATTTCATTTTCATGACGAATAAAATTGAATTTTCATGAAGAATAAAATTTCATTTTCATAAAGAATAGAATTGAATTTTCATAAAGAATAAAATTTAATTTTTATCAAGAATAAAATTTAATTTTCATGACGATTACAATTTCATTTTCATCACGAATAAAACTGAATTTTCATGACGAATAATTGAATTGTCATAAAAAATAAATCCTTCGATAAATACATATGGGGAAAAAGATGCAATTAAAATTTTTTGGGGAAAAAGTCTATTTCTTAGTAAATATAGTACACATATACTGCACATTTACTGGTTGTAGATGCCAAATATAAAGACAGAATCTGAATTTTTTATATATTATTTAAAGTTTTAAGTAATTGGTTGATATTTGAAATTATTTCCTGCTCAATTCACACATTAACAGAGAGTTCAACAACACAACAGAGCATTGCATGCAGTCCACTGGATTAAAATCAATCATTTGTATTCGCTGGATAAATTTAAAAATCTGCCAAATATTTATTCTGCATCCATTTTAACATGTATGATTCAAAATTCTCCTCAGCGAATTTCTAAACCTTGTCTTTATATTCTTTACCGTTGAAAATGTCCTCTCACATTGGACTTGAGTAATTGATAGTGTGCAGAGGACTTCATAAAATTCTTATTCTATTTTAGTACTAAAAAGGTTGCCTGTGTCTTATTCATTATCGCATTTTTATTTGACATTGAGACCAACAGCACCAAGAGCCCACTTACTACCGGGCAAGCGGACACTCTGGTCAGCACACCAATGAGTATTTCTTTCATCTTATTTCTCTTACTCTTTATTAAATTAGTCGTATTGGTGTTAGGATGGCCGATCGCTCCAAGTCTTACGTTCTTCTCTCCTCGCTTACGTTCCTCCCACTATTGTGAAACATCTGTTACGTAGCGGTGGCATGACCGGCTAAGACTAGCTTAGACAAGCTCTGACCAGCTTAGTTAAACTATGACCAGCTTAGACCAATGGCCCGAGTGGAGACATTCGGGTCCCTAGTTTAAAAACCGACATTGCATATCCGTCTTTTACCGAGGACCTCGAGACATACAGCGAGGGTTCCAGACAGTATACCGCAGCAGTAGGACGGATTGGTTGATTTGAAGAATAGACTCAGGCGAGAAAAACCTTCTGGCATGACACAGAGAACCAACTTTCCTTGCGGTAGATGCAGCTATTGAGTTCAACTCATATATATATATAATGTTACTGCTTTGAAAGTGTGGGACCTAGATGCCAAGCTAGTAGCACGGTTAAATTCATGCAGTTTGGGAACCAGCCAAAGTAGCCAGACTGAGACAGGGGGAAGCCACGGCACATGTGTAAGTGACTGTAGACGAGATGCCAGATCAGGACCAATCGACATTGCATATCCGTCTCTGGATTTTGTCGAGGACCTCGAGACGAACAGCAGAGGCACCAGACCATATATGGCAGCAGTGTTCCATGGAAGGACGAATGGTTGATTTATAGATTTGAAGGACGGACTCAGGCGAGAAAAAACTTTCTGGCGGGACACAGTGAACCAACTTTCTTTGCAGTAGATGCAGCTATACACACAAATCTCAAAAGAAATATACGTTACATATAATGATTCTAAAAAATAGTCAGTAGGAATTCAGAATTTTGATACATTAACAAAAATGGAAAAAAGCACGTCAGAGTAGATGTCATGAAAATATTTGTAAAGACAGAGGGATGCCACATCACGTGTGTGTCAAAGTGACTGGAGTCAAGACCGATCACATTGCGCATTCGTCTTTGGATTTAGTCGAGAACCTCGAGAGGAACTGCGGGGGCACCAGACCATATACGGCAACAATATACAGTGCATGGACGAATGGTAGATTTGCAGATGTGAAGGATGGACTCTGACAAGAAAAACCTTCTGGCGCGACACAGAGAACCAACTTTCCTTTCAGTAGATGCAGCTGTTGATTCAATATAGCTGTTCCACCTCAGGTCAGTGGAAAACGTGAGGCCAAGAAGGCTCCGTGAGACGCTCTCGTGAAGTTGAGCATCAGCCATGCTGTTAGGAGGCAGGGAGGTTCCTGTATGGTGGGTAAACGAGAGTAGTTTCGTTTTGGGGGCGTTAAAATCTACAAGAAGAAAGTTCCATTTTCTATTCAGATAGATTCCTCCCCAAAATTAAACTCTCTAGAGGGTGCTTCCGAGATCGTTATACTCTTAATTTCTTCAAATCTAGGTTTAACCATTATCTGTCCTACATATCCTCACGATCTGTACTTCTGAACTCCTTATCTTACGGTGGATGTGAGAGTGGTTAACGTCTCGGAATATGAAATTAGAAAGTCGATTTCGAATCTCAGTAGGATTCCTTACATTCACTTACGCACAAATATCCTCGAAAAAAGGCACGAATCCATATCCCCTCAGCTATGGGTTAAATATCAAGATATCATTGCTATTTAAAATAAAAATGTTAATGCAGTATTCAGCCAAAAAAATATTCTTACAATGCCAAATTTATGCGTATTTTTCAGCGTGCCCACGTCACTACCCAATATGACACAAGGTCAAGATTTAAAGTGGTTTTAACAGCTATACTGTGAAAAAACTGCCCAAGACCCCTCGGCACTTGCGCTTTTGGGAACGCCGGGCAATAAACCTACACTCAGCTCCGATGAGGTACTTGTCTGGTGGGGAAGGTCCTATGGGGTTTGGGGTTAATATTTTTTTTAATTCCCCGCATAGGCATTCACCTACAGAAGGTAGGTACCAGAGCACACACATCGATACCGGGTGTGACACAAGGTCAAGGTTTAAAGTGAGTTTAACGGCAATACCGTTGAAAAGTTGACCATGGCGATCGACACTTCTACTTTTGCGGAAGACTTAGCAATAAACCCAGCCACCTTCCGAAGGAGTCGTACCGCGTGAGAGAAAGACCCCTGGGGCTTGGGCTTAACATTTATTAAAACTTTCCCGGCCTGTTCCAGGTAAGTATTTATGTTTCGGCTTTAAATAAGCTAAAAAGGGTTGGTAAGCCGTAAAAAACAAATCAATCAATCAATATTCGTCGTATGTCTAGACAAAAAACTTAGTTCGGTATGCTCTAACTTGAGTAACTGCTGAGGAGCACAATATTATAAAATCAACGTTGAATTTGAAATTGTCAGTTCAATGCTCTCACCATTGAGCTGATTCCGCTGCTTATTTCTGTTCATTTCTTTCTTTTTTTCTTTTTTTTTCTTTTTTAATTTGACAGGAAAAATGTACCAATGTAGTCTCGGTAAGACTTACAGCGTACTGAAAAAAATAAACTAAAAAAAACACTTATTGTCATATAATGCAATTTTTCTTTCGATACTAAAAAAAAAAAAAAAAAAATTATATTTATTTTTTAAAATAAAAGAGACACAGATTAATTTTTTTTTTTCTGCCGTTGATTTTGTTTTCCGCACCGATGTTAATAGACCGAAGCCAAATCACGTCTTCCAACATAAATCTCGCGGTATTTGTTTCGCCATTTTTGTTTTTATTTTTATTTTTATTTTTTTTCCTGACGACGTGATTTGCCTCACATTTTCTAACGATCGATATCCTGGATTGAATTCAACATCTTTTTGGCATTAAATAATTTAAAAAAAATAATAAAGAATCATGAATGAAATGACTGTTAAACGACGGTAAAGTATTAAGAAAAAAAAATAACTTCAAAATCTCACTTTAAAAATGATCAAAATAATTTCCAAATCTTTGTTACAGTTTTATCTGGAAATTATTTTGTTCATTTTTAAAATGAGATTTAATTTGTTTTTAATATTCTTAAACAACAATATTCATTAATTTAATATTTACTGAGATGCTTCAATAATATTTACATTTTTAAAACGAAAATACGGACTACTGTCTTCATCTTTGTGGTTATTATTACCTGACCGCTTGAGTCAAATGAATCTGGAAACAGTGGGAAATGTTTAATATTGATAATAATAATAGCAATGTGACAGCGTCACCAGAACCATCTGGAACAGAATACTGAGGAGAGTGCTGGAGAACTAATGAGACTTACTTGATCTCATGCTATACCACTGATATAAAAACACAGTGAATAATAATAATAATAATAATAATAATAATAATAATAATAATAATAATAATAATAATTTCTTTGAGTCAGCGAGAATGATGTTAAAATTTGTGGAAATTTGAAGAGACAGACTCTTACTCAAACTTCAGCAATAATAATAATAATAATAATAATAATAATAATAATAATAATAATAATAATAACACTGGAAAATTTGCAACTCCTATGGGAAGGAAACTGAAAGAAACTGGTACGAACACCACCCTGACCCGGTTACGTAGATAGGACCTGTTACAATTCTATGGGACTACACAATACACACTGACAGAACAATCAAAGCCAACCGTCCAGACATTGTTATTAAAGACCACAAACAACAAAAAAAATGATTCCTTATTGATATGGCAGTCCCTGCAGACTGCAATGTATTTTTTGAAGATATTCGAAAAGCTGTCAAAATACAAGGACCTTGAAATAGAAATCTCAAAAATGTGGCACATGGGAACATCAACAATCCCTGTTGTAGTTGGAGCCCTAGGATAGGTTGGAAAAGATTCCAGTAGACTAATTGAAGGGATCCCTGGAAGTCCATGCCTCAAATAGATACAAACAATTGTTCTGACAAGTACAGCCCACACTTTACGAAGGGCTTTATCTATGCAATTATTTTTTTAATTTATTTATTTTCATTTTTTTAATTTTTTTATTTATTTTTTTTTTGCAGTGGAAAGTGTCATGATGCTATTTCTAACCTTAGGTGCCTGGGCGGGACCCGGAAAGATATGTGTAAACGCCAGATATCAAAGGAAATAAAAATAATAATAATAATAATAATAATAAAATTAATAATAAGGAGTCGTGCCGATAATAGTAGATACACTGGTATGGTTCGGTTTGTTTTGTTTTGTATTACGGCATATCAACCTCAGTGGGTTGATATGCCGACAAAATTTTTCTTTCTGGTAATATCTTTTTCTACGAATATTACCAGAAACAGATTTTTGAAGGGATTACTTCAAAAATCTGTTTCTGGTAATATTTTTTCTTCAAAAATGTATTGCTGGCAATAATTTTTTACAAAGTATTTATGGTATTAAAATCAATTTTTACACTTTCTTAGTGTTTTTGAACCCAGTTTGGTGGTTAACTATTTATCCATAGCTGGAACCATAACAGGTGTTACCACCTCCTTGTCACGGTGGACCTGGGAACCTAGGAACACCAACAATTAACGGGTGCTTCCACAACAATTAAGGGATGCTGTCGGATGTAGTTTATCGTCATACACAGGAAAGACGTACACGTGGAACCGTGCCCAAAACATTAGAATCCAAATTGAATGAATTGGATATCTGAGCTAAGGCTATTATTCCCCATATATCCGAAAAAAAAAAACACTCAGCTTCTTACACTGTAACGCTCTATCTCGAGTGCCTCTCGGGTGTTGCATAGGATGAACATCATTGGACCCCCCTACACACACAAAATAAATAAATAAAAATATTGAGACAATATAGACTATAGGATTACTAAGATTTCCAGAATAATGAGAAGACTACGAGAGATTTGCCGAGATCTATCGAGATTTGTCGTCATTCAATGTTTAACAACAACAACAACAACAACAACAATATTAATAATACTACTACTACTAATAATAATAATAATAATGAGAAGAAGACGAAGCTATAATTAACTACAGAAGGGAACTTTTGATAAATAATTAGATTTTATTTAATTAGAATTTTTCTTTGGACATTAGGCGCCGAAGGCATTTCATGTTTTCCTCGACTGGCTCAATTGACAAGAACCTTGACTGCGAGTATAAATACCAATGCCAGTAAAAACATTTTGCTAATCCCCTGGGGATATTCACATGTCGGGGAAATCACTGGCTTTGTTTCCATTATTTCTATTTTTCGATAAAGTCTTTATACGACTCACGGGTAAATTATAATCAGGATTTAATTTAGAGAAAAAAAGACGAACAATTTGTAAATATCTTGTTTATTTCTGTGAACCGATCAATCGTTTTTGTGTCTAAATATTACGAATACTGCTTGTCTATTAGATTAATAATAATGGATATATATAGAACAAACCACACGCACACGCACAGATATATATGCCTGAGGATGACTGAATGTACTGTTGAAAGTACTTGTTTATTAAAGGAAGACCGTATACAGTTTATAATTTTTAAAAACAAGGATCATAACATTCATCGAGTGATTTGTAGGTTAATGCACTTTTAAAATTTTGTTTGCGAAGGGATTTCGTCATTTTATATCATTAACTTTACTAATTTACGTTTTGTATGAAGGATTCATTGTAATATGAATTGAACTGCAACACATATTTGGTATATATATATATATATATATATATATATATATATATATATATATATATATATATATATATATATATATATATAGGTATCTATACTCGTCTCGAAAAACCTTCGAATTCTTGATTTACCAATAGTTAAATCAATCTCGAAGGGAAAAAAAGGTTTTAAAAAAGAAAGAGCCAGGAACATGAAAGTCTGTCGAAAATAATCGCACAGATACAGGTTCAAGGACCAAAGAAAAAACCCCGATACGAGTAAACAAATAATTAAAGAGCTCGATACAAACGTAGAACAAACCTAGTCAAAACTAATGAGCCAGACAAACCTACCAAGGTTTGACTTAGCCAGCTGACCCTGACGATCTGCCTAAGTGAAACCTTGGTAGGTTTGTCTGGCTCATTAGGTTTGACTATACATATATATATATATATATATGTGTAATTTGGCAGCAACTTTTCTTTTAAACATGTAGTATTGAATGTTCAAGACAACATAGTCTTGCATATTTTCTTTTGCATTTTCTCATATTCTCTAATGAGACTTTTTATTTTAAAATGATTTCGAAATATGTATTGTCCATACGATGACCTAGCGCTTTCGAACATCATTGACCCTGAAGATGAACGAAATAAGTTGGTAGTTTCAAAATGTTTTTTTTTTAATGCCGACAAGATTTTTATTGTTGGTAATATTTTTTTCCTTCAAAAATGTATTACTGGGATTTTTTTTTCAAAAATGTATTACTGGTAATATTTATTTTCAAAAAATATTGCTGGCATTAAAACCTTTTTTTTTTTTTTTTACTTTCATAGTGTTATGACCCTTTTTGGGAAGTTGACTATTTGCCCATAGCTGTGACCCTGACAGGTGCTACCACCCGGGTCAGGGTGGACCTGGGAACACCAGCAATTAAGAGGTGGTTCCACGCTCCTCAAAACCTTCTGATCAGAGGCATTGCTGCTGGACGTAGTTTATCGTCTTACCCAGGACGCGACACTTTTTCGTTATATATCAACAAATATTTCTTATGCTTGGACTATTTTTTTAGTGATAAATGGAGAGAGAAAGAGAGAGAGAGAGAGAGAAAGAGAGAGATAGAGAGAGAAGGAGAGAGAGGGGAGAGAGAGATATATATCTTTCAGATTTAACAACTTGAGTCTTTGCAACTTCAACCATGGAAAGATTAACAATCAAACAATGTGTTAAAGTTATTGAAACGGATTACGAAAATGGACGTTCAAATTTATAAATATACGGCTCAATGATTCTGCTAGCAAAAATTGCACACCAAACAGTGACCATTTGTGGATGAAGCGGCTTTTCAACAATCTTCCTTGGATTTTCATCAGCCCAAATGCGACAATTTCATATTAACGAATCCACCAAGATGAAAATGGGCTTCATCATTAAAGAGTTTTTTTTTTTTTTTTGCGAAAAATCTTCATCGGCTTGTCTTTGCTCGTGCTCTCAGCTGACGAATGTACGGTGCTCCAAATGGTCAGCAGCTATTCAGTTTTTGTGTCAATTGAATTTTGTAAGCGTGTAGAGATAAATCTTTTGTGAAAAATTCGATGTAAAGTTGTTGTGCTGAGTTTAAGTTCCTGCGCGCGATGACGAATAGAGGTGTCTGGCTTTTCGGCCACATTCACCTGCACTGCAGCAATGTTTTCAGCTGAACGGCGTAAACGAACACGTAATGATGTTTTCACATCTGTCGCCCACCCAGTTTGTTTGAATTTACTAACAATCTTTTCAATTGCATTCTCGGTTGGTCGATTATGTTGACCCCCCCCCAAAAAAAAAAGTGCGCAGAATGCCTTTCTGTTTGAACGGCCATTTTCGTAATAGGCTTCGATAGTTTTAACACAGTTTTTGATTGTTAATCTTTCCATGGTTGAAATTGCCAAAGACTTCAGTTGTTAAATCTGAAAGAAAAAGTATAAATCATTAGACGCTTAAACTTAATTCGCATTTAAAATTGGTCAAAGTTATTGGAACACCCTATATTTATCCAGTTAGTATTAGAAGTGTATGGATAGCGGCTCGGATTGAGAAATCGGAGAGACGAGTTCGGATTCCAGTCGAATCCATTACATTCACTTACGTGCTAATACCCTTTGGAAAGGTGTGAATCCTCTTCTTCTCCCCAGCTACGGGTAAATAGCAGGGCAGACTGGGATCTATAGCCTTGGATGGCAACTGGTCTACTGCAAAAAGTAATGGCAGCCTATTGCTGAGAAAATTCTGCCAAGTCAGTCATGTATCGAAAGATACATGATCGCCTAAGCGTGAATCCCGCATGGCACATAACTGATTGACGTGCTAATACCCTTGGGAAAGGTATGAATCCTCTTCTTCTCCCCCCAGCAGGACAGACCGGGTTCTATAGCCTTGGATGGCAACTGGTCTACCTCAGAAAGAAATGGCAACCTACTACGGGGAAAAAATCTCCCTTGTCAGTCGTGTATTGAAAGATACATGATCGCCTAAGCGTGTAACCCGCATGGCACATAACTGATTGACGTGACCCTTGGGAAAGGTATGAATCCTCTTCTTCTCCACCCAGCAGGACAGACCGGGTTCTATAGCCTTGGATGGTAACTGGTCTACCCCAGAAAGAAATGGCAACCTACTACGGGGAAAAAATCTCCCTTGTCAGTCGTGTATTGAAAGATACATGATCGCCTAAGCGTGTATCCCGCATGGCACATAACTGATTAACGTGACCCTTGGGAAAGGTATGAATCCTCTTTTTCTCCACCCAGCAGGACAGACCGGGTTCTATAGCCTTGGATGGTAACTGGTCTACCTCAGAAAGAAATGGCAACCTACTACGGGGAAAAAAATCTGCCTTGGCAGTCATGTATTGAAAGATACATGATCGCCTAAGCGTGTGTCACGTATGGCACATAACTGATTGACGTGCTAATGCGATTGGGAAAGGTGTGAATGACTAAGTGGTGTATAGAAAACTTATGGTTGATAATGACATGCAAGCGACGCAACTTGCACGAACATGTGCACATCTGAAAGACACGCATCCGACAATTGCCGAAGATGAATTCATTCGGAAGGACAACCGGTTTAAATAAACATGAGAATTTTAATTATTAGAATGCGATTCCGAAACAAGGAAACTGGATATATCGATGCAATAAATTCACTTAACATGGCGGTGATATTGTGAGGCTTTCGTCGGATGACCCAAAAGAAACGTTCCTGAATTGTTTTCTTTTAATAAAATAACTGACCGCATTTCTTGTTTGTCCCGGTTTTACGACTATATGACGTTGAAACATTCTCGTACCAAAGTTAAGCAACGTCAAGCCTGGTCAGTTAAGATGGGTGACCGCTTCGAAATATCAGGCAAAAATGGCTTTCGGCCATATCACGTAGAAACATCGGTTCTCGAACAATTACTGAAGGCAACGTCGGGCCTGGTCAGTGCCTAGATGGGTGACCGCATCGGAATATTAGGTATAAATGGCTTTCGGCCATATCTCGTTGAAACATCGGTTCTCGTACAATCATCAAAGTTAAGCAACGCCAAGCTTGATTAGTGCTTTGATGAGTGACCGCTTATGAATAGCAAGTATAAACGGCTTACGGCCATATCACGTTGAAACATCGGTTCTCGTATGATCGTCAAAGTTAAGCAACGTCAAGCTTGGTCAGGTAAGATTAGATCTGCAAGTGGTGTAATTGATAACTGCTCGGAATTAGAACTTGGAGCTCCGATTTCCACCCATGTAGGTACTGTCCAGGCTCGACGTTGCTCAACTTCTGTTTATGGTTTCGCGTCTTTATTTCTACAGGCATCAATTATGCCCACCCAGTTGCATATAAGTGTCTCATACCGGAGAATACCCTACGGCCATATCACGTTAAAACACCGGTCCTCGTACGATCAGTGAAGTCAAGCAACGTCGAGCCTGGTCATTATCTAGATGGGCGACTGCTTGGGAATGCTGGTTGCTGTAGAGCTTGGATGTGCGACCGGTATAAAGGGCTTATGTCCATATCACGTTGTAACAACGGTTCTCTTACGATCAGCGCAGATAAGCAACGTCGAGCCTTGTCAAAGCATAGATGGGTGACTGATTGGGAATACCGAGTGCTTTAAATTTAGATTTGAGGGTGGTGTAGTGGTTAACGACTCGGAATTGTTAATCGGTGAGTCGAGTTCCAGTTCCAGTCGGGATCGTTATATTTACTTACGCCCAATTTTTGAACGGTATGAATCCACCGCATCTCCTACCATCTGTGGGTTATAATTGGTTGGTCTTTTATCATTATTATCCACAAAGATTTCTCTTGTAATGTCAACAAACGTTCGTTTATACTATTGATTATTAGAGACCAAACGGAAGAAAATTATATTAGGTGGTGTTTTATTTTGTTTCCAATATGAACAGAGAGAAAAAAAAAAAGAAAAAAAAAGACGATTTTTTTTTAATGAAAGGAGTTATAATTGAACCGCAATTAGGTGCAGGTAAAATTATAACAAGATTCATGGTATTCTCAAAGTAAAACAGTCATATCGGATGAGGTTGTGGGGTCAATCAACTGTTGACGACAGCTATGAAACAGGACTGGTAAGATAGAAAAAAAATACATTTATTGTTTAATCAAGGAGAAAGCATTTTCCGGTTGTAACCCCCCCCCCAAAAAAAGTGTCAACACAGAACAATGGATGCCCTCTGATCCCCAACGGAATGAGTTGGAAGTGAATTTTGTTAACAGGTTTTAAACAGGCCAGGTAGTTTGGAAATTCTAAATTTGAACAAAGCCAAAACGCATGTATGAAGTGTGTCATAAGGAAATGGCTTATTCGGTTATCTATGGCAGGTTCAAAGTTTATGCTAATTGGTGAAATATGAAAAAAAAAAACTGAATTTCCCTGGGAAACTAAATTGGTATTTTGGAAAGAAAGAAGGGACCGCGAAAAGGAGTGACGTCATGAAGACGACACTATCCCATTGGCTGTGTCACGAGAAAAGAAGACGAAATGAATGATGTCATAGATATAACGCTATCTCATTGGCTGTGTCACGAGGGAAGAAGACAGAAAGAAATGAAGCCGTAATTTCATTGGCCGACAGGACCAAGGCCCATGAGTGGCCGGGAAAAGAAAAAAAGAAAAGAAAGAACTGAACCTGTGATTTCATTGGCTAACAAGGGTCTGAGATGAGGTTCGCATAGACACCCCAATGACCGTCGTCCCCATCCCAGTAAAGAATGGACAAGCATAAATATAGAGCCCCAAGGGGGTAACTAAGAAGGCAGGGCAGAACAGTGCAGTTGCAGTACAGCGAAGCTGAAGCTCAGTTAGAGCCGGAGAATAGCCGACCGGAGTGAAGAAATACCGCCAACCTCCGCAACAATCAGAGACAGTCTTCGTCAATTTCTGTGAGGCTTCGGTGTGAAGAAAAACAAAGACACTTAGAATTGCCACCAACCAAGAGCTCCGACCGGAATGAAGAAATACCTGCCAACCAGAAAACTTGAAAATCACCCCTTAAAGTAATTAGTCGAGACTTCCGTTCCGTAGTCAGCCAATTAGGAACAGGGGTTGGGAAGAAGACAATTGGCGATTGTACTCCGAATTCTTCTGTATATAAAGACTTTCTTTTCTACAACTTACTCAGACGTTGTTCTATTTATATTTGGTGCCGTTCCGTTTACCCAATTGTGCGTCCGCGTCCGGATTGGTTCGATTTTTGGCGGAGAGACACCTAGCGAAAACCCCACGTGGCTTCCTTGAGATCAAATTCACAGCGTGTTCAAGGGAGTTCACTGCGGGTGGAGTCGACTCAGAGACCGGCTTCTAGCTACCCGCCTCGTCGCTGTCGACGAAGAATTCGTTCCGAGACGAGGGACCTTCGTGGTCTGGTTCTCGGTGGGCCGATCCAGCGCCGTGGGACGGTCACACCACTTTTGAGGTGTTAACGAATATTCGTTGTCAATTTCGGAATGCTCGTTGTAGTAGAGTCTTTGTAATGCTATAGTAATCCTGCTTATAGTACGCCATTGAACAAAACTGGTGTCAGACGCCGTCGAATATCAATAAAACTAATAGCACTTGCTCGATAATACTCGCTCTAATGGTAATCCATATAGTGAAATAGTATAGAGAATAGCGTTCCATATAGTAATAGAGGATAGAGTAGAAATTGTGATCCGAATAGTAATAGAGGATAGGCTAGAAATAGCGATCAATTAGACGCACGATACCGCTCATATATGCGTTTCCTCTATGGTCACGTGGTCTACTTAATTCAATAAGGGAATCGACTGTGTTTATCGCTGGCGACCTATGTTCAAACTCAAGTGTCGGCAGTGACACTTCATTCTTATATATCAATTTCTTACAATCTAAAAAAAAAAGTACTTTCTGGCTTTTCATAACATCCGAAAAGATGATAAACCTTAATAAAGAAATCGACCAATCAAAATTCTTTATTAATTGCGTTTCGTTTCGTTCCTACGCCCAAAGGTGGATAAATCGTAACAAACAAAAGGATCAATCTAAATTCTTCTTTTCTTCTTTCATTCATTAATTGACTTTCGTTTTTTTTTCATTTCGTTCCGACAACGTATTTCCAATCCATATTTTTCTTTTTCTTTTTGTTTTCTTCTTTCAGAGATTTCGTTATCGGTAATTTTGAAACAGCTAAATCTTTTGTTAAGTTTCCATATCTTTTCTTTAATACGACTGCGCCAGAACACATGAATCATTATATATTTATAAAAAAAAAAGAACTTTGGCATTTTTTGATTCCATTTTACACAAGATTAGAGGTAAACAGTTCACAACGTTTCTGCACCTCAGCAGAATTTTTTTACGATTGCAAAAGTTGTACAGACATTATTAATATTTCGTTTATTTTTGTTAGCGACATATAAAACACAGTGGCTTATTTAATGTCCAAATGCAAGTATTTTGAACACAATTTTATGGCCTCAACTAAATATATTTCGAACACAATTGTATGCCTTCAACTACTGATAAAATGTATTGTTGGTCATTTTGCTATAAAATGTATTGTTGGTAATTCTGCTATAAAATGTATTATTGATAATTTTACTATAAATTTGTATTGTTGGTCATTTTGCTTTAAATGTACTGTTGGTCCTTGTACGATATGTATTGTTGATTATATAATAATATATTGCTACTATTTTTACTATTAAAATGTTTTTTTTATACTTTCATAGTGTTTCTGTTTGGCGGTCGTTATCTGCCCATAGCTGGGACCTTAACGGATACTATCACCCAGAGTCAGTGTGGCCCTGGGAACAACAGCTATTAAGAAGGTGGTCATAGTTGAAGAGGAAACTTAGTGACGTAAATGTGATTGTCTCGACTTAGAATATCAGGCAGAGAACGTGTCGCCACAAAGTTTCATTGGCTGATATATAATATCTAATCTTTTATACGGCACTTAATGTTGGACATTCTCCTCCGAATTAAAGAAATAAAACAAGGACTTGAAGCGACCGAAATGCGGTTCTACAGACTGAAGCTGAAAATACCCTAACAGATACTATCACCCAGAGTCAGTGTGGCCCTGGGAACAACAGCTATTAAGAAGGTGGTCATAGTTGAAGAGGAAACTTAGTGACGTAAATGTGATTGTCTCGACTTAGAATATCAGGCAGAGAACGTGTCGCCACAAAGTTTCATTGGCTGATATATAATATCTAATCTTTTATACGGCACTTAATGTTGGACATTCTCCTCCGAATTAAAGAAATAAAACAAGGACTTGAAGCGACCGAAATGCGGTTCTACAGACTGAAGCTGAAAATACCCTAACAGATACTATCACCCAGAGTCAGTGTGGCCCTGGGAACAACAACTATTAAGAAGGTGGTCATAGTTGAAGAGGAAACTTAGTGACGTAAATGTGATTGTCTCGACTTAGAATATCAGGCAGAGAACGTGTCGCCACAAAGTTTCATTGGCTGATATATAATATCTAATCTTTTATACGGCACTTAATGTTGGACATTCTCCTCCGAATTAAAAAAAAAACAAGTACTTGAAGCGACCGAAATGCGGTTCTACAGACTGAAGCTGAATATACCACGAATAGGACAATTGAGAAACTATTATTATTATTATTATAAATAGGTATTGTTGGTTGGCTGATTTTGTTTAGCGGCATATCAAGACCTTTATGGGTTATTTAATACCGAAATCTAAATATTTTGAACACAATTTCATTTTGAACGCAAATATATGCCTTCAGCTACAGATAAAATATATTGTTGGTCAGTTTGCTGGTAATTTTATTGTAAATAGAGATGGTTGGTAATTTTATTATAAATAGGTATTGTTGGTTGGCTGATTTTTGGGGGGTATATCAAAATTTCTATGGGTTATTTAATGCCGAAATCGAAATATTTTGAAAGCAATTCTATGCCTTCAACTACAGATAAAATTTATTATTAGTCATTTTGCTATAAAATGTGTTATTGATAATTTTACGATAAATTTATATTGTTGGTAATTTTAATATAAATAAGTATTGTTAGTAATTTTACAATAAATAGGTATTGTTGGATGAATTTGATGAGCGGCATATCAACACCTTTATGGGTTATTTAACGCCGAAATCTAAATATTTTGAACACAGTGTTATGCCATACTAAAGATGAAAAGCATTGTTGGTCATTTTGTTATAAAATGTGTTGTACTAATTCTACCATAAAATGTATTGCTAGTCATTTTGCTTTAAAAATGTTTCATTGGTCATTTTTCTGTAAATAGGTACTGTTGGTATTTTTTCAATATAAACATGTATTACTATGATTTTTGTTATAATTATTTTTTTTATATTTTCCTATTTTCATAAGGTTTTCCTTTTGTTGGTGGAATCACTATTTGCCCATAGCTGCGACCTTAGCAGGTGCTACCACCCCGGCTCAGGGTGGACCTGCGAACATAAGCAGTTAAGAGGTGGTTCCACGCTTCTCAATGAAGAAAGGAAGAAGGAAATAGTGACAGAGACAAAACAAAGAAAAGAAAAAAGAAAGAACGACGACTAATAAATGAAAAAAGAGCGAAAAAACGTAAGAACAAAAGACCATTAGAAGTAAGAAAGAAAGAAAGAAGAACGAAAACAGAAAGAAAAATAGCAGTAGAAGAAAGGCAAGAAAGAAAGAAAGGAAGGAAGAAAGAAAGGA
>OZ038518.1:11002975-11022975 GCA_964036315.1 Acanthosepion esculentum
TGCTCAATGTAAATTTACAGAGCATTAATTTTATAAATCAATTGATTTAAAATATAGCCTTTTCGCTACACAGTGATAACCTTGTTTCAAAAATGGAAGCTAAAGCCTTTGAATTCAATTTTGTTATTAAATTGAAGACATTAGTTCCATTTCCTCGTCAAAATTCGCTTGACGAGGAAATGGAATTAATGTCTTTCATTTAATAACAAAATGTCTTCAATTTAATAACAAAATTGAATTCGAAGATTTAGCTTCCATTTTTGAAACATGGTTACCACTGTGTAGCGAAAAATTTTTTTATATCAATTAATTTATAATATATATATATATATATATATATATATATACATACGAGATTGTCATTCTATTTCAGTGTCAAGATTGTAGCGTTACATATGTAGGAATATTCTCTTAACAGGAAACCGGCGGAGGTGGTCTGGACGATTTTTAGATCGGCCGTCCGCGCCGTCAGACTTGCTCACATTCGCTCACACATACACACATATATGTAGACGCATACCCACACTGATTGACCACGTTGTGTTCTCTTTCTGGACATGATGATGATGATGATGATGATGATGTCTGTATTTTTAGCAACCCGGACTGCTGCTATTTTATTGACGATTCTGATTTTGCTATCACTGTCATATTATTATTGATATGTTAATAATAATAACTGATGTGTTATTGGTCATGATAAACAGTTAACCTTAATGATGATGAAAACAATAATCATAATAATGACAATAAAAATAGTATTAAAATTAATGGTAATTATGATAATGGTAATTATGATAATAGTTGTTATAACCATAGTAATGATGATGATGATAGTAATAATAATAATAATAATAATAATAATGATGACAATGATAAAAAGCAGTACAAATGGTGGTAGAGATGGTTATGAGGTGATTGTTCTTAAAGTGGCAACAACAATTCTAATAGCGAAATTAATAGTAGTCGTCACAATAATTTTGAAGTGTTAATGGTTTTATCTCTCTCATGGCTGTACTAATCGTTATGGTAGTGTTTGTGTTTGTGGAGGTCGTGGTAGTGTTGGTAACAGTGCTGGTAGTGTTATTATTTCCTGTTGGTGGTTATGTTTTGGTGGTTTTAACTGAATATGTTATATCTATCACGGATATTGAGCATTTTCCACTTAGCGGCTCGGACTGATGAATCGGAGAGCCGAGTTCGAATTCCAGTCGAATCCATTACATTCACTTACGTGCTAATACCCTTGGAAAAGGTATCAATCCTCTTCTCCCCCTCCAGCTATGGGTAAATAGCAGAACAGACCGGGTTCTATAGCTTTGGTTGGCAACTGGTCTGCCGCAGACTGAAATGGCAATGGTTGTCCAGTGGCAACCTACTGCGGGAAAAAATCCATCTCGTCGGTAATGGATCGAAAGTAATATGATATCCTTCATGAGTTTTGAAGACAATACCTAGTCATCCAGTGATGTTTTTATGGCAAATGTTCAGATGAGCGCTCCATTCTTCAGTTTCACCAGTGCAGACCTTTACAGCTAAAACAGGTCATCCTACTTCCACGAAGTCGAATCATCCGCATTTACACCGTACCCAAAATGTGAAGAGAGAGTTCCGTTCTGACAACATTTCCCCCAAGAACTCCCAATCGTTATCTATCCTCCCTATCCTCATGATGTTCACTTCCTACCACCTCCTCTTTCATTCATATCACACATCTCATTCTTCATGAACATTTTAAAAGTAACCGTCTACATTACAATCCTATCTTCCTCAAGCCAAGGTTAAATCTTTATCTATCCCTCCTATCCTCATAATATTTTCTTTCTGCCACCCCCTCTTCCCTTTCATCATAAGCATTTTAACAGTAAACCCTCTAATCTACAACTTTAACTTCTTCCAGGTCAAGGGTCAATCATTATCTATCCCCTCTATCCTCATTCCTCATAACCATTTTAACAGTAAACCTTCTAATCTAAAATTTTAACTTCTTTCAGGTCAAGGGTCAATCATTATCTATCCCCTCTATCCTCATAATCAGTACTTACCACCCCCTCTTTCCTTCGTCATCCATCTTATTGATCAGAACCATATTAAAAGTAACGCTCTACACTACGATCTTTGCTTTATCAAGTTAAAAGTCAATCTTTATCTATCCTCCCTGTCTTCATGATCTTCACTTCCTAACGCCTCCTCTTTTCTTCATCATCCATCTCATTCATCAGAACCATTTTAACAGTAACGCTTTACACTACGATCTTTTCTTCAAGTTAAGGGTCAATCGTTATCTATCCTCCCTATCCACATAATTTCTTACCACCTAACTAAGCATTACCATTTTGAATGTAACGTTCTAAATTGAGTGGCTCTCGAACCTTTAAAAAAATCTAGCTGTTTTCTTTGTTTTTTCTACGGGAACCTAAACAAAGAACGACTTATGCAAATAAAATACCATCATGATATTAAAATATATTTTTCCCGGGTATAATCAGGTAGTCCGGGCATCAGATCACACACAGGTGTCACTAGCTTGATTTGTCTTTGTACGGCAAGTTTCTTTTTTTTTTTTTTTCTGAATCAATTAATTGATCAGGAAAGTAATTTTGCGCGATCGATAGACAAAGAAGTCACGGTGCGCTTTAGGAGTGTGGGTGAGGTTGGGTGTACGGGTAGGGGGGTAGTTAGACACATAGGTAGCTCGGTAGATGTGTACGGGGCGTTTGTCTCAGATCGGTCGATATATTTGTAAATAGTTTAGAAAAAGATGGAAATGACGAAGCAGAGACTGGGAGACTGAGTAATTGTCACGCAGACATACTGAAAGATAAACAGTTAAAGTTAGCCGTACACGCATGCGCGCTAATGCATACAACAGACAGACATGGGCGCGCATGCGTACACATACCACATACTACTACACACTCGCAATTCATTAAGGTTTCCTATTTGTTTCTTGTTTATATATATATATATATATATATATATATATATATATATATATATATATATATAATCATTTATTTAAATATTATAACATAAATATGTTATAAAATCACTACAAAAATAGCCATTTTGTTTCAACACTCCCAGTGTCTTATCAAGTGATGATGTTGAATGTAGAATAAATGGTTTTAAAAAGTTCCAAATTCATTAACGGTCCTTCGCTAGGGGTAAACGCTGTAACATAAGTCAGAATGACCAATCAAAACGCAAGTATATGGTGATTCAAAAAACCTGACCACGAAGCAAGGTTATCAATGGGGTGGGGGTGAAGCGGGTAGAGAGATATGGTTGAGCTAGACGCAACACTTCGACTCCGTCCGCCTTAAATTCTTTATATATATATATATATATATATATATATATATATATATATCGGGTGTAACAGTAACATTGTCCAAATCGTGTAACAGCAACATTGTCCAATTGTTAGCTCTGAACCGTTGTATCTTAAAAATGATTAAAGATATCTTACTGGAATTCACCGAGGTTTTATAACACTATTGAACTCCACTTTGAGCAATAAGAATGTATAATTACTCTCCAAGCTTAACAGAAAATCCTGGTAAAATCGGTCATAATCGAAAATTACATGTTCATCATTAATTCATCATAGCTAAGGATCGGAAGCTCATGAAGGATTGAAATAAAGTTCATATATATATATATATATATATATATATATATATATATATATATATATATATATATATTCCAGGATGATTTTCCAAATTATTAAAGATGATCTTCGCCCTCTCTAATCTTTTAACTTTCTGTCCTGGAATAACAAGTTGCCTCACAGGTTTCGCGTACAATTTAATTTTGAAGTTTTTTTTCACTGATGTCACAGCTGAAATCCTCTTTCACGTGCCAAACGTCTTATGAATTGAGTTGGATCTTTTCTAATTGATCACTTTCATTCTAATTTGAATGTGGCCTCTTGATCCAGTTTTCCTCTCTACTGTTCCCTCTTTTTTAAACTTATTCACCGTTCTCTTGATGGTTCTGAAATGGATTTTGAAGATGGAAGCAAGAGTATGAATGTTGGTACCAGGCCTGAATGATCATTTTCCGCTCACTATTGCTCATTTGGGAAGACAGTGGGTCTGACACATACCGATTTTACCTGTTCTCTTTTTAGCTGAAAAAAAGGTTTTTAATTGATTCTTACGCCAAAGTATGTCAAGATGGTTAAACTTCTTATCTGAAAACTTGGAAAAAGAAACTCAATTTATTTTTTTTTTAGATATTAAACATTTTGTGGACTGTATATATTATGCTGTTACACAATTTGGGCATTTTAGCTGTTACACCCGTTTTTCCTTCTCCTAGACCGGTTGTCACCTAACGTTGTAGGACCCAGCCTCTCCTGCTACTTACCCATAACTAGAGGTTGGGAGAAAAGATGGATACATACCTTTCTTAGTAGTATTTACGCGTAAATGAACACAACGAACTCGGCCAGAATTCGATACCCTGCTCTCAATCCGAGCCGCTATCCATTACTCCATCGTACGTCATAGGATAAATATATAATGTAAATTCCAACTGATAATAATCCTATTTATTCGAAAATATTTGCAGATATTTATTTGGTTGTGTGAGATTTTATTCGGCCCCACGAGGCTTATTCGATAGCATAATTATTGATAATTATTTCTTGACTTCAATTAAGCTTTAATTCCCTAAGCTGCTGTCCGGTGGGACAATCCTGAATATAGAATTTGGAGCCTTAAATGTAATATGCCTATTGTTGATAATTGTAAAATTATAAATATTTATTTCTTAACTTTAAATACACAGAGGTTTTCGTAAGAATAACCTAACGTCATAATGCCATAATACAAACAAGGTATTGGAATTATTTACATTCTTCGGACTGTTATTCTCATCTTCATTGCCATATTCACAACATTTCGGCCATTGTACTCTCCGGCCTTCTTCAGGTGATTGGAATTTCGAGCCAAAGCCTTTATTTCGGTGGCTAAAGGCGTTAGTTAGATCCAGTGATCAGATCCAAAGAGCTGTGAGTACAGTATCAGGCCACAGCAGTTGAGAATCAAAACTGGAAATGTTGAGTTAAACTGAGTCAAGCGGAAGAGGCATGGCACGTGGAACTAGAACAATATACGCCGGTGGATGAAATAATGGGTTCGGTTCGAGATTGCAATCACCTGAAGAAGACCAAGAGTGTACAACGGCCGAAACGTTGTGAATATGAGAATAATGAAGATGAGAATAAGATTTCGAATAATCTAAAAAAAATGTAAATGATAATAATACCTCATCTCAGAGATATAGACAGACTTCGGAATCTCCTGCAACTCTTCTGTGTGGTTTCCTTGTTTAATTTGATGATTGTTGCCATAATCGTTGCCGTGCTGATGTTGCTACATGCCTTACTTCTTGCTTATCTCACACTGCAAATTTTTTCTAAGCTCTATACTAAACATTAAATCTGTTACGAAAAAGAACTAAACAAAATGAACACAAAACGATCAGCTTTAAAAAAGGACTCGGAACTGGAAAAACCGAATGAAAAAAAGAATGTTAACAATAAATATTTTTTCACACCCAACCCAGTTCTGCGTAATCAGAATCAACGTTGAGTTTAAGCAAGCGAATGAGCCAATTGGAGTAAAGTACCATGCAGATTTAAATTTTTCCCACTTGTGACGAATGCAGCCATTGATTTTTTTGCATGCTAGCATGCTAGTTAACATTCGTGTCAGTCAGCTGTTGGCTCTCACGCTGGCCAATAGAATCTTCCTGTTCGTGGCAGCCAGCTATATTCTCTCACTTTGGCCAGTAGAAAATAGCCATAAACTACATGAAAACTGCCGTAGAAGCATGAAAAAAATCGATTATTTCCACTATCGTTGGGAGTTGGGAAATGCAAAGTCGGTCTCGGTATTCTTACTGACTTGGAGCATGTGCATATAAATTTTGGTGCAGATCCGTCGAAAATTGCGGCCGTGCATTTGTTACACACACACACACACACACACACACACAAAAATTTAGAGGGATAGCACTATACAGAGTTATTTTGTTTTGAAGAGGTTAAAAGTCATCATTACCGGTTGCACTATACACAGGTAAATCTGGAGCGGTTAAAATTCGTGCAATTACAGTGACGGTAACCCACCTGGAAGCCCTACATTCTCACGATATATTTGACTAATTTTAACATCACACGTAAGTTCCATTAGCGTTATAAGATTTGTAAGTGGCATGGCGAGTCCTAACCGTAAAGGTTGAACCTGCGAACTGAGGAATGATATTCGCCCGAGCACGTTCCATGGGACTGGGGATAGAGCAGTGAGAGACGCGTCACATCCCGCCTGGGAGAGACAGAGTTTGGAGAGGAGAAAATAATTATGCCCCTAAGGACTTAGAGACGCTTTTGAACACTATCAAGAATGAAAAATAAGGACTGGGCATCTCCCGCCCAAATATAGTATTCCAGTTTTGTCCTGATAAAGGTAGAGGATGGTGTGGGGAGTCAGGTACTTACTGGAGTGGTACAGAGAGCCGATTATTTTAACACCATTCTTAACGATGGATCGTATATAAGAGATCCACTTCAGGTCGGGTGTGAAGTTTCTGGGCCCCGTCAATTTGATGGACTCCTCACACGCTGTTTTAGATAAGTATACTTAAAAAACATGCATTAAAAATATGTTTTGGGCAATTTAAGCTAAAAATTAATTCAAAATCAGCGTCCTGGGTATAATAAACTACATAGAGATATTCACTAACCGCTCCACGCGGTCGGATGTGGCACAAAGCCGAGGTTATTGTGGGTTATCCGAGCCCGTAGTCTCGGGCAAAAATTCCCCATAGACCCCGTAAAAATGGGGTCGGGTAGCTGTCTACCACCCCAGACGAGACTCTGTCCTTTGGCATAGCGTCGTCTGGGTTCCTCTCTGCCCAGAGGTAGAGAGTTTGACCAGCACACTGTGGAAGACGACAACGAATCAATAAACTACAGAGAGTGTTAGTTTAGTGTTTTACGAAAAAAAAAATGAAAAAATGGGGTCACACTATACACAGGTAATTGTTTTGAAGTGGTGTGTATTTTCAGCGAACGGATGCACTATACAATGGTAATTTTTTTCTGGACCGGTTAAAATTCATACATTTTCAGTGACAGTAACCTACCATGGCCGAGTTGTTAGAACGTTCGTATTCTGACCATGAGACCCGGGTTCGAATCTCACCATGGTCGATTTGTCAGGAAGGAATCTTTCTGATGTTATCATACTAGACGGGTCGATCCTAGCGTGCGGCATCTTTGAAACCATACCACGGATTGACCCAAGTCTTGTGAGTGAAACCGGGTAGACGGAACCCTTGGGTGCACGAAGTCACAAGTCATCGGGGTTGAGGGTTTGAGCGTGCTGGCCTTGTTCAAATTGGTGATCATGCTAGATAACACGCTATTTCCTAGAAACTCTAACTAAAGTGTGCCCAGTTTGTTTGCAGTATAAACCAGAGGTGGGCTCTGTGAGTGTTGAATAAAGACAAATGTGCCTGAGCAAGTGTCTGCGATAGGGATTTGCTAGTCCCCCTAGGAGATGGATATCCTCGAATACAAGTAGCCCGCTATATAGCTATACATACAACTTATATGGAAGGCCTAAATTCTCACTTTGACCAGAATATTTAACATATATTACGCAGAAAATAGGGGGTCACACTATACAGAGGTAATTTTTTTGAAGGCGTTAAAAATCATGTATTTTTATTGACCGATTTCCCATTTTCTGTGGCATGTCATTTTTGTATATGATCGATTTTATCACGAGTCTTCTGTTAAACTTGGAGAGTAATTATACAATCTTATTTCGCAAAGTAGTGTCCAGTAGTGTTATAATAACCTCGTCAAATTCCAGTAAGATATCTTTAATCATTTTTAAGATACAACAGTTCAGATCTTAATCTAATAATTGTAAAATTTCCCTGTTACACGATTTGAACAATTATACTGTTTCTGGAGGGGTTAAAATTCGTGTATTTTCAGTGACCGTAACCTACCTCTGATAGACCTAGGTTTCCACGATACATTTGTCTAATCTTAACATTACAGGTAAGTTCCTTTAGATTTTACCAGTACTGCAATTTGTAAACATTGGCAAAAGGAAGATACGAAAAAATGAGATCGGAAAAAATAACTATTAAATTCTTCATTTATATAAGGTATCTGTTGATTTTTTTTGGAAGGGGGATTCACTTTTTTCCCATAGCTGGGACCCTAACAATTGCTACCACCCTGGGTCAGGATGGACCTGAGAACAATAACAGATAAGAGGTGGTTACACGTTCCTCAAATCCTCCAAATAATTTCTATAATTTGTATATCCTAAGTTGAACCGGCTTCTAATGCTCTAGATGGAGCGGCTTGGGAATTCAAGACGTGGCTCATGGGGGCACAGTCTTATGGGTAAGGGAAACTCGGATGAGTTACACCACGGAATTTGTGAAGAGCGGCGCTATATCATGTCTAATTCGTTACCTCTTCGTTACCAAGGCCCGTTGGCACAGTTGGTATGAAGCTTGCGCCGTATCGTAACGGCCCAGGATGCGCACTGGTGATGAGTCCCAAATATAGTACGAAATGGCTTTCCAGTGCTTTCTGCACTCTGTTGAGGTTTCTTCTAAAGTAGATGAATTACTTAATTATATATATATATATATATATATATATATATATATATATATATATATATATATATATATATATATATATTATGATATTATCCAGAAAACATGTCAAAATCGCTACACAATTGCAGTCGTTTTTCGATGCGTAACAATGCATCTCATCAGGCGATTGTAAATTACTGGCGAATGAATAATTTATTTAGATTTAAAAGCAAAATACAACCTCTTTTTATGAAAAATAGAAAAAAATTAAAAAGGAGGGTACTTATAAGGTTTATGGGCTTCACTCTGATCAACAAATCAAATATGTCCTACATTAAATTTAAAATGGAGGGTGCATATAACGTTTATGGGCCTCACTGTGATCAACAAATCAAATATGTCCTACGTTAAATTTACAAAGGAGGGTGCTTACAAGGTGTATGGCCTCCACTGTGATCATCAAATCAAATATGACCTACGTTAAATTTTAAAAAAAATTTATTACTTCAAACGTCATTGTAATGGATACTCGTATTTAAAATAGACGCTCCATTTTTATTTTTTCTTTAAACAAGTGTGTATTGCGCCTATCAGAGAGATCTTTACATTTTTTTAAAGATTTCTAGAATACGCAAACCGGCCGATAGCCGTAATACACACTGATTAAAGTAAAAATAAAAATGGGACGTCTATTTCAAATACGAGTATCCACTAAAATAACTCGTGAACTTATGAAACTGTCACCATTAGAGTTACACATTTTGTTACATAACGTATTTTCCGGCGCATAATACGAGAAATACGGAACAAAAATTAAAAGCGAAAAGTATTTTTACTCAGCTTAAAATACGAACTCTTATTTGGAACAGGAAGATTGCAGATACACTCAGCACAATAAATAATAAAACACGAAGTAGACAATCGTTGATAACAATTGTTTACAAAAGGTATTTCGTATGACGGCAATATTTTATTCTTTGATAATAAACAGCGTAATTGAACACCTATTGTCTCAAAGACAGGAAATTTATCGAAATTGTATAAAATAAAATGACCTGATCTTGAGTTATTTTGACTTTAAAAATGTTTAAAAATAATCGAACAGTTTTGCTCCCAAGATAAAGTCTGTTTATATTTTTATTGTCCTGTTATTTTTAAAAAGGTTTTCCCTCTTCATTCTTAATGAAAGACAATAGGTTTTTTGTTTATTTTTATACTTTATTAATATATAGAAATATAACAAAGTCATATCAAACAGAAAATAATAGTTAATAACATTATATATGTAACAGAGAGAGGCATACACACCCACACCCACATAAATGCACACACGCAAATATAACTTTTATTGACTGGAAATGGAAATAGTGTGTATATATCAAAGTACAATTTGAGTTAAGATGTTTGTTTACCGATGAGAAACACGATCTCAGGGCAGGAGGCGATGTTTTAAACCTGGTTCACTAGTAAATAATGGGGATGGGTATAGATACTTGGTTTTGTTTAACAGTATTTGTTTTGATTAAAAGGTTGAATTAATATTTAGATATCCCAAAGTATAATTTTGGTGAAGCGAGAAGAACACGTGATTGAGATGAGGTAAATAATTGGAGAATAGGTTTACATGTCAAGGGATAGTTTTTGGCACTTTGGAAATCGCATGATTAGTTGAGGCTCGTGGTAGCTGCGTGCCGGGCCGAGGGTCAATTGTGATCAGCTGATCCTTTTTCTATATTAACTCGAGATTTTGCTAATAAGCAAGAGTCAGGGGAAAGAGACTGTTGTCAAGAGAGTCGCGAGACTGTCGTCGCAGTGAGTCGAGAGATTTGCGGGAGAATTTTCGAGGAAATAAAGAAGACTGTCCCCTGTTCTGAGAAGTCTGTATGAGACTGGACTATTACTCATAAACCTACCCCAGGCGATTCAATACGCGTTTATCACACACAAACCCTCCCTCTGTTGGGAATTCGCTGGTTGCATCTTGTCTTTTTCTTTTTTAAATTTTATATTAAATGTTTTTATTCTCTCTGTAACCTCTGTTCTGATGTTATTTTCTTATATAAAATGTTGTCCGGCTTCTACAGATATTATTTCTTGTTTTATTTTGCCATAATGTAATCTTCTTAGCGCCAACTCTCACAGCCGTGTCCACATCCCCAGTCGACCGTGAACGTATGGACAACACCCCGCTTACTGGATCTAAATCTAACACAGCGTGGGCAGCGAGCGGGACTTGACCAGTTGACCGGTCGAAATAGTCTACGAGTACTCAGGGAGCGTACGACCAGTCACCCCTAAGTTCGGATCGGACCAGGCGGACACCTCAACCCAAAGAGGAAGACGCCGGAGGTTCAGGGGCTGGGGACGAAGTGTTATATATATATATATATATATATATATATATATATATATATATATATATATACCTGATCTTAGATATAACAATTCACAACAATTTTGGTATTTGATGACTGAGTAAATTTCCTCGTATTCAAAAATGTCTGTACTAGTAGGTACAGGCTTGGTATTGACTTTGTGAGGCTAACAGAAATTGAATGCCAGTGAACCGCAATAAACAAAACAAAGACTTGATTAGAAAATATATATTAATAACAAAACAAGTTAAACAAAGACATGGACTGTTACAGAGAGTTTGTATGGAGAAATTATGTGTGTGTGTGTTGTAAGTGTTCGTACGTACGTGTATTGTTAATAGAATTTGGGAAACGCTGTATCTGTGAGAGGTCACATATTGGCCTAAGTGGAAAAAGAGAGATTTTGCCTCGACTCCGCGCGAGGTAGCGGCTCAAGGCCTGAGTCGAAAGAGAGAGAGAGAGAGAGAGAAGGGTCAGCCAGTATTTATACTCAGGGGAGAGAGACCCCTGTTGAAGGATTAAGGAACTGAGGAGGAGCTAACTGCGACAACACGGACTGTTGCGTAACTACGGCCTCTGTGATAATTCTACAAGAAACAGATTTAAAAGAACACAGAGAATGGAAATAACAGTGATTATATATAACAACAATTTACGTGTTTGATGAGTGAGTAAAGTTCCTCGTGTTCAAAAATGTCTGTACGAGTGTGTACAGGCTTGCTATTGACTTTGTGGCCTCTAACAGAAGTTGAATGCCAGTGAACCGCAATAAACAAAACGAAGACTTGATTAGAAAATTGCTGGCCAATGTTTGTTGATGCACGTAGATACAAGATGCGAAGGTATAGAGAATGGTCGACCTCAAGTCAGTCTAACGCTGACTGAAGGTGACTGAATCTCCTTTTCGTTTGGGGCGGCTACTAAATACGTCTGAACTAAATGGTTGGGAAGTGAGAAGAGAATGATCATCTCCTTTTCATAAAATTCACACGTGACCGGAAACACTTTTTGGTTTCCTTTTGCATTATGAGAAAATTAAATTCTTTATTTTTTTATTGTTATTTTATTTATTATTTTATTTATTAAATTTATTTTCATTTTCTCACATGTGTTTGTAAAAAAAATATTAGAGTAGTTTACGTGTGTTCTGTTTTTAATATTGGATGTTCATGTTTATTTTGTCCGTTGTATGCTCCAGCCTTCTTCATGTGATTAGAATTTTGAACTGAACCCTTTATTTTGTGGAACTAGAAAAATCTACCCCGGTGAACGAAATAATGGGTTCAGTTTGAAATTCCAATCACCTGAAGAAGGCCAGAGCGTACATTGGCTGAAATGTTGTGAATATGGAAACAAAGATAAGGACAACACTCTGAACAATGTAAATAGTTTCAATACCTGATCTCAGAAATATAGACAGATAACAATTTACAACAATTTTGGTATTTGATGATTGAGTAAAGTTCCTCATTTCCAAAAATGTCTATACGAGTGTTAGTAAGAATTAGTAGAGTAATTTATGTGTTTTCTGTTTTTAGTATTGAATGTTTATGTGAAAGAAAATTAGTATATATTTCTGTAGTTGTGAGCGAAAAGAATGTTTCTATGAGTTGAGAAAAATCAAGTCCTACATGCTGGGTACTTGATAATATATCAAAGAAGATGACTGACATGGCTCCCAGTAGCAGTGGTTGAAAAAAGGACCCGGAAGCTAATTATGCTTTCCTTCATAAACACTTTTGTTGAAACAAGGGCTGAATCAAACGGCTATCCAATCTTTTAGGCGGGCAGTTCTCTGATTGGCTGAAATATGCGATCCGAATTTTTTAAGTTGAAAGAAACGGAAGTTCTGCACCGTGCTACTTGCGTACGAACGTGTATTCGTATTAACTTCCTGTTTGATTAGGTTTTTGTCTCCACACACTCGGCATAATATAGATAATAAAAGACAAAATAAACAGGTGTTGATAACAATTGCCTATAAAGGTATTTGATATATTAGCAATATTTTTCTTTGAGAATTACTGTAATGTTTAAAATTTGGAAACAGTTTTGCCCCTAAGATAAACTTTGTTTATATTTTGATCTTCTTGATATATTTATAAAGGTTTCTCTCTTTATTCCGAATGAAAGACAATATCTTTTTTATCTTTATTAGTTTTTTTTTTAGTTTATTAATATATCGCAATATAATAAAAACGGAAAATTATAGCCGGTCACCCGTATTCAAAGATACTCGTTCGGCTAGACAATCCCTATTGCAGACGCTTGCTACGGCGCATTTGTGTTGATTCAACATCCACAGAGCCGACCTTTGGTTTATACTGCAACTATGCTGAGCAGACCTTAGTTACAGTTTCTGGGAAACAGCTTGAATACAGTTATCTCGCGTCAAGAACAATTTGAAACAAGGCCAGCACGTCCAAGCCCTCGGTGACTTGTGACTTCATGCTAGCACAGCTATCGACGGCCTCCAAGGGTTCCGTCTACCCAATTTCACTCACAAGGCTTGCGTCAACCCGTGGTACGGTTTTCAGTCACTTTCCAAAGATGTCGCACACTGGGATCGACCCTCCAGTACGATACCATCACTTTCAAGGGTTATTTTTGTTGTACAATTATAATAAACGATGTGTAAGTGATATTTTAGGCTTTATTGGCTCCTGAAAATTAATTTCGGTTGAGCTCTGTGAGAAGGAAGCGTGGTTTTGTAAACAGTGACTATTAAAGCTAATATAGCATGACTCTTCGGCAGAATTGAGTCACTGTCAGTCACTGTGTGTTTATCTAAATCTCAAAATAAATATGCTAAAATTCAACTTCATCCCTGCCGTGCGCCGGCGGTAGAATTTCCGACTGACGCCAATTCAGTCGGGTTTCGATCCTAGCTAGAGACAACCGGACGTCTAGCCACACTGAAGAGCTGTGATACAGCGAAACAGTCTGTTTGTGGATGACAATATATATATATATATATATATATATATATATATATATATATATATAGCTGGGCACTCGTATTAGATGATACCCGTCTACTAGGGTGGCTAGCCAATCACATTTATTCAACACCCACATACCTCACCTGTAGTTTATACTGCAACTATGCTGAGCAAACCTTAGTTATAGTTTCTGGGAAAGAAGCGTGTTATCTAGCGTTATCAATAATTTGAACAAGGCCAACACGCTCAAGCACTCGGCCACGATGCGAGCACACTTATCGACGGGCCCAAGGGGTTCCGTCTACCCAATTTCATTCACAAGGACTGCGTCAACCCGTGGTCAACTTTCCAAAGGTGCCGCACGCTGAGATCGACCCGTCCAGTATGATAACATCAGGAGGTCTCCTTCCTAACAAAGCGAACATGGTGAGATTCGAACCCGGGCCTCATGCCCAGAATGGCAACGTTCTAACCACGTGATCATTAATATATCGAAATAAAGTCATATAAAACGGTATTTCCAGTTGGCACCTTTCCCCGAAAATTTAAAATAACTTTTGAAAGTATAAAAAAAAAAACAACAAAAAAACGTCATGGCTAAACATGAGGTTCATTTCTTTATCATTCTATTGAAATATATGTACGACACTGAGATTTTAAATATATATACGACACTGAGATTTTAAATATATGTACGCCACTGAGTACCATAAGATGCATTAAAATCTCAGTGTCAGTGTATCGAGCAAAAAATTAAATGGCTATTCTACGGAGTCGTATTATACTAAAACATGCAACTTATTCCCTGTTTTTAGCTTCAGAAACACGCGGTCGTATTTATACTCAAGTCGTATTATACATTCCTTATGTCATATTTCTTTCTTTTACATTCATTGTCATTTCTTTCTTTCTTTCTTTCCTTCTTTCTTTCTTTCTTTTTTCTTTTACATTCCTTGTAATGTCATCTTTCTTTCTTTCTTTTACATTCATCGTCATATCTTTCTTTCTTTCTTTCTTTCTTCCCATCTTTCTTTCTCTCTCTCTTTCTTTCTTTCTTTCTTTCTTTCTCTCTGTCTTTCTTTCTTTCTTTCTTTATTCTTTCTTTCTTTCTTTCTGTTCCTTTTTTTATTCATTTCATTCTTCCATTCATTCTTTATTATTCATTCACTTTTAGCTTTTGAAACACGGAGTCGTGTTTACACTCAAGTCGCGTATTATACACAAATATATTATATGGTAGGTTGACATAAGCAAAGAGCATTTAAAAACCAAATCAAAGAGCATAACTTCGTCGAGCGAAAATTCATTTTCAGTTCACAAGAAAATAGATGCTACCGTCAGCATCAAAGAAAGAAATACAGCATTTTGAGTGCAAAACTTTCATTCTTCTTTTCATGACTAGATAAAGGACGACCTCGTTAGCCGTGGAAAGGTTACCTCCCTACGCTTCGATATCGATTCTTGTTTAAATTATTCATTAACGGGCTATTAGTTTAGAAATGGTGAAATGAATACGCAATTCAGATGTTCTCAGTTCGATAGTGATCTGGCATTGATTTTAAGTGCAAGTGATCGGTTGCTGATCAGAGCCCTGATAGTTGCAGAAGTATTGTTTTAAATGTTTATTTTTTCTATTTTATGTTAGGGACAGAGTAGGAGAGAAGGAAAGAAACAGTATCAATTGTTCATTATTTATTTACAAGTCGGCATTGTGCTTTTTTCGCCACATTTATTTGATAGAATAATTATTTTATGATCCATGCTCTTTGATTTGTTTTTCTTTCTTTCTTTCTTTTTTCTTTCTTTTTTTCTTTCTTTCTTTCTTTCTATCTTTCTTTCTTTCTTTCTTTCTTTCTTTAACGTTATCGCAACATTCTTTCTATTATATTCATTGCTATATGACTTTTCTTTCTTTCTCTTTCTTTCTATCTTTTTTCTTTCTTTCTTTCTTTCTTTCTTTCTTTAACGTTATCGCAACATTCTTTCTATTATATTCATTGCTATATGACTTTTCTTTCTTTCTCTTTCTTTCTATCTTTTTTCTTTCTTTCTTTCTTTCTTTCTTTCTTTAACGTTATCGCAACATTCTTTCTATTATATTCATTGCTATATGACTTTTCTTTCTTTCTCTTTCTTTCTATCTTTTTTCTTTCTTTCTTTCTTTCTTTCTTTCTTTCTTTAACGTTATCGCAACATTCTTTCTATTATATTCATTGCTATCTATATGACTTTTCTTTCTTTCTATCTTTCTTTCTATCTTTTTTCTTTCTTTCTTTCTTTCTTTCTATCTTTCTTTCTTTCTTTCTTTCTTTAACGTTATCGCAACATTCTTTCTATTATATTCATTGTTATATGACTTTTCTTTGTTTCTTTCTTTCTTTGTTTCTTTCTTTCTTTCTTTCTTTCTCTTTCGTTTACATTCATTGTCATATAGTTTTTCTTTCTTCTTACTTTCTCTCTTTCTCTCTTTCTTTCTTCCTTTCTCTCTTTCTTTCTTCCTTTCTTTTACATTCATTGTCATACCATCTTTCTTTCTTTCTTTTATATACATTAGTATGTCATCTTCCTTTCTTTTCCATACATTTTCTTTTTTTCTTTCTTTCTTTTACATTTCTTACCATGTTTTCTTTCTTTTACATTCATTGTCACATTCTTTCTTTCTTTTTTTCTCTCTTTCTTTCATTCTTTCTTTTATTCTTTCTTTCTTTTACATTCATTGTCACATATTTCTTTCTGTCTTTCTTTCTTTCTTTCTTTCTTTCTTTAATTCTTTTATATTGATTGACATGTTATCTTTCTGTTTATGTTTTATACTAATTGTCATACTATTTTCTTTCGTAATTTCTCTTACATTCTTTATCAGACCGTCAATGATTCTTTCTTTAATTAATAATCTTGCCTTTTTCATTATTCTTTCTTCCATTTACATTCATTGTCATATCATCTTTCCTTCATTCTTTCTTTCTTTTACATTCCTTATCATGTCATCTTTCTTTCTTTCTTTCATTCTTTCTTTCATTCTTTGTTTCTTTCATTCTTTCTTTTACATTACTTATCATGTCATCTTTCTTTCTTTTACATTCGTTTTCATATATTTCTTTCTTTCTGCCTTTCTTTCTTTCTGTCTTTCCTTCATTCTTTTTGTCTTTCTTTCCTTCCTTCTTTCTTTCTTTCTTTCATTCTTTCTTTTACATTACTTATCATGTCATCTTTCTTTCTTTTACATTCATTGTCTTTCTTTCTTTCTTTCTTTCTGTCTTTCTTTCATTCTTACTTTCATTCTTTCTTTCATTCTTTCTTTCTTTTACATTCCTTATCATGTCATCTTTCTTTCTTTTACATTCATTGTCACATCTTTCTTTCTTTCTTTCTTTCTTTCTCTCTTTCTGTATTTCTTTCTTTCCTTCTTTCTTTCTTTCTTTCTTTCTTTCACATTCCTTATCATGTCATCTTTCTTTCTTTTACATTCATTGTCACATCTTTCTCTCTTTTTTCTTTCTTTCTTTCTTTCTTTCTTTTACATTCCTTATCATTTCAGGGATAACAATTCGAAATTGGAATTCAGGTCTCCTAGTTCCGATTCCGGTCGGGTTCATTATATTCACTTGCGCGCAAATACCCTTGTAGCAAAGAGAACGGCGAATTACCTAATCAAAACGTGCGACTGCGTGTCGCGTGTGTTCTACGACCGAAAATGTGTCGGAAAAAAGTTACTTACCGACAAAAAGGGCGTGTATTCGGCATGCTATGCCGAAATCCGGGATATTCAAAATGGAAACAAGTCAGTCGCAGAAGTCGCCATAAAAATGATCTCGGATATGCTAATATTGTGTGTCCTCTCCCAGCTGTCGACGAATGAAAAACATGTTCGGTCGGTAATAGCAGTTGGTGTTCTCAAACCGGGAAGAAAACAAAAAAGTTCTTTTCCAACCGCGTTCGTCGGCGAGTGTATTACTTTTTCTGACTGTTTACGAGCGTTAGGATTTGCGACTTAGGACTTGCGAATCGAGATTTCGACATTTATTTTTGTCCCTGATATTCGAATTTGGACTTGGGATTTGTTTTCTTCGCTGTGGACGTAATCTGTGACATCAATTTCTGAAGAAGCACGACGAAATTGACTACAACTCTTGGGAAAGATATGAATCCTTCTCTACTCCCCCAACTATGGGTTAATTAGTAGGATTTATCAGTTAATTATTATCTCAAATAATTCTTACAATCTAAAAATATTTTCTGGCATTAAATAACAAATCAATCAATCCTGTCATTTTTCTTCTTTAGGCTTCATTTTCTCGACGCTATAAGAAAAATACAAACTATACCAGAATTTACGGCACGTCATATGAGAATTTGGGGTACGTCATATGAGAATATAGGGTACGTCATATCAGATTTTAGGTGTATGTCATATCAGAATTTGTGGTACGTCAATGTTTTCAGATAAAAATTGGTTCCAACCAACCGTGGTCAGTAAATCTTTAAATATATATTCATATGAACCATGATATCTTTTCCACTTATAATACGTGCACATATGGGTTGGATCAACCCGCGGTATGGTTTTCAGTCACTTTCCAGAAGTGCCGCTCGCTGGGATTGCCTCCTCTAACATCAAGAAGTCACCATCCCTGACAAATCTCACCATGGTGAGATTCGAACCTGTGTCTCATGGGCAGAAAGCGAACGTTCTAACCACTCGGCCACATCAGTGAAATTGGGTAGAAGGAACTCTTCGGGGAGCCATCTATTAGTTGTGCTAGCACGAAGTCACAAGTCATCGTGACCGAGGGTCTGAGCGTGCTGGGCTTGTTCAGACTGCTGATCACAAAGATAACGCGCTCTCTCTCTCTCAGAAATTGTAACTCAGCATCGTTGTAGTATGAAGAACATGTGGATTCTGACAACTTACAAGAATTTAGTGGGTTTAATCAACAGTATTTCCAGTTAATGGCCATTACTAATAAGGTGAGACAGACTATTCAGTCCCTGGCTATTTGTTAGAGCATGTGAGAGCTCATTTGGACATGTTACCGATAGAAAACCTGTCACCAACCATAGAGACCCATGGGCACTTGAAGGAATTCTTGTTATTAAATATACAGGCTGAGTTACCCCAACATTTGAGGTTACCGGTGAACCTCACCGAGGAATTATCGAAATGCTACAATGCACCAAGTTGTGTTACCTTGTCAGAAGAAGTTCACTATTTACACTGTTGTACGCTCCGGCCTTCTTCCGGTGGTGGGAATTTCGAACCCTTTATTTCGCTAACTGGGGTAGACTGAAGAAGCCCGGAGCGTACAACGGCCGAAACGTTGTAATAAATATGGCGACAAAGATGAGGGCAATAGTCCGAATAATGTAAATAGTGTACATAATACCTCATCTCAGAAATATAGACAGATACTGAACGACCAAAACGTTGTAATAAATATGTCAACAAAGATGAGGAGAATAGTCCGAATAATGTAAATAGTGTACATAATACCTCATCTCAGAAATATAGACAGGTCCGTGTGCGAATTAAACTAAGAGTAGATATTAAAAACCCATTCTATTGTAGATAGACGGAAATGACTTAAGGACACATGGCACAGTGGATAAACGTTGTGATAAATATGGCAACAAAGATGAGGACAATAGTCCGAATAATGTAAATAGTGTACATAATACCTCATCTCAGAAATATAGACAGGTCCGTGTGCTAATTAAACTAAGAGTAGACATTAAAAACCCATTCTATTGTAGATAGGCTGACACGTTGTAATAAATATGGCGACAAAGATGAGGAGAATAGTCCGAATAATGTAAATAGTGTACATAATACCTCATCTCAGAAATATAGACAGGTCCGTGTGCTAATTAAACTAAGAGTAGACATTGAAAACCCATTCTATTGTAGATAGGCTGAAATGACTTAAGGACACATGGCACAGTGGATAAACGTTGTGATAAATATGGCGACAAAGATGAGGACAATAGTCCGAATAATGTAAATAATGCACATAATACCTCATCTCAGAAATATAGACAG
>OZ038518.1:11025475-11100475 GCA_964036315.1 Acanthosepion esculentum
ACACGTTAGGTAAATAATACGGAGTTCCTTAGTATTTTTGCTTTTATTTTTAAAAAGACAGTGCTCCATACAGAAGCAGAGCTTATATTATAATATTAAAAAAAAATATTATAAAATATATATATATATATATATATATATATATATATATAGGGATCCTGAAAAATACCGGAGCGTTCAACGGCTGAAACGTCGTGAATATGACAATAAAGATGATGACATCAGTCCGAACAATGCAAATAGTCAAAATATCACTAAAATATAGGCAGAGTAGTTTAAAATCCGCCCCACCGGGGGGCAATTAAATAAACTCCTGATTTGGCCTTCGATTTATTCAGTAGTTTGAGAGTCTTTGCCTATTCTCAGCATTTGTAGCTCTCCCGGCTGCCGTTTGATCTGAGTTTTCATTTGCACGGGACTTTGTTTTCCTCGATGCAGCCTTGGCTCTTTTGATTGCAATCTGGTCCTCTGTTGGTGGAGATTTCTTTTTAGCGAGGCCTCCTGCTGTCGTATGCCATTGGCAACAATAAACTGCAGAAGAACTCAAAATTGATCGCTTGATATAAATATGGCGTTAATATTTAAACTTTCATTTTAAAAGTTCAATGACAATACTTCTGCCGACATTTAAATTAAAGAAAATCTAATGTACATTCAATATTGCGGGTTTAGATTTGGCTCGGGATGTTTTTAATTTGTTCACGGAGTCGGTCTGATTCCAAAATGGTATGAATTTTGGATGACGGCGTCTTGGATTAAAGTTGAAAAGCGTGATACTGACATTCGCTTTTATTTATATAGATGAAAAACGACACTAATACTAATATCAGACAGTTGAAATTTCTAGGGCAAATAAGGAGGAAAGAGGGCTTGGAAAATTTGAGACTCACAGGACAGATTGAAAACAAGGCATATAACCTACCAAGCGAGCTTCAGTGAATACAGAGAGTTAAATAAGGACAAGAGCTTATTAAGTGTTACAAAGGAGGGGAAAGTGTGGAGAGCCATGATCGCCAACTTTCTGAACAAAGAAAAGGATGAAGAAGAAGAAGTGGATGACGAATGAATTGTTGAGGCATTTGAAAGTTGAGTACTGCAAACGGATTAGCAGAGAAATATAAAATTGCTGACGTCATCGGAGATTTTGTACGTCAGTTTTCAGTCAAAGCAAAAGAAAAAAAAAGAGAAAAACCCAAAAAACTATGAATTGTGAAGAAAAAATCGAAGAACTGTTCAGACTAAGAATTCTTTTGTCAGAATACTTTGGAATTAATTAATTTGATAAGAAGTGTAAATCGTGACTACGTGTAATTAATTACTTAAATACAGTGGGCGTGAATTGTCTTTCAAACGCGATTATTGCCTCATAGACCGCATATAATTAGCAACTAAAACAAACATGGAAACATTTAAACAGAGAAATAAACTGTATTGGACTCTTTCTTCGACTATAAACGAAAGAGGACATAAGTGCTCAGTTCCAAATTAAACGGTTAGAGATTAACAGTACAGAACCAGCCATATTTTTCAAAAGAACTGAAAAAATGGTGCACAGTGTGTTCCGAATGTGTTACTCCTTGCTTATATATATATATATATATATATATGAAGAAATATAGTCTTAAAGTGTGCTATATTTATGGGATAAAATGCTCAATATCAGAGATAGAGCGTGTGTAAATATAAAAGTGAACATAGAAGTCAACACTTAGAGACGACAGTCTGTTTTATGCTAGATGCAATCGTCAGAGTTGCCTGGCGATTGCATCTACTATGAAACAGACTGTCGCTTGACTTCTATGTACACGTTTATATATATATATATTATGAAAGGGACAGAGTCCGACTATTATATTTTAAGGCATTTTTTATTTTTATACGTTCTTTTTATAGATACAAATATTTAAGTAAATGCTCTGTTTATAATAAACAGTATTAACAACATTTACCGGCCTGAATGTCGGAGAAATTTTTCATAGAAAATATGCGTCCTCCGACAGGAATCGATCCTATACGGGACAGTCATATAGCACGACGTGCCTTAACCGATTGGGCCACAGAGGAGCGTTCGGTTAGCAAGGTCGATTTTACTGTTTCTAAACACAATTCTACATGATTTTCTCTCATTCATTCATATCTTCTGGATGCGTATCCAAATGTAAATAAATGACGTCATACATTATGAAATGGACAAAGTCCGACAATTATTTAACACCTTTTTCCTGTTTATACGTTCTTTATATATATATATATATATATATATATATATATATATATATATATATATATATATATATTAAGTGTGATGTGTGTGCCTGCTCGCAAACATGGGTATCCTTTATTCAGCGTGTTGTCTAGTTTTTTAATGACAACAATTTTTGGGATTTTTATTTATCCGCTTATTTCAGTTTTTTATGCACAAAGATTTTCTAAAAAGGTCATCTAAATATGAGAACTCCACCTAAACTTAACCTGACTTTGTAAGTAACTTATATCTTATACATAAGTTCTCTAGGGAAATTTAAACCGAACCACCCCTAATCAAAATAGATGGAATTTTCCTTAACTATAACAACTCAAAATATCGTCAGCGCTTATAAATTAAGTAAATTTCTTATAAAGTTATTCCTAGCATCGCTTGACAATGAAACGAGACTCTGGATTTTAATTTTAATTTTATAATTAAATTTATAATTTTAATTTCAGTTTTGAAACAAAAATTTCTGTGTTGCGATGGATCATATTTTTTAAAAAGAAAATAATCACAATATATATATATATATATATATATATATATATATATATATATATATATATATATATATATATACAGTGCTGTTCGATAAAAGTGACTCACCTGATTTTTGTTACTAAATGTTCTCTTCTCCGATGAAACGAAAGTTGAGCTAAATTCAAAGGATAAGCGATCTAAAATCCGAGAAGACGCTTTGAAAGCTCTTTGAATTTAGCAGTAAGTACTGTCAAGCATCCGTTCAGTATAATGTTCTGGGGATGCTTTTCTTTTCATGGAACTGGTTTCTTAAAACCTATTGAAAAGACCCTCAGGAGCGAGGCGTACAAGAAAATTATAGTCTTGTCTGCTCCCTTCTGCTGAAAGGGTGCAAATCGACCCCCACCAAGCTCATTTTTATCCAGGATAATGCTCCCTGTCACAAATCAAAATTGATGAAGGAATACTTTGATGAGAAGCAGGTGAGTGTTATGACATGGCCGCCCCAATCTCCTGACCTCAACCCTATAGAAAACTTATGGAGCATTATAAAGTACAGGCTCTTGAGAAAGCAGTTGAGCAACAAAGAGGATTTGATTGTGAATTTCATATCCGAATGGAATTCAATGCTTGGAGATGAGATTTGCCAGAACCTAATCAAGTCAACGACAAAAATGGTTGAAAAGGTTATTCAAAATAAAGGAGGGCCCATAGATTATTAAATATTTCGAACTATATTACCTATTAAAAAAAAATTATACCTCTATTATTCATTATTTAAAGCTGTTCGGTTATGTTTCTATTGATTACTAGTTGCAGGAAATAAGTGAGTCACTTTTTTTGCACAGAGTATTTCCCTAAATCTGATTTTTATATCCAAAATTATAATTATCAGTAGAATACCTTAGGGTGAGTAAACTTTTTTACTAGGTGGTCGGGAGGTATTTATATTAGTAAGATTAAAAATTAGTTTGACCCCAAAAACAATAGGCGAAAAAATGTTTAAGTAAAAGAAATCAGGTGAGTCACTTTTATCGAACATCACTGTATCTATGTGTATATTTCGACAGCATGTTTTCGTAAAGACATGTTTCGTTGTATAGTTTATATAACTTATGTCTACTTATTCTCGATAGGATAATTTCATGCAAGCTGATAAGCTTTATTGTGTCACTATTATGTCGAAACTATGGAACGAAATATGTGTTAATATATATATATATATGTTCAAAGACATTTTTATTTTTAAATTCTTTTTATAGATACAAGTATTTACGTAAATGCTCTGTTTATAATAAGCAGTATTAAAAAACATTCGATTCCGAGAAATTTTCATAGAAAATATTCGTCCTTCGACAGGATTCGAACCTGTATCTTATACCGCTCGGCCAGAAAGGATCGTTCGGTAGGGAAGGCGAATTTACTGCTTATAAACTTCAATCTTCCATGAATCTCTCACGTACATTCATAACTGCTCATGGCGTATCAAATATAAACAAATGACGTCATACATTTTTGAACTGGACAAAGTCCGACAATTATTTAAAGACATTTTTAATGTTTAACATTCTTTTTATAGATACAAAAATTTAAGTAAATGCTCTTTTTATAATAAACAGTATTAAATAACATTTACCGGCCTGAATGTCCCAGAAAGTTTCATAGAAAATATTCGTCCTTCAACAGGATTCGTATATATATATATATATATATATATATATATATATATATATATATATATATATATATATATATATGAACATAGTTAAATTCCCAGATCAATTCTGTGCACAAGACAGATTGGTATAAAATGACAATTGGAAAAATCTTCCGACTTTTTCAAAAAAATCTAAGATTTTTCCAATTGTCATTTTATACCATGTATAAACATACACACACACACACACACATATATATATATATATATATATATATATATATATATATATATATATATATGTATAAACATATATATATATATATATATATATATATATATATATATATATTAATAAATATACATAATAACATCCACCAACAGTACAACTCGGAGTGTGTTTCACGACGTAAGCTGACGAGTTGTAGTGTCGGCGTACGTTGTTAAGTATATTTATTAATATACACTTCATAGGTCTTTTATTTTGCATTGAACACTGTTTTCTCTCTCTCTCTCTCTCTCTCTCTCTCTCTATATATATATATATATATATATATATATATATATATATATATTTATTTGATTATATATATATATATATATAATTCCTAATGAATTAATGCATTTTATTTATAATTTGATATTAAATCGTATTTCCATAAACGTTACATCTAGTGCGTATATATATATATATATATATATATATATATATATATATATATATATATGTATGTGTGTGTGTGTGTGTATTTGTAAATGTTATTGTAGTATAACAGATGCTTCTAATTTGAAAGAGTCGCCTGATTAGAATAAAAATTGGTCCTCTATTTCAAATACGAAGAATCAACTATAATAACGTTAGGTGTAATAAAAATATCGGTATACATATATATATATATATATATATATATATATATATATATATATATATATATATATATATATATATTTATATATATATATATTTATATATATATATATATATATATATATATGTGTGTGTGTGTGTGTGTGTGTGTGTGTGTGTGTGTGTATTAGGTTACGCAGTATATATAATATATTATAATGAGGTATTCATACAAAGAATTGATTAGTAATCTTTATGTAGTTAACAAGAAACGCGTCGTTAAATGAATTGTTAGTAAGTTAATGACTTATTAAGTCTGTTAGGGAAGTGATTTCGCCCTTAATTACATTATTATTACTAATTAATACTTTGTATTATTAACTCTTCATAACACACACATATATATATATGTATATATATATATATATATATATGCATATATATATATGATAAAATATAGTTTTAATATATATGTGTGTATCTATGGGTTAAATGAATCATTATCAGAGATAGAACATATCAAGTTGACACTGAAATCAACAACAATAGGCGACAGTCGGTTTCATTGCTAAACGCATTCGTCAGGCCAGGTGCATTGCGTTTTTGCCCGACTATTTATGTATTTATGCAGGTTAACAAAAGCAGAGTAAAAATCAGCTACAGTTGCCCCCCCCCCCCCCGGGAACATGACAAAGTAATAAAAAATCCCTCACTGATCAATAATAATATCAGAATAATTTTTTCTTTACTTAACAATGCTATGGTAATTATACGACGTGCTAGAGCTGAAAATTATCGCACGGTTCAATTACAGTGAGCGCCCAAGCGTAGCTCAGATGTGGCACAAGGCCGAAGGTCGGGCACCCAGTGAGGATCGAACTCATTACTCAGTCGTAATTGTTCTAGCGGGACAAGGTGTTAAGCAATGCCCGGCCTCGAGAGGCTCAAATATCAGTGCTTTTAAAAGCGCGGCTTAGATGTGGCACAAGGCCGAAAGTAGTGAGCACCCAATGAGGACCGAACTCCCTACTGAGTTTTAATTATTCTATCGAGACAAGCTTTCAAACCAATACACTGCTTCGAGGTGCCCAAATTATAGCGATTTTCCAAGTGCAGCTTAGATATGGCACACGGCCGAAAGTAGTGAGCACCCAATGAGGATCGAACTCACTACTCATCCGTAATTGTTTTAGCGAGACAAGCTTGTTAACCATTACACCGACTCGAGGTGACTCGCACTCCTCGATTATGACATTAGAATTCTCCTTTAATTAGCAATACGTCTATTAGGTATAAAGTTTCTGTTGCCGTGCTTTTTAATTGAGAAACATTAATTTAGATTATGAACACTTATTCTAACATCTTTCTGGCATTTATTATATATTCTCGACAAATATAACGTTAAAAGACAGCATATTTGCAACGTTAAAATGCAACACAGCGGGCACCTTATTAGGGAGTCTACGAAAAAACAAATATATATATATAGATATATATATATATCTTTTTTTTAACCTTCAGATAACGTCCTTTTGTTTACCGGGAAACGATTGTAAGGCGTTTCCTTTCAAAGTTTCTGGAAAGGATTTCTTCTTAAGAGCCTGTCTGAAATAAACATGAAGACAAGAAAGAAAATAATTATTTGCTTTTTTTTTGTCCCAACGGATGTCTCGGTACGAGTTCCGACGTTTGTATGTGTTCCCCTGTTTAAGCCATTTGTTATTTCTTGATAAACATTACATTGTATTGCAAACAAACTTAATTGACCAAATCAATCGATTAATGGGAAGAATAATGTCGATCGATCTGCTGAGAACTAAGGCAGTTTGCCTGCACAGATACGTAGAAGGGAAGAAAGTCGTTTAGATACAGAGAAAAATATCAGATTAATCACGATACAGGGAGCTGCTAAAGAAGATATACAGTAAGAATTGTACGACTATTACTAGTATTATAAGTCCTGGGTTTGAGGATAAACTACAACCGCCAGCAAGCATGGAACTACATCTAAATTGCTCATTATTTACATTATTCGGACTATTGTCCTCATCTTTGTCGCCATATTTATTACAACGTTTCGGCCGTTGTACGCTCCGACCTTCTTTAGGTGGTTGGAATGTCGAACTGAACCCTTTATTTCGCTCACTGGGGTAGACTGTTCTAGTTCCTCGTGCCGCGTTTAATGGATCTCAGTTATCAGTTATCTGCTGTTCATTTTTTTCCTCTGAAAGTTCTCTACTGCCTTAACCGGGTATTGAACTCACACTCTTTGGGTCCTGTCACTGGATCTAACCAACGCCTTTATCCACTGTGCCATGTGTCCTTGTGTATGTACATGATACCTCATCTCAGAAATATAGACAGATATCTAAATTGCTGTTGTTCCAAGGTCCACCCTTACCCGCGGTGGTAGTTAGAATCCAAACTACGGAGGAACAGTAAACTCCCTAACAAAAGTAAAACACTATAAAAGTATAAAAATACATATTTATAGTAAAAATGACCAACAATATATATTTGTAGTAAAATGAGCAACAGTAAATTTTATCTCTGGTTGAAGGCATGCAATGACGTTCAAAATATTTAGATTTCAGCATTAAATAACCCATAGAGGTGTTGATATGCCGCTAAAAAATCAACCAATATGAAAGAACTCTTTCATGACATTAATCCATATAATACCCTACAATTTCTTAACGAAAACAAACCGTACACTATTTACATTATTCGGACTATTGTCCTCATCTTTGTCGCCATATTTATCACAACGTTTCGGCCGTTGTACGCTCCGGCCTTCTTCTGGTGGTTGGAATGTCGAACTGAACCCTTTATTTCGCTAGACTGTTTTAATTCCACGTGCCATGTCTAATGGATGTCAATTATCTCCTGTTAATTCACCTCTCCAAGTTCCCAACTGCCTTAATTCATTTTTCCACAATATAGCTATTTGTGCTCTGTCATTAGGCTTATTACGTAAACAATAATAAAACTGGATATTTTTTAAAAACATTAAAGTATATTTAATCACATCTTCCTAATAGCTGCCGTGATCTGTAAATAAAATATTATTGGGTAATAAAGAATGGAAGGGATAAGGAAAAAGATGAGAAGATACAGCGAAGGATGCGTAAAGAAAAAAAAACAACTATGGCATTTCTTTGGAATTACGACATGCCCATCTAGTGTGGAACTAAACTATATTCGTAGAACGTTTAAATAAAATATGATTGGGCAATGAAGTTTGGAAGGGATAAGGAAAAAGATGGGAAGATACGAGTGATGAAAATCATCTGTGCTACTACACTGGGTTGGGATGGACCTGGGAACACCAGCAATTAAGAGGTGGTTCCACGCTCCTCAAAATCTCCTGATCTGAGGACTTGCTGCTGGACGTAGTTTATCGTCTTACCCTGGACGTTATAGCTATTTGTGCTATGTTATAATGCTTATTACATAAGCGATAATAATTGGGAATATTTTTAAAACATTAAAGTATATTTAATCACATCTCCCTAATATCTGTCGCAATCTGTAAACAAACGAAGCAAAGAAACCTGATCTCTGTGTTCGGCTCCAAAAAGAGTGATTGGTTCTGTACAAGCCTTTGCCTCTATAATGATCAAATCATATGTCCGGGTTGTCTGTTTGTCCGTTTCTAGGAACTGAATTGCTTGACCCTCATACGTCAAAATCACCAGTAATACATAGAGTTCATGTACATTTTAATTACTAAGAAATAAAAGAAAAATTTCCACTGTAATTTTGCATTGCATTCTTTTGTCCGTATGCATTTTATGAAATGTCTCCGGCAATCTTTTGTGGCGTACGGTGGCCGTTAATAATTAAGTATAACTCAAGACTTCAATGTTAAGATAAAACACACTAATTCGACTGGATAGTTCCATTCAATAATCACTCAATAATCACGGCAGTCAGTAGCCTGACATCGCTGTTTATACACTTGGCGGAAAACATTCATAAGTCCAGAGTGGCACGTTCGAACCTCGGTGTTTGTAGTTACTCATTTTCTTCCTATATAACACAATGCATTCTTATATTAAAATCATTTCCAGTGCATTCTAACAATAAAATTATTTTCAATGCATTCTTATAGTAAAATCATTTCCGATGCATTCTTATATTAAAATCATTTCCGATGCATTCTTATATTAAAATCATTTCCGATGTATTCTTATATTAAAATCATTCCCAATGAATTCTTATAGTAAAATCATTTACAATGCATTCTTATAGGAAAATCATTTCCATAGCATTCTTATAGAAAAATCTTATCCAATGGATTCTTATAGTAAAATCATTTTCAATGCATTCTTATAGTAAAATCATTTCCAATGCATTCTTATAGTAAAATCATTCCCAATGCATTCTTATAGTAAAATCATTTCCAATGCATTCTTATAGTAAAATCATTTCCAATGCATTCTTATAATAAAATCATTTCCAATGCATTCTTATAATGAAATCATTTCTAATGTTTAGTGACGTACGGTGGCCGTTTATAATTAAGTATAACTCAAGACTTCAATGTTATGATAAAACAGTATTTAATTACAACGGCAAATAAATACTTAACAAGAACAAAGAAGTAAAAGTCAACCAAAGATAATTAACCATTTCAGTGAATATCTAGTTAGTAGCGCGGCTCGGCTTAACGTCCGGTAAATCCTAAATCAAAACCCAAATCATCGCTGCACAATAAATCACACTAATTCGACTGGATAGTTCCACTCAATAGTCACTCAATAATCACTTCAGTCAGCAGCCTGACACCGCTATTTATACATCTGGCGGAAAACATATTCATAAGTCCAGGGTGTCACACTCGAACCGCGGTGTCGGTAGTTACTCATTTTCTTCATATATGACAAGATAGCTAGATGCAACCATCGTACTTCTCATCCGTGGCACGCTCTTCCTACTTCTCTGACACCTACGATCTTCAAAAATTTAGACACTAATATGTATACACCTGGCGGAAAATATATTCATAATTCCAGAGTGTCACGCTCGAACCTCGCTGTCTGTAATTACTCATTTTCTTTCTGTATGACACAATCAATATTTTAAAAACCAGTCTGCCTCTTTACAGAGGTGCACAACGATTACTACAGATTCCCTGCCTTATTGCAGATTGCATTTGATAATAATTAAAGTTTTGTTTCTTATACACGATATATAACCACAATTATTGACAATACATTGATATTTTGTAAAAAAAAACAAAAAAAAACTGTAGAAACGATTGCACATTTTAGAAATTGGGCATATTAAAATAGCCATTAATTATCGAATCACATAAGTGTTTAGATAATTAGTAGCTATTTTAATGTTTAAGTATTTAATTGGGGAACACGCAATTTAAAATCTTTTCAAAGCCACATTCACGTGGTATGACAAACATTTGCATTAAAAGGCGAAATCTCGTACACGTGACATCAAAAACATTGAAAACAATAACGCATCATTTTGAAGACATAAAAGTAATTACAGGATTTTAATTATTGATAATGACTAGATTCATTTGGATGTTCGAAATACTTAATAAGGGAATATGAGATATGGACAATTACTGCAAAGTTTCAAATGTGACAATTATAATGATATACTAAGCAGAGCTTAGCTGTGGTGCAAGGTCGAGATTAAGGAACACTCAGTGAGGATCGAACTCCCTATTCAGTTGTAATTGATCGAGCGAGATTATCTTGCTAACCCATTACACCACGTCGAAGCGCCCAAAAATGATTTTCTAAGCGTAGCTTAAATGTAGCACAAAGCCATAGGTTTGGTTTCGTTTGTTTTGTTTTACGGCATATCACCCTCGATGAGTTATATAATGCCGACAAAGTTTTTATTACTGGTAATATTTTTTTTCAAAAATATATTGCTGGTAATATTTAATCAAAAATGTATTTCTGGTAATTTTTTTTACAAATTATTTCTGGTATTAAAATCTATTTTTACACTTTCATAGTGTTTTGACCCCAGTTTGGGGGTTAAATATTTGCCCATAGCTGGGACCCTAACAGGTGCTACCATCCTGGCTCTGGGTGGACCTGGGAACACCAGCAATTAAGAGGTGGTTCCACGCTTCTAAAAACGTCCTGATCAGAGGCCTTGCTGTTGGACGTAGTTTATCGTCCTACCCAGGACGCGGATGTAGTTTATCGTCTTACCCAGGAGGCGGCCGTAGTTTATCGTCTTACCCAGGACGCGGCATGAATTCCTCCAGCTCTTATCTTCAATAAAAACATAAAAGAGACTGTTTGATCAACACAAGGACTCAGGAAAATTCATGTTAAAAAAATTAAAAAAACAAATGAAAACTACTGACAAAAGTTCATTGTCTCCATCAAGACATTCATTTCTGTAGTTCACTGTTACTAACAAGCAGAAATTTTTCTTCTCTCCTGATGATGGCCATGTTGGCCGAAACTAGTCGAGGAATCTAACTGAAATAATAAAAATGGAAGAATATTAATATATAACCCAGTGTGTCTGGAGATTTTAATTTTTTAATAATTTTTATTATTCAAAACACACACACACACACACATATATATATACATATATATATAAAGATCAATATATATATATATATATATATATATATATATATATATATATATATATATATATATATATATATCACGATATATATATATCTATATAAATTCCAAATGACATCAGAATACTGGTGCATATATGTGGGGTGTATGTGTACGTATAGTGGCATGTATGTATGATTTGTAAATGTACGCATATATGTTTGTATAAAGATATGGACGCATATAAGGGTGTTGGACAGCATGATTTATTCCATTGGGGGCTCTGGTATTACCCACGATCTATAAATCTATAACTCGACTAACTTACATTAACCTTAACGAACTTAAATTTAAATCCCCCATCGCTTAATAGTACAAAAACTATTTACTGTGAATCCCAGAAAAACACACCCCGGGGCCGTTAGAAGAAACACCATATAGTAGGAACTGATATTAAACTACAAGCAAAAATCCTGTCCATAAATAAACTCCAAACCCAGATCGCAACCATCGGGATAAGACACCTTACGCCTACACCAATCGCTAACACAAACCCACTCTCATTAACAGGACGTCGACTAGATGAGACTGGCTTTGAAAATAAATTTAGAACGACGGTCCGAGACAAGCACTTAGATGATAGCTGTGTAAAGAACAGTTTGACGTAGACTATCACTATGTTGGGATAATTCTTTTTTTTTTTTGTGCTGGAAAAAAAAAAATATATATATAGTCATAGACAGACAGACTGTTCCGCTATATCACAGCTCATCAGTGTGGCTAGACATGCGATTGCTTCAAGCCGGGATCGAAACCCAAGCTATTTAGCATCAGTCGGTGACTCTCAACCTCAGTCCATCGACGCACGCGTCAGAGAAAGGGAATTTTTAACGCATTATATACGATATATAAACAATACCGGCTACTAAAGTGCTCAAATATATATATATATATATATATATATATATATATATATATATATATATATTTGTCAGACAGACTGTTTCGCTGTTTCACATCTCATCAGTGTGGCTAGACGTCCGGTTGCCTCTAGCTAGGATCGAAACCCGACTGAATTGGCGTCAGTCGGAACTTCTACCACTAAGCCGTCGGCAGGGATGAAGGTGAATTTTAGCGTGTTTATTTTTAGATTTAGATAAACACACAGTGGCTGACAGTGACTCAATTCTGACGTTTATAGAGAGCAGTCATGAAAAACTAGGTAATCCGTATGGGTAGACCCAAGCAGGTTAAAATCCAGAGAGCTCAACGTAAATCAGAGCTAATAATTTAAATAAAAACCTTTGGAAGTAAAATCTGATGATCCGCAGTCCTTTAAAAGGGCTGTGGTGAAATAATTTATTATATGGAACCTTAAAGTGGTCTGTTTTTATTTAATATATATATATATATATATATATATATATATATATATATATATATATATATATATATATATGAGTGAGAAGGTATCTGAAATTAACACAATTCCGACCAAGAATGGATCCCAAAGACTAAAGAACTTTGCGAATTGAATGAAGATATCTTTTATTCCTCTTCGTGTATCAGTTTGCGTGCATATGTGAATGCTGAAAAATATTCAGCCCAAACGAACTGAGAAAATGTGATTGAATGACGAACCATATAAACATTCTTGTTTATAGAAAGCAGTGATGGTATAAACACAGATAGTGGCGAATGGGGTTTAGTTTGGGAGAAAGATCGATGAATATGTTTTTATAGAACTAATTCATAGATTGCTATATTTTTCACGGTACTTGCTTAAAAGAAAAAAAAATGGAAAAAGGGCAAAATCGCAGTCACGTTAAGACATTAAAAAGGTCTTGGCCCTGAGCCATATTACTTTGGCTTCAGTGACTGTCATTAGCTCTTTTGAATGCTCTCTACTAATCTATGGGAGAATTTCTATTTCGTAGAAAAATGTTGAGTAACTGGATGACAAAAAGATAAAAATGATATAATATATATATATATATATATATATATATATATATATATATATATATATGTATATATATATGTATATATATATATACATATATATATACATATATATATATATATTTATATATATATATGTATATATATATATATATAGCATTTTTCGTTTAACTATCTATCGCATTCTGATAATCTTTCTCTCTCTCTCTATATATATATATATGCGTGTGTGTGCGTGTGTGTGTGCGTGTGTGTGTGTGTCTGTATACACCACATGCTGTTATATCTATCTAGCCAGATCTCTCGCTATCTATCTATCTATCTATCTATCTCTGGATATATATATATATATATATATATATATATATATATATATATATATATATATATATATATACCGCACGCTGTTCATATCTATCTATCTATCTATCTATCTATCTATCTATCTATCTATCTATCTCATTCTGTTAAATTCTATCTATCTATCTATCTATCTATCTATCTATCTATCTATCTATCTATCTATCAGTCTAACTACATGCTGTTCATATCTATCTACTCAAATCTCTCTCGCTGTCTACCCACCCACATTTATCTCTGTCTGTCTGTCTGTCTGTCTGTCTCTCTCTCTCTTTCTCTCTCTCTCTCTCTCTCTCTCTCTATATATATATATATATATATATATAAAAACATACATATATTTATATTATAAATTTGCTAATTTCCTACACAGGAATTACCATGTTTCAAAAACAGAAACTAAAAACTTCAAATTTAATTATAGAATTAAATTAAAATCCCTATTACTGTTTCATTTTCAATCGAATTTTGGAGTAACTTATTTTGAAATTTACTGAATTTATAAGCACATACATTCTTAATATTAGTTTCTAAGGATACGGGGAAATCCAATCATTTTGACAATGGGCGGTAGGGTATTCTTTTTCACTGACAAATATCGTATCAAAAGTTATTTTTTAAATGAGTTTAAGTTAAGGTATGGTAGGGGTGCCGGTTAACAAATGATGACATCCGTTTTTCGCATCAATGACAAAATGTTTTTCTGCACTTTTGCTTTGCCGTTAAATTTGCTGTTGTATACATAACGATTTTTTCTAAAATGATTCTTTGTATATGAGGACGTCGTATTAAAATACAATTTTAAAATATTATTCCTAATTCTACTTACTAATTGACTATATTTTTTAAAACAAATAAATGTATTAGAATTACTTTATTATTTAAAAATTATTATTAAAATATCAAATAGAAATATGTATGTTTCATTTCTCAGTTTCTTTTTTTAAATACATTATTTAAGGAAAATCTTTGACAGTGTCGGCAAAGAATAGCTATTTCATTTCTTTGATTAAGTACATTTTTATTTTTTATAAATCTAGTAATGTATAATTTCTTATGTATGTACAAAGGACATGGGTCTTTTAATGACTTACATAGTCTAGCTTTTTTATTACTTTCCATTTCAAAGTAGGTGTTTTATTGGTTTCTTTTAAGTACCAGAAATATTTAGATAGGGACGTCTGATTTCAGTATTTATTTATTCTAAAAGAACTTTGATGTTGGTTAAAACGTTTTTTTTTAATTCATGTCGTGTGCATCCAATGTAGACTTTTACCTTGTTTGGATCCTCAATAGATAAGATATTGCATTGGTATACTAATGATTCAGTGCCACATTTTTTATTACGAGGACAGTTTTGAGGATTTCTACAGTTACATAATTTTTGTTTATTTTCATCTCTTTTTACTTTTATACTGTCTAAATTTCTTTGGTTTTATTCTAAGTGTTTATTCAAGATATTAACATTATGTTTCTTAATAATTTTTTCTAAGTTTTCAGTACAGTTGTAACTTAATTTTAGGGTATTTTTTATTGAAAATAGTACTGAGTTTACTATCTTTGGGAAAATGTTTTACGATTAATGCAAGGATTTTTTGTCCTAATTTGTTCTTTACCGTTTGGTTGTATGGGGATGTATGTCAAATTATATTTCTACTTCTGTTTTTTCTATGCTTTCCATTTATCTTTTTTATATAATTTATTTTTGTAGCCACTATCTTTAAGAGCTTTATTATAGAAATTACTATGTTCATAGAAAATCTTCTCATTTGCTGAATTTGTACTTATTCTCTTTTCGATAGATAAAGGTATATGCTTAATTATAGATGGAGGATGATTAGATTTAGGGTGTATATACAAAGGATTACTATTGGGTTTTAAATAAGGTATGTATATATTTTTCATTAAATCTAATTTTATATCAAGGAAGTTCACCTTTTTTAATTTAGTACTTACAGTAATTTTTAAGTTCAGGCATTTAAATTCTCTATATAATATATTTCTAATGTTATCGATTTTAAAATTTGTAGAGTTCATTATAACCATAAGTCCATCATCTCTATATAATCCAATGCCAGTTATATTAAGAGGAGAGTTTTGAGGATTTCTGCAGTTACATAATTTTTGCCTATCTTCATCTGTTTTTATTATACTTCCTAAATTTCTTAGATTTTGGTGTAAGTGTTTATTCAAGATATTAGCATTATGTTTCTTAATAATCATTTCTAAGTTTTCAGTACAAATGTAACTTAATTTTAAGGTATTTTTATTGAAATTTTTACTGAGTTTACTGTCTTTAGGAAAATTTGTAACGATTAATGCAAAGAATTTTTGTCCTAATTTGTTTATTTACCATTTGGTTATGTGTGGTCGGGTATAACAAATGATTTTTCTATTTCTGTTTTTTTTTCTATGGTTTCCATTTTCCTTTTTTATATAATTTAATTTTGGGTTTTTTGCAGTCACTATCTTTTAAAGCTTTATTATAGAAATTAATATGTACATAGAAAATTTTCTCATTTAATGAATTTTTACCAATTCTCTTTTCGATATATGTATATGCTTAATTATCGATGGAGGATGATTAGATTTAAGGTGTATATACAAAGGATTAGTATTGTTTTTTTAAAATAAGGTATGTATACATTATTCATTAAATCTAATGATATATCAAGGAAGTTCACCTTTTCCAGTTTAGTACTTACAGTAATTTTTAAGTTCAGGCATTTAAATTCTCTTTATGTTAGTTTTCTAATTTTATTAGTTTTAAAGTTTATTTATTTATGCTCTGAAGAATTGTATTAAATCAAAATAATTAAGGATGATACTGGATTATAATTCTTACTGTTCTTTCTCTTTATTTTATATATATATATATATATATATATATATATATATATATATATATATATATATATATATATATATATATGTGTGTGTGTGTGTATATTCATTCATACATGTTTCATTAAATAATATAGATAAGTGTTGTCTATATATTTTATGTAAGTTTTTTTCATATAGTCTGATAAGCTTAATAACATTATCATTAAACAATGAAAGAAAATCACAATATTGATACACATTTTTTTTAATCCAATCTAAGCTTTCGGCTTACATAAGCCATTATCAAAGATGACAATTACACAATATATTTAAGCAATACACGAACAAGAAATTGATGATAGTCTTGTTTGTTTACATGGATGATTTCCAAGCAACGATAAACACGTGCATATAAAACGCTGAAAGCGAAAATCGCACACATGACCACGCGAGAGTGAATCCGATGAGTATTGAGTATGGAAAGCCGTTGGTATGAACCAATGACTTCTGTTACTAATTATAGGCATTTAAGGATATTTTTGGAGATTTCATAGTTTATTTTGTTCAGGTTAGGTTTTTACTGTTTTATGTATATAGCTTCAAGAATTTTTAGTTTTTGTTTATTGTTTTCATGTTTAAGTATAGTTGTGTTTTCGACGAGGATTTTCCGGAATTGTGTATGCGGCCAGGCATGTTGTTTTAAATGCCTAAAAATGTTAGAGTTATCATTCAAATGTAGTGTCAAGCGTCGTGAAAGCGAGTTTGTGGTGTGACCAACATAGATATTATTTAGTTCGTTGGAGATACAATCTCCCAAAGGGCACCTTAATTTGTAAACTATGTTGGTTTATATATATATATATATGTATACAACTTAATTTCAATAAAAACAAAATAAATTAAAAAACATGTATTTTTTTCCTTAGTTTCTTCTTTAGATAAATTTATAATTTTAAATTTAATATAGATTAAATTTAAAATTTAAAATTGTTAATTTTAAATTTTATAGTATAATTTAATATTTATTAGTTAGAATGAATTCTACTTTAGTCTAACTCCAACATTAAAGCATTAAACAATTATTATAACCAAAGTTCATTACCATGTGTTTTTGAATTCTCATATACTTGTATTTTGATTGGTTATTCCAGCTTATGTAACAGCATTACCCCTTGGCGGGGGGGTGTTTGATTGATTTTAACCTTTTAAAAGCCTTTATTCTAAATTCAACACCATCACTTGATAAGACACAAGAAGTGTTGAAACAAAATGGCTATTTTTGTAGTGATTTTATAACATGTGTATGTTATAATTTCCGAATAAATAATTATATATATATATATATATATATATATATATATATATATATATATATATATATATATATATATATATATACTGCATGCTGTTGATATCTCTCTCTCTATCTATCTATCTATCTATCTATCTATCTATCTATCTATCTATGTGTTTATATGTATGTATCTATCTCAGTGTTCATATCTATCTATCACAGTTTTCTTATCTTTTTGTGTTTATATCTATCTATCTATGTGTTTATATCTTTCTCAGTGTTCATATCTATCTATCTATCTATCTATCTATCTATCTATCTATCTATCTATCTAAATTCATTAACTATGTATATCACTTTGCGTTTAACTCCCTATCACTTGGCTCAACTATCGAATACTTAAGTTAAGGTTGAGTAAGGATGGGTTACGATGTTTTGGTCGATATATTCGGTTATTTAATGTCGAAACTGTTTTTTTATATGTTTGCATACTTGCGTCAGTAGGATTGGTCGTATTTATATATGCATATATAGGTAAACATAGGCTCGGATTATACCCGACTCTCCAGATTAATCAACTGTTGCGTCTATAGGTAAATATTGATCGCATTTATATTTTATTTTCGAAAGCCAAATATTGGTGCGATTTCTATTTGAGTGTATCGATAAGTAATGGCCGGCATTTATTTATATATATATATATATATATATATATATATATGTGTGTGTGTGTGTGTGTGTGTGTGTGTGTGTATGTGTATGTGTGTGCGCGTGAAATGTGCATATATATATATGTATATATATATATATATATATATATATATATATATATATATATATATATATATATATGCAATTTTTTATATATATTATTTATATGTGCGGTACTTATTGGAAAGCGCTCAATATCAGTGATAGAGCTGACACATTTAGTTGGACTGATGTGAGTTTGTGACGTGAAAACTAGGGTTACCAAACTCCTATCCCTTGTGGCTCTCAATAAGTTTCATGCCTCTGCCCAGACCACGTTCTACCATCCACTTGTTTAAGCTCGCCAGGTATGTCATGAGTTGCTTTCTATTTGTTTCGTTTTTCCTCTATTTGACCCGTGAGTATCAGATTCTCCAGGCCCTCTTTTCTCAACACGTGTCTCAGAAATTCCACCTGCATCTTCCTGATGTGAAGTATAAGCTTCCTCCTTGTTTGCATCCTCTCCAAGACCTCACATGCTCACTCCATGATATCATCAAAGCCGTACCCCCCCCCTGCCAAAAAAATACAAAACAATCAAAACTATTAATATACGTAAAATATTTATCAGGATTATTTTTGAGTGTGTGGGCAAAAACTGCTCGAATTTTTATTTGAGTCGGTTGGTAAAAATCGGCCTGGTTTTTCTTTGAGGCTACAGGTAAAATTTTTCGTCTTTATACATAAGTTTATAAGTAACTATCTCTTTATCTGCGATACAGTCCCGAAAGAAACAGTCAAGATGTAGATGGGGGGTGCAGAATGAGATTGCACTTGGTATTCTCGTCTAAGTTCTGATCAGGCTTGACATTGCTTAACTTCGGTGATCGTACGAGAGCCGGCGTTTCCGCGTAAGATGGCTGTAAGCGATACTTCTTCCGACTTCGTGGACTGGCGATACAGAATCACAAACAAATATCTGTACCAATCAATGGAAACCACATCACTTAAGAATTTTCAAAATGCAGCGACAACTAAAATGCTTATCGCATGTTAACTCGACGAGAAAAATGGTGACGAAATTTAGATGTTGACCTTCCACACAACTTCAAACAAAAGGTGTGGAAGGAAACCTTCAAATCTGTATTGTAAAGAGCGATAACATTTAATGGCCTCGAGAAACCAATTTTTCTGTAAAGTTCTATTTATAGAAAAGGTTTTATAAATTTCAACCGACATTAGCAGTGAATGCTGACTGTTTCCTTATAAGGAAACGACCAATATAACCTCTAGAGAAAAGTCACTAGACTTGGTATTTTCTCAGCACCCCCCCCCCGCCAACAATGACAGGACATGGCACAATGACGGTTTAAAGTGGGGGAACCTAAGGGTGTGCCGAGTAACCAAGACAGCAGGGCATGAACTATGTGAAGAAAAATCATGCCCAAAGGGGTACTTTTTTAAAAAAAAAAAATGCATTTCATCCCAATCAAAGAGGTATGCCACTGATTCCCAGGGGATTTACACAGATTGAAGGTGAAAGAAAAACTACGTATAGGAGGGAGGATAAGGAAAGGATAAGAGATGAACAGGGTTCAAGACATCAGAAGATGGCGATTGACGTTGCATCTAAATTTTTGAACATTGTACAGGGAAGCAAGTAAACGGAAGGGTTTTCAAATTGCTAGAAAAGAGGCACGCATTCATCTGTTCTCTCCCCCATCTATGGGTCAAATAACAATAGAATTATCTCTCTAGGACTCGTTTACGGGTGATAACTGCCAAAAGGGAAGTCACAGGGCATTATTTGACAAGCCTTAGCATACCTACTTTAATCTTTTCGTAAGTAATTCAGTATTTTCACCTCATTTAAGCCGTATGTCAGAACATTTATGTCGCAATTTTATCCTTGTATTTAAACAGACAGAAAAAAGATGAAGTAAAAAAATATCATAAAATAATCTTACACAAACACAGAGACATATATAATGAAGAAGAAAGAAAAAAACGTTTACACACAAACACCTACATGCACTTGTGTTCCTAGATATTTACACATTCGCAGAGACATCTAGAAAGACACATACAAACGAGGGGAAAGAAAAAACACCTACTGGTGACTCTTCGTTGCGTCTGATTGCCGATTATCTCCCCTGAAGACCAATAAAATCACTTAAGGCATCATTTTACTTGATGCTCCACGAATAAACGTAGGCCAATTAACGTGACATCGCACAAATTTCTGTTCGGCATTAGTGGACATATAATCGTACCAACCTCTGCCCCCGTTTTCCTGCAATGTTTTCCTTATTTTCGCGTTAAGAGCACAAGGTATAAAAGTCATTTAAAAACAAAGCCAAATAAAAAGTAAAAAAAAAAAAACGAAAACAGAAAGAAAATATTTATTTTAGCTACAGTTAATACCTGACTGATCCAACCACTGAAAATCAATTAGACTCGGAGACTTATTTTGCTACCCAGCCTAATGATACAAATCTAGGAAATTATCTTACTACTCACGGACCCATTATTGATTCGATATCGAGGTATACGTGCCATTTAAAAAAGAAAATAAGTAGCAAGCCAAAGTGGTTCATACTGTTGCGTTTCGTGTCTTTTCTGGCTTCAATTCTTTACAGCCCAACATTACATGTGGAGTGTGTAGCAAATGCAAACTAAGTAATAGAACTTTCCAACAAATAGAATTGACAAAGTTTGCAATAAGCGACAACAAGAAAACAGAAAAGAACAGGCAAAAAATAGTATAAAGCAAGCAAACAATATATGCAAGGCAAATTAACAGTAATAAGGCAAAGCAACAGTTATAAGGCAAAAATATCGCAAACTAAGAATGGTGTTAACACACAAAAGGGAGATACAAATAAGAGAAAGAAAAGAACATGGCAAAAATATTAAAAAGCAAGCAGAAAATATATGCAAGGCAAATTAACAGTAATAAGGCAAAGCAACAGTTTCGGGAGGTGTCAGATGTCGTCGGGACCAAAAGGAAGATATTCCTAAAAGAAAAAAACAACTTATGTCGCGTTTTCATCAGCACCTCGCTGTCGTTGTTAACTCCGGAAGTAACAGCTATATTGCAACTGTCTGGACATATAACACAGATTTGTTTCTTCTTTCGTCCACTCTCATCTCTGCCATATTTAACCCTGACAATGCCAGGATACTGTGTTTATATATAGCAATGAGACTTTAGCAATTTAAAATGAAATATAAGAATCGACTTTGGAAAAGAATCTGGCCGACAAGAATCTAAAAGGTACAAACAGATAAAAATCGAGATAGGTAACAACCAGTAGATGAGAATCAAAATAGGTACAATCGGAATAAAAGTCGAGATAGATATAATTTCACAGATAAGAATTGTCATAGGTACAAAATGACATAAAGAAGCGAGATAGGTACTAACGGGTAGATAAAAATCATGATAGATACAGACAGACAGATAAGAATTAACATAGGTACAAAATGACATAAAGAAGCGAGATAGGTACAAACGGGTAGATAAAAATCATGATAGATACAGACAGACAGATAAGAATTGCCATAGGTACAAAATGGCATGCAAGAAGCGATATAGGTACAAACGGGCAGATAAAAATCATGATAGATACAGACAGATAGATAAGAATTGTCATAGGTACAAAATGACATGCAAGAAGCGAGATACGTACAAACGAGCAGATAAAAATCATGATAGATACAGACAGACAGATAAGAATTGTCATAGGTACAAAATGACATGCAAGAAGCGAGATAGGTACAAACGGGCATATAAAAATCATGATAGATATAGACAGACAGATAAGAATTATCATAGGTACAAAATGACATGCAAGAAGCGAGATAGGTACAAACGGGCAGATAAAAATCATGATAGATACAGACAGACAGATAAGAATTGTCATAGGTACAAAATGACATACAAGATGCGAGATAGGTACAAACGAGCAGATGAAAATCACGATAGATACAGACAGATTAAAATTGCTATTGGTAGAAAATGACATAAGAATCGATATAGATATAAACTAGCAAGACTCGACTTATATCGGTAGATACAACGAAACTTGTACAGATATGTGAAAACCGTGTAAATGGATAACGAAACTGTCGTGTGCAGATAGGACAGCATTCTGTTTGAGGAGAGTCAATTTAGCGATAAAAAAATATGATTGTATGAAGATCTTATACGTCCTCTTTCTTGAAAATTTTTAGTTGGTGTAATTCAAATTCGCCGAAAGCTGACATAGCCATTTCGGTTTGTCATCCTTTGATTTAAAAATTGCTTTCAATTTTAATAAAATTCCAACCAAACAATGGAGTGTTGAGACACCATTCTTATTAAAAGAATAATTATCATACAATATGTTTCACAATGAAAAATCACTACAAAGTGAATTCAAACGTCTGATACATCTGTATTTGAAAAGCTTGTGGAAAGGCAACTAATTATCGAAATTTAAAAATTATATATATATATATATATACATATATATATATATATATATATATATATATATGTATCTGTGTGTATATATATATATGTATATATAATTTTAAAATTTTATATGTATATATATATATATATATATATATATATATATATATATATATATATATAGGTAGTAATCCGTTGGTATAATCCAGGTGAGTCCTATTAACACAACATAAAATTTGAAATATGTTAAAACTGACTCACAAAAGAGAGCTCTATGTTGTTTTTTTTCAATAAACAGAGCAAATTTTCTTTACAATTGGAATTAAGATACCTTTACTAAATGACCATGTTTACCTACGAATTTTAATTTTAAAATTCGCAGGATTTTTCAAGCTGTTTATGGCATCAATTTGTAGTGCACTGTTTATTTGAAGAAAGAAAGAGGGTTTGTAATTGGATACCTATTGGGAGGTGAGATGGGGAAGAAGAAGGCATTGTTACTGGAATCCTATTGTGAAGGAAGGAGAGCCTGGGTAAGGGGAAGGGGGAGTACCAACTCCTGCCCCCTGCAATGTTTTTCTTATTTTTGCGTTAAGAGCCCAAGGTATCAAAGACATTTAAAAACAAACCCAAATAAAAAGTATTTACCTTAATCTGATTGAAGTAAATAAGATTTAAAATTACAAGTTTATACGATAAGTATTATTTTTATTTTAAATTTCTCCAAACAGACAATTTTTAATTAATATATTTTTAAGTTAAAGACAAACACAAAGAGATCCCACTTTGCTGTTTCGTCCAGTTGTTTGGAGATTAATTATTTACATTTCAGCTTTCTTTAAACAAACAGTATTTTAATTATTTATTTAAATTATTTCTTTCGTTCTTTTTTTCTTACCTTTCTATATTTCAATATTTTCTTCTTTCTTTTTTCTTTCTTTCTTTCTTTCTTCTTTCTTTCTTTCTTTCTTTCTTTCTTACACTTATATATTCCAATATTCTTTCTTTCTTTCGTTCTTTTAATATTCCAATATTTTCATCTTTCTTTCCATCTTTTTTCTTTCGTTTTTTTCTTTCTTTCTTACGTTTCCATATTTCAATATTTTCTTTCTGTCTTTCTTTCTTTCTTTTTTACTTCTTTCGTTCTTTCTTACATTTACAAATTCCAATATTCTTTCTTTGTTTTCTTATTCCAAAATATTCATCTTTCTTTCTTTCTTTCTTTCTTTCTTTCTTAGCTTTAGATATTCTAATATTTTCAACTTTCTTTTGTTCTTTCTTTTTTACCTTTTCATATTCCAATATTTTCATCTTTCTTTCCTTCTTCTTTTTTCTTTTGTTCTTTTTTCTTCTTTCTTACCTTTCCATATTTCAATAGCTTTTCTTTCTTTCTTTCTTTCTTTCTTTCTTTCTTTCTTTCTTTCTGTCACTCTCCTATTTTTATTCTGACACTTTCAGTTTTCTTTCTTTCAGTGATTTCTCATTAATGGGTCTAAAATAATACCACGCATATCGGAAGTAGTTAAAACTATTTCTGTTGTTATTCATCTAATTCAAAATATCGCCTCTTCTCGACAAAAACGACATAAGACAATGAAAAACTCAACGATAGAAAATGTATACGCGATACAAAAAAGAAAAAGAACAGTTACATTCAACATCACTTAAAATATCAAAAATAAAAATAAAAATCTTTTTTTTTCTCCTGCAGAATCTATTTAGAGAATGTTATTTACTCTCAGAATGAAGCTTTTTAATAGTGTTATCATGGCGCCACATGTAACATGTAGACTTCCGGTTTCAGTTAAAATGACGTTCAAATATTTTTATTTATTATGAATATTTTGTGTCGAACAGACCTTATTTGCGGAAAGAAATAAACTTCTTGTTTTGTGATTAGAAGTGAGGGTGGGGAATAAGGTTAAATGCTTTTCTTTGTTATATATATATATATATATATATATATATATATATATATATATATATAGAGAGAGAGAGAGAGAGAGAGAGAGAGAGAGAGAATGAGATAGAGAGAGAGTGAGAAAGAGAGAGAGTGAGAAAGAGAGAGAGAGAAAAAAAAACACACACACACACGCATATATATATATATATATATATATATATATATATATATATATATATATATATATATATATATATATTTCCAGGTAAGATGAGCACGAATAGAGTACAATTCCAAAGTTCTCAACATTTAAAAGAGGGCTGAGCAATATTTTTTATTTTAGGATATTACATCGAAAATATGTCAAAATCTCTACCCAATTGCAGTCGTGTTTCGATGCGTATCAATGCATCTCATCAGGCGACTGTAAATTACGACTGATATATATATATATATATATATATATATATATATATATACAGAAAGAGAGAGAGACATAGAGAGAGAACATATATATATATATATATATTGAAAGACGAGAGGAAATTTGTATTCTTGATAAGGTTGTCAGCACTGTGTGGCGACAATATGTCATAATATTAAGGCCATCTCAAATTCGAATTATTATTATTATTACTGTCATCTTCAACAACAATTCTCATTATTATTATTATCATTATCATTATTATGTTCATTATCATCATATTTGTTATAATCGTAATTATCATTGTCATTATCATCATCATCATAATCATTGTCATTATCATCATGGTCATTATCATCATTATCATCATCATCATTGTCATTATCGTCATCATCGTAATTATCACTGTTATTATCATCATCACCATCATTATTATCATTGTCATTATCATCATCATCACCATCATTGTCATTATCGTCATCATGCTCATTATAATTGACATTATCAACATCACCGTAATTATCATCATCATCGTCATTATCGTCATCATCGTAATTATCATTGTCATTATCGTCATCATCATCATTGTCATTATCATCATCATGGTAATTAACATTGTAATTATCATCATCATCATGATCATTGTTATTATTATCATCATCGTAATTATCATTGTCATTATCATCATCATTGTCATTATCGTCATCATCATTGTCATTATCGTTATCATCGTCATTATCATTGTCATTATCATCATCATCGTAATAATCATTGTCATTATCACCATCATCATCATTATCATTGTCATTATCATCATCATCATCGTAATAATCATTGTCATTATCACCATCATCATCATTATCATTGTCATTATCATCATCGTAATAATCATTGTCATTATCACCATCATCATCATTATCATTGTCATTATCATCATCATCGTAATTATCATTTTCCTTATCATCATCGTAATTATCATTGTCATTATCATCATCATCATTGTTACTATCATCATCATCGTAATTATCATTCTCATTGTCATCATCATCGTCATTTTCCTTATCATCATCATCGTAATTATCATTGTCATTATCATCATCATCGTAATTATCATTGTCATTATCATCATCATCATTGTTACTATCATCATCATCGTAATTATCATTCTCATTGTCATCATAATCGTCATTGTCATTATCATCATCATCGTAATAATCATTGTCATTTTCGCCATCATCATCATTGTCATTATCATCATCATCGTAATTATCATTTTCCTTATCATCATCGTAATTATCATTGTCATTATCATCATCATCATTGTTACTATCATCATCATCGTAATTATCATTCTCATTGTGATCATCATCGTCATTGTCATTATCATCATCATCGTAATTATGACTACTACTATCATCATAATCATTATTATCATCATCAAAATTATTATTACTATTTTCATCATTATTACCATTATTATTGGCATCATCACGATGGTGCAATGGATAGCGGCTTGGATTGAGGAATCGGAGAGCCAATTTCGAGTTCGAATTGCAGTCGAATCCAGTACATTCACTCTCGTGTTAATACCCTTGGGAAAGGTATGAATTCTCTTCTTCTATGCGTAACAGAACAGACCGGGTTATATAGGCGTGGATGGCAATTGGTCTCTCGCAGAAAGAAATAGCAACCTACCGCGGGGGAAAAATCTGCCTCGTCAGTCATGTACCGAAAGTATATATTTATTTATGCCGTATATACATGTTTATATCATTTACATTATGATCATAACTAGTAGTTACTATAGTGGATCTATAACTCAAAAATAATCTCTTCACATCTATGGACAATGGGCTTTAACTGAAACCCCCCTATTTGTCCCATGATGAGAGGTTTGTTTGTACTTTTGATGTTAGTTTGGACTAGCCAGCTATTCTTCTTTAAGGTGTGGGCGATCATTGATCCGTTTTAGCGTCGAGTATTGCTTGTCTTTTTACTATACCTGCCACTCCCTGTTTCACCTAAACCCGTCAGGTGGGTAGCATTCGCCTTTTCTTTTATTGCTTTCAATATACCCTGTGAGTGTTAAGTTCTCCAAGCCCTTCTTCCTCATTATGCGTCACAGAAATTTCAACTACCTGCTTCAGAATCTAAGCATATGTTGTTTTCGTTTCCATTTTTCTTAAGAGCACTTCATTGCTAGCGGACTGACAGTTGCGTAACGGATATTCGTGTGTCGGGCAATTGCGTACCAGACAATTGCGTCCCCGAACATTTGCGTCACTAGACAAATGCGCCTCTGGATAATTGCGTACCTCTGATAATTTTTTGAATTTACCATTTTTTAACGATTTTTTTTCTCTTGCTTGATAATTTGCTTAACTTTTAGAAGGCATCTTTCGCTATCCCAATGCTCTTTCGGATTACAGTGTCGCATTTTCCATCCTGTGTAAAATCACTTCCAAGATTTGTTCCACATTTCTGAGATTTCCACTTCAATATCCTTGTATTTTAAAAAGTTTCTGAAGATCTTCAAAGATACATTATAATCTGCAGGGACTGCCATGTCAATAAGAAAGCTTTTTTCTGTTCTTGTGGTCTTTGATCACAGTGTCTGGGCAATTGTTAGTATATGGGATACTCCTAGTAGGACAGTCATCTGGACAACTGGTATGTTGATGTCATCTAGGACACTGTTAGTAAAACTGTCCATTCTCTTCTCACGAGGCCCAGAGCTTCGATTACTATTGGTACAGTCTCTGTCTTCATGACCAACATCCTGCTTAATCTCGATCACCAGGTTCCTTGTATTTGAACAATTTTGCATGTTATGTTTCCTGCTTTGTATACTGTAGAACTGAGTTCAACCTATGGTCCTTAGAAGAATTGTCATTTAATTGATAGCACTTTTCTTAGTATATGTGATGTTCCTAGTAGGGCGATTTTCTGGGTAACTTGTATGTTGAGGTTACCTGGAACACTATTAATAAAATTGTTCATTCCTTTTCTCACGAGGCCCAGAGCTCCGATTACTATTGGTACAGTCTCAGTCTTCATTCCCCACATACTGTTAATCTCAACCTCCATGTCCTTGTATTTGGATAATTCCTCGATACTTTTTATGGGAAGGTTTCTTTCAGATGGTAATTCTATGTCAATAAGCATAGACTTCCTGAATTTCTTGTCTTTTATGATAATATCAGGTCTGTTGGATTTTATTTCCCTGTCAGGCTAAATTATTATTATTATTATTGTTTTTATTTCCTTTGATATCTGGCGTTTACACATTTCTTTCCGGGTCCCGCCCAGAGACCTAAGGTTAGAAATGGCATCATGACACTTTCCACTGACAAAAAAGAAACAAAAAAACACGTATTTTACATAGATAAAGCCCTTTGTAAAGTGTGGGCTGTATTTGTGAGAACAATTTTTTGTATTGCTTTGAGGCATGGGCTTCCAGGAATCCATTCAATTAGTCTATTGGAATCTTTCCAACCAATCCGAGGGCTCCAACTACAACAGAGATTGTTGATTTTCCAATGTGCCGCATTTTTGAGATTTCTATTTCAAGGTGCTTGTATTTTGATAGCTTTTTGAAGATCTTCAAACATACATTGCAGTCTGCAGGGACTGCCATATCAATAAGGAGGCATTTTTTTGTGGTTTTTAATAACAATTTCTGGACTGTTGGCTTTGATTGTTCTGTCGGTGTGTATTGTGTAGTCCCATAGAATTGTAAGAGGTCCTATCTCCGTAACCGGGTCTGGGTGGTGTTCATACCAGTTTCTTTCAGTTTCCTTCCCGTAGAAGTTTCATATTTTCCCGTGCAGATATTGGCCCACTCTGTCATGCCGGGTTTTATATTCAGTGGGTGCCAATATCGGGCAACCTGATACAAGATGATCAATGGTTTCTGGATATTTATCACAGAATCTGCATTTTGGGCTTACACAATATTTTAGTATATGTGCTTGATAATTCCTAGTTAACAAGCATTGGTCCTGTGAAGCAAGGATTAAAACCTTCAGTTTCAGCTTTCAAATAATTATAATAATAATTATAATAATTATTAAAATAATTATAATAATAATAATAATAATAATAATAATAATAATAATAATAATATTATTATTATAGTTTTTATAATAATAATAATTATAATTAATATAATAATTATTATTATAATTATTATTATAATTATTATAATAATTATAATTATTATAATAATTATTATAATAATTATTATAATTATTATAATAATTATTATAATAATTATAATAATTATTATAATAATTATAATAATTATTATAATAATTATAATAATTATTATAATAATTATAATAATTATTATAATAATTATAATAATAATAATAATAATAATAATTATTATAATAATTATAATGATAATTATAATAATAATTATAATAATTATAATAATAATTATTATAATATCTAAAATAATAATAATTACAATAATGATAATAAAAATATTATTATTATAGTTTTTATAATAATAATAATTAAAAGAATAATTATAGTAATAATAATAATAATGATAATAATAATAATAATAATAATAATAATAATATAGGATTATGTATCTTCTGGTGGTCCCTGTCAGGTTTGACGATATTTTAAGTTTTCTGCTTTTATTCCTAACTGAACATGTCGACTTTGTACACGGAGGTGACACGCGTTGTCTGTAAAAGAAATGTTGCATTTTACTTCATTAAATCCACATATTTTAATGTCACTTTCGTAAAGTTGTCAAAAAGTTAATCGATTTAAAAAACTAAAAAAAAACTATAATGAGTTTTCGAATTTGTTATTTTATTTTTCCTCTTCCAGATCACAGCTGGAATGTTATTAATTGATAACCGTGTTTTGTTAATTGAAAAATAACGAAATTTATCAATGATCATTATCCAATTGCTTTTTTGTAGATTTCGTGGGCGGGTGGGTGTTGGTGAATGAGAAAGTATGAATTTAGCAAGTATGGAGGCCGCGTCACGCGATAACTAAATTATTCCCTTTGGTTTTGTCAGTTTGCGTGTTAAGGCCTCTCGCGACCTGTTCAAGTAGTTTTTAGACAGTTGTACACTGGGAAATGCCATATTCAATCTATCATCTATAAACTCATTCAGCAGTGAAGAAAATACTTTTATCTGTTTTATCCTTTTCTTATTTATTGCGTTGTTTCTATTATTGTCATTAAAGTAATAATAAGTGGGACATTTGATATCGAACTGTTCACTCTGACATCCAATGTAAAATATACATGATCTTTGTCATAGCAGAAGGCTTATTTGTCCCAGTGATCCCACGAGCGAAGCCGTCTGGATTCCCAAATCCCGTAGGGCCACCCATGGCGGTAAAGTCGAAGAGGAAGGACCAGTCTGAAAACCCGAAAATCCGAACGAAGGAATAGGTAAAGATGAACACAATCTCAACTACCAAAGTGGAGGAAGTTGCCAGCGCCAGTTGCGCTGGCGTAACCAAGATGCACCTCGACAGACCAAACATACGACAGCTCGATCCAATCAAGTTTGCCAGTTCTAGCCTGTCTCAACCCACTTCGAGGCGCGAGGTTAGGGTCTCCTCCGTCGCGCAGAGCTGTTAACGCGAATGGCCTCTATCTTTGATTCACAGACAACTCCGCCAGGGAGAGAGACGATCCCAATGATAGGATGCGAGCGGGTGCTGATAATAATAAACTTATAGAATTATATCTGACTATTTAACATTGGCAGATTTTTACAATATATTGAGTTGTTTAATGTTCATATAAGTGTTTTTAATTGTACTTGTGTCTACATTTTTGTAATAATTTAACCCCAAGAGAGGGAATAAAGCTACTAAGGCGCAAGGGTAGAACTGAGTGTTAGAGAATAAGAAAAACATTCCATTAACAACGCTGTTTCAGAAGCGAGAACTGCGAAAGAAGAAACTGTTAGCATAGAACTTACGGTTACATCTAGCCATTTCAACTGTAAAATGATGAGACTTTGCCGCCAATCTATACGGCCGTGGATGTAATACCGTGAGAGAGAAGAAACTGTTAGCATAGAACTTACGGTTACATCTAGCCATTTCAACTGTAAAATGATGAGACCTTGCCGCCAATCTATAAGGACGTGGATGTAATACGGTGAGAGAGAAGAAACTGTTAGCATAGAACTTACGGTTACATCTAGCCATTTCAACTGTAAAATGATGAGACTTTGCCGCCAATCTATACGGCCGTGGATGTAATACCGTGAGAGAGAAGAAACTGTTAGCATAGAACTTACGGTTACATCTAGCCATTTCAACTGTAAAATGATGAGACCTTGCCGCCAATCTATAAGGACGTGGATGTAATACGGTGAGAGAGAAGAAACTGTTAGCATAGAACTTACGGTTACATCTAGCCATTTCAACTGTAAAATGATGAGACTTTGCCGCCAATCTATACGGCCGTGGATGTAATACCGTGAGAGAGAAGAAACTGTTAGCATAGAACTTACGGTTACATCTAGCCATTTCAACTGTAAAATGATGAGACCTTGCCGCCAATCTATAAGGACGTGGATGTAATACGGTGAGAGAGAAGAAACTGTTAGCATAGAACTTACGGTTACATCTAGCCATTTCAACTGTAAAATGATGAGACTTTGCCGCCAATCTATACGGCCGTGGATGTAATACCGTGAGAGAGAAGAAACTGTTAGCATAGAACTTACGGTTACATCTAGCCATTTCAACTGTAAAATGATGAGACCTTGCCGCCAATCTATAAGGACGTGGATGTAATACGACGAGAGAGAAGAAACTGTTAGCATAGAACTTACGGTTACATCTAGCCATTTCAACTGTAAAATGATGAGACTTTGCCGCCAATCTATACGGCCGTGGATGTAATACCGTGAGAGAGAAGAAACTGTTAGCATAGAACTTACGGTTACATCTAGCCATTTCAACTGTAAAATGATGAGACCTTGCCGCCAATCTATAAGGACGTGGATGTAATACGGTGAGAGAGAAGAAACTGTTAGCATAGAACTTACGGTTACATCTAGGCATTTCAACTGTAAAATGATGAGACCTTGCCGCCAATCTATAAGGCCGTGGGTGTAATACCGTGAGAGAGAAGAAACTGTTAGCATAGAACTTACGGTTACATCTAGCCATTTCAACTGTAAAATAATGAGACGTTGCCCCCAATCTATAAGGCCGTGGATGTAATACCGTGAGAGAGAAGAAACGGTTAGCATAGAACTTACGGTTACATCTAGCCATTTCATCTGTACAATGATGAGACCTTGCCGCCAATCTATAAGGCCGTGGATGTAATACCGTGAGAGAGAAGAAACGGTTAGCATAGAACTTACGGTTACATTTAGCCATTTCATCTGTACAATGATGAGACCTTGCCGCCAATCTATAAGGCCGTGGATGTAATACCGTGAGAGAGAAGAAACTGTTAGCATAGAACTTACGGTTACATCTAGCCCTTTCAACTGTAAAATGATGAGACCTTGACCCCAATCTATAAGGCTGTGGATGTAATACCGTGATTGAGAAGAAAGTGTTAGCATAGAATTTACAGTTACATCAGTTTCAATTCTAAAATGATGAGAAAAAAATATTACCAGCCATACATTTTTGAAAGAAATATTTCCAGTAATACATTTTGGAAAAAAATATTACCAGCAATACATTTCTGGAAAAAATATTACCAGTAATAGATTTTTTGAAAAAAAATATTACCAACCATACATTTTTTAAAGAAATATTACCAGCAATAAATAACCCATTCAGGTCGATATACCGTAAAAAAATTCATACCAAACCAAAACTTAGCAAGACTTAGCCATTGATTCAGTATAATAGCTCCACTTCACTTCAATGGAAACTTGAGCTTAAGAAGGTGCAGTGGGTTGATCTGCTGGAGGTTAGCATCAGCCATGCTGATGGCAGGCAGAGAAGATGACATGGGTTTAGAGGAAAAGTTTAATAAATGCCAATATAAATCCTACAGAGGACATCCATTAAAAATGCAACCACTTCCCTAGCGTTTGAACATACGGAAATATTCCTTTTCGTAGTCAATGAGCGGTACACTCTTTCTTTTTCTGCAGTCAATGACAAGATTAAAAAAAAAAGAAAAAAGGAAAGGTTAAAAAAAAGTTTTTCTATAATAATTTTATATTCCAACCCAATAGTTTCTAGGAAAGCATTTGTTTTGCGCTGATACATCTTTGCTTATGGAGAACTGTTTCTTGGGAAAGAACATTGATGTACTAAATAGTGAAATTTCATCCGTCTGCTTAAAGATTTATCCATTAGTCTTCCCGCTTTTCGCTGTGCATTAACCAATCAAATGTTTGCTTTCAGTCTCAGGTTTTCAACTTTGGTATATGAACCGTAAATACGTTTTGAAAATTCGGGAATCAACTTTAAAAAGGTAATCACAAAGCGAACACAAAATCAAATCTTTGTGTTTCCGTTTACGGCCGCTTCTAAAATGACAAATGCGCATCAAACTAATTAATTAAATCAAAAAATAAAATAAAAAAGATTTAAAGAAAAACATATTAAAGATTTCGGGAGAATCAATTTTGATACTTTTTTTTCTTGCTTTTTTGCCGGGTGGGGTGATTTATTGGTGTAGTACTATTAAAAAGAAAACAACGAGTCTAAACAAAACAATATGGCGTCGTATTAGAAAAAAAACTGATTACTTTCAAATTAAAATCGGAGTGGCTATGGTGATAGAGTTCTGTTTATGGTGCAGTCTGTAGCACAATGAAGCCAAAACAAACCAAATAATAACACGTCACCTGATCAGCCAGATCAGATCTTCTGAAATCAACAATATTATCAACACATATCTAAAGTATTTTCGTTTATTTTTTTTTCAAAGACCTTTACTCTAATCATTATTTCACGTACACTTTTGAAGACGATCCATGCCTGCTTTACATTATATCAATTTTATAATATTATGTTATGTTAAAAGTTATTGTAAATTAGGGAAGGTTACTGAATAGAGTAATCAAACGAAGGTTGGTAATGAACGATAATACTTAGGACAAGAACAACACATTTGAATTTTACCAACGTTGCGTAGAATTAATTAGCTGCTAAAAGTGAGTCAAGTGAATTCCACAATGAATCTCCAACTGCGTGATATATACCAACCACCCCACGTGGTCGGATGGGGCATAAGGCTGAATTTAATGTGGGCTCGTAGGCTCAGCCAAAAATTCCCCGTAGGCCCCGTTTAAAACGGGATCGGGTAGCTGTTTCCCGAGACGAGACTCTGCATTTCGACATAGCTTCTTCTGGGGATCATCTCTGCCCAGAGGCAGAGAGTTTGACCGTAACAGCTGGAAACAGTCTCCAACCGCCCAAGCAATCAGATGTGGCACAAGGCCGAATTTATTGTGGAGAAAACCGAGCCCGTAGGCTCGGCCAAAAATTCCTCGTAGACCCCGTACAAAACGGGTAGGTTTTTACCGAGATGACATATCCCCGTCTGGGGATGCTCTCTGCACGCAGGCCGAGAACTTAACCAGTCCAACTGAAGACGAATCTCCAACTGCAGGATATCTACCAACTGCCCCACGCGGTCAGATGTGGCACAAGGCCTAATTTAATGAGGAGTAACCGAGCCCGTAAATTTCCGTATAAAACGGGGTCGGGTAGCTGTTTCCCGAGACAAGATTTGTCCTTCGACATAGCCTCATCTGGGGATCCTCTCTGCCCGGTGGCAGAGTTTGACAAGCACAGCTGGAAAGGAATCTCCAACTGCAAACCAACATACAGTATTTACTACTGTATTTATATGAATGGGGATATACACATTATCGTTCGTAGGTATAATACAAAAAAAAGTATTTTCGTTATTTAACCGGTCTTTATTACAAAACTTTATTTCAGGGAAACATCTATAAATTATCTATGATTCCACGATATTATTACTGACTGATACCGTCCCAAAATGAGAAGATGAACATTAATATGTTATAGAGAGAAGCATTAAATTAACAACGGAATATATATATATATATATATATATATATATATATATATATATATATATATATATATATATATATATATATATATAAATTAAATATATTAAGTTTCGATTAAGTTCTTTTATATAATTTCTCACACACTAACGAGGGTAAGTAAAAAATTAGTCGTACTTTCGCCATATCATATCTTTAGGTTTGTCATAAGTGCTTATAGTTGGTACTATTGTGGTCATGTGATCGAATTTTGAGCATGATCGCGCCAGTTTTCTTGCTGTTGTTACAGTGTAAACATTCCCGCTCCGACAGCAGTGTGCAACAAGCAGTGATCTCAGGTGAGATGCGATGAGTATCCACTAAAAATTTTAAAAATCCAATACTTTAGAAATTGCTTTTTTTTCGTTTGGGTAATTGAGCAGATATGAAGAATTTCGCGAATTTATGACGAGAAAGATTTGGTTTAAATGCTATCGGTAGCCGAACTAGTTAAAGCACGCAAGTTCTTACGACAGTTCTCTCTGCCCTGGGAGACTCTCATAAAAATCCCACCGGAAAGCGCATATTTTAATTTAATAAGATCCTCTCGAATATTCAGGCCGGTAGACGAAAATAAATAAATACACAGTTTAATAAATAATCGGAGCGTCTACCCAAATATAAGTATCCACTAAAAATAACGCTTAAAGCGATAATATATATATATATATATATATATATATATATATATATATATATATATATATATATATATATATTGGACATACCAATACATGATTATCAAGAAAACTCACGCTACTTCTCCCAGAACATAGCTCAATTAAGACCCATTTAAAAACACACGCTAACCTACCGACTCCTTCCGGAACATACTTGTAGAAAAGACGACCGGAACAGCCGCATCCGCATGTAAAAAAAAAAACAACGGCTAAAAACAATGAAAGCATTAATAAGAAAAAAGAAAAAAAATCAATGTTATCAACTATGAACACGGCCACAACGTGTTGACCGTGTTTGCAAAATAAAAAAATATTTCCATTACAATAGATACACATACAGTTAAAAATGTAAAAAAACAAAACAAAGAAAAAACTCGATAATTGCAAATAGAATAGAGGAGAGCTCTCGGTTGTATGGAATATTTCGATAATTTTTTCACACTCCACAAAAGAAAATACTTGTACGAATGCAGAAGAAATTTCATAAAAAGTTTAATCACAGCTACACTGTCAGTTGTTTTTAAGGAAACGTGTATAAAAGAAGGATCGCCCAAATGCACTATCAATTATATATAATAGATTCTTATATATATAATATGATTCCTGTATTATATATATATATATATATATATATATATATATATATATATATAAGAATCAATTATATTATATATATAAGAATCAATTATATATATATAAGAATCAATTATATATATAAACATATATATATATATATATAAGAATCAATTATATATCTACATATATATATATAAGAATCAATTATATATATATATATACATATATATATATATATAAGAATCAAGTATATATATATATAAGAATCAAGTATATATATATACATATATATATAATTGATTCTTATATATATATATATATAATTGAATACATATATAATTGATTCTTTTATATATATATATAATTGAATATATATATATATATATATAAGAATCAATTATATATATATATATATATATGAATCAATTATATATATATATATATATATGAGAATCAATTATATATATATATATATATATAAGAATCAATTATAGATACATATATATATATATATATATATATGTATATAAGAATCAATTATATTATATATATAAGAATCAATTATATATATATAAGAATCTATTATATATATAAACATATATATATATATATAAGAATCAATTATATATATACATATATATATATAAGAATCAATTATATATATATATATACATATATATATATATAAGAATCAAGTATATATATATATAAGAATCAAGTATATATATATACATATATATATAATTGATTCTTATATATATATATATATAATTGAATACATATATAATTGATTCTTTTATATATATATATATAATTGAATATATATATATATATATAAGAATCAATTATATATATATATATGAATCAATTATATATATATATATATATATATGAGAATCAATTATATATATATATATATATATATATAAGAATCAATTATAGATACATATATATATATATATATATATATATATATATATATATATATATATATATATATATATATATAATGTATATATTATGGAGTAAAGATTACACTGTCGGTGACTCTATGAAGAATACTATGAACAGTTCCATGGTATGAGGTTGGGAGCATTCAAATCGTAGTCTGTCCCAGTCTTGCGATAAGACATCTGTCTTCGGGCAGACGGTGACAAAACCTTCGTCTTCGGGCGGAGGATGACCGGGAAAGACAGTCCGGTACTATACCCGAGCCATCTTTGGCGGGGGCTGGGTAAATATTTGACTAATGGCCTGGCCAGGGTGGAAACGGTTGGCTTGCCCACATTAAACTTGACAATATTTTCCATCTAGTCCGCGAAAGTGGCATCAGTAAATAGCAATCAAATAGTAGTCACAAAATTCGCTGCAAGGCTCGCGACAGACTTGTCGAACTCTATGCCTTCGAGCAGAAGGGTACTCAAAAGAAGCTATGCATACGGACAGAGTCTTGCCTGAGGAGGTAGAAAAATTTGACCCCGTGTATGTGGGGCCTTAATTGAAGCTCGGATAAAACAACCTTGTGTCATATTCTGCCTTGTGCGGAGGTTTGGTAAATACTAGGTAAATCGCATTCAGGCAGTTCGCTGTCAGGCTCGCGACAGACTTGTCGAACTCTCTGACTTCGGGCAGAGAGAGGAACACAGGCGAGGTAATGCCTACGAGCAGAATCTGGTCTAGGGATGTAGAAAACCCGACCTCATGTATGCCGGGTGTAAGGGGAATTTTTGCTCAAGCTTACGGGTTAGGAATTACCCGACATAAAAAAAATCATCCACGTCCCTCTTTTGTGCCACATGTCTCTCTTATGGAGACTCAGGCTCGCGTTGTCGGACTCAGGCAAAAGACAAGACAAGACCCCTGTTTTTGGACAGAGGGTAACTCAGTCGGAAAATAAAGGCAAAAACTGTTCAAAATTTGGATTTTTTTTTTATTATCCTGTTTCTCGATCTAAGCTTTCGGCTCGCATAACCTATAATCAGCGTCGTTATAAGGACATTACAACAGAGATGTTCACCGTCAGAGATGACATCCTGTTATGTTTACATAGAACTTTGTTATGCGACGATAACGGTCGCGGAATAGCAGACGCAGGTCGTAAATTCATAATGCGGTTCTATGACTTCGTACACGAACACGTGGGAGAAAGAAATTTTATCAACATTTTTTTTTTGTTTTCATTTTCTCCCGAAACTAAAGCCATTCTACGAAGCTTTGAACGGCTCAGGATCAAGCATAACAAACATTCGGATCTATCTATCTATCTATCTATCTATCTATCTATCCATACATACATACATACATATATATATTGTATATATATACATACAATATATATATATATATATATATATATATATATATATATATATATACAATACACACACGCACACACACACACACACACACACACACACACATATATATATATATAATTGAACACGAATCATTTTAGAAACATAATATTAAAAATAATTATAATTAATACTTGATTTTCCAGTGACTATTATTATTATTTTTACTTTAATTTTTTTTAGACCCGTATTTGTTTCATAATCACATGCTAATAACCTTTGACCTAGGACAAGCGAAGGATGTGCTTTTTTGTTGTTTCCACTTAATGAAAAAATGACAGCTATTAAAGACAACTGAAATGGGTAAAGCTCCCCTCTGGATATGTGCTTCTTAGAACTATTTTGGCGGATTTCATGAAGAAATGTTTACATTGGGAATTTTACTGATTTATTGTTGAGTTCCTTTCTTTAGCAGACCCAAAGCTCCAGCCACAACAGCTTTTTTTTTTTATTTTTTACCCTTTATTTATTTTTACGTCCAGGTATTTTTATGTGCCTTGTTTTTCAACAATCTTAGCAGGGATGGTTTTGTCCGTTGGTACGCTAATGTCAATCAGTGTACAAACTTTATTCTTTTTGGTCATTTTGTCGAGGCGACTTAATTTCGTGTTTCTCGCGAGATTTGCACTTAACGCTTTTCCAACTCTTCGACACGAGAGTAAATTATAGCTGTGTCAAAATAATTAATTTTTATCACGCTGCAGCGATTTAACTCTGAATTTTACACTGAAAGTCGACAACGACCATATATATATATATATATATATATATATATATATATATATATATATATATATATATATATATATATATACATACAGAAAGTAGGTTATTAAATTTATCTGAAATCATTATTGAAAATAAATCAATTTGAGTTCTGTTTTAATTAAAAACGTCCAAATCATTTTCAGATCTAATTTCGTTTTCATACAATTGTCGCTTTCAAATTATAAAACCTTTAACATACAGGCTTTTCTTTAGTGACAAGATGGCGGCTGAATTTGTCCAGGAGTTGAGTGCTTACGTTTGAAAATGTATAGTGCATATACAGTTTAGCAAGTCCAAATGAATATGATAAAGATATGCACTGAATTATATAATTTCAAAAAATATGCAAACATACTTCACTATACGTCGATAATTGGTTCCAGAGGTCACGACGTTAAGTCGAAATAACCACACTATAAACCGCAACTAAGTACTCCCCATAGAATGTAAGCACAGTAATCTGGATAAAATAATTCATCATTGATACAGCCTTACGCTTAGCAATGAAATAACGGTCACGCAATTTTTTTCTCAATATAATCCAGTTTTGTCAACATTAAAAATCTGTTCAGGAAGAAACCCGTTTTCTTCGATGATCTTGGCCAATGCTTTAGGAAAATCGGCTGATGCTTGTTCGTCAGCTGATGCACTTTCATCTTGCTTCTTAATAGAGTGATAACTTCTTCGTTCATTAAATCTCAAAAACCAGCCTTGATTCGCTTTAAACTCTACATCTTTCTCATCTGGCTATTTTTTTTTGTACAGGTCCTCAAAGACAACGCTTTTGCTTGAATGAGTTTTTGACTAATAGCAGCACGCTGATGATACAACCTATCAATCTTAAGAGAAAGAAGTTGTTCCATCTCTTCAAAGATTTTTCCTCTTTTCTTATTGGGGCAAAATATAAAGTCACAAATGAATGAGAACGAGAGAGTAGGCGATAAGCAGACTTATACCATGTGTATGCCTAAATTGAACGAGATTTCAATTTCGCGGGAATCACAAGTAGCACTATAACGATGCCAAACGATATATAGTGGAACTATTATGGAAAACGTCAATATTGAGCTCTTAAAGACCGCTAAATAAGACAACACAGAGTCACCGATGTTTTCATATTTCATTCTCTAGGAATTATGTTGATTATATTAACATTTACTGTAAATATACTTATTTTAATATGATTTTATATATTTTTATTCTTATTTATTGTACAGTAACCTGATTTTATGTCCTTTAACGCTTCTCTAGTTACGACTTCAATATTTGAGGCGGACAAATATATTTATTTACTTTATTTGTAAAATAGAATAAAATGACTTAAACTCGATTGTTATTTTTCCATATATTTTTTTTGACAAACAACGTCTAATCGAGAACGACGTAACTCGAAACGACGTAACCCGAGGTATACCTGTATCGTTTTAAGGGTCGAGTTGTTATACTTATCATCTTACAATAATATTTTAAGTAAAATATAATATATACAGAATAGATTAAAAAAAAAGCATGTCATCCCCCCATCGCAAAAAAAACCCCTGAAAAATTATAAATGAATACAGTAAATAAATATATATATATATATATATATATATATATATATATATATATATATATATATATATATATATGCACATTAAGATAAAAGTGTGATATACATGTAAGTACGCCACTCTATTTTCGGTTAAATGTCTGTCGGCCAAATATCCGTCGGCCAGAGGTCCTTCGGCCAAATGTACGTCGGCCAAAGGTCGTTCGGTCAAATGTCCTTCGGCCAAATGTCTTTCGGCCAAAGGTCCTTCAGCCAAATGTCTGTCGGCCAAATATCCGTCGGCCAAAGGTCCTTCGGCCAAATGTACGTCGGCCAAAGGTCGTTCGGTCAAATGTCCGTCGGCCAAATGTCTTTCGGCCAAAGGTCCTTCGGCTAAATGTCCGTCCGCCAAATATCCGTCGGCCAAAGGTCCTTCGGCCAAATGTCCGTCGGCCAAATGTCAGTCGGCCAAATGTCATCTAATTTAATTTGTCATTAATCTTAATCCCCTCAGGTTGGTACTGGGGATGGTGAAGATAGGTTACCAATCTGGAAACTGAGGTCTATTGAAAAATCACACCCTGTTTATGGATGACATGAAACAGTATAGGAAGTCTGAAAAGCAAACTGATTCCTTAAATAAAACACTTCAGGTTTGTAGCAGTGACATTGGTATGGAGTTTGGTATTTGCCTAGCATGAGGGAGGAAAATGGTTTGTCGATATATAGCTCTACCATGGTTTCCCAGATTCCTCAATCTGGGAAACCAATTGTCCGTCGGCCAAATATCCAAGTACCACAGGAAGCATAGTAACATCAGCTGGGATTCTGCATTCGGAATAGTCACGTGACTTTGTTCCGATGTAGTTTAGGGAGTTACCTTTAAATGTACCAACTGTAATTAATAAGAGACGGAAGTAAAAGAAAAAAAAAGTTAATTTTCACAACGTGTTATTCCCACGTGAATTAAAATTCCAAGCAATTACAATTGTTAAAATGTGATGTAATGTGGGAATTTTAAATGCTGAAAATCCCGGTCTTTTTTTTTTTAAAAAAAAAAAGAAAGAAAAGTTTTTCAGGTAAAATCAATTAACGGTTGGGAAAGACGTTTTCTTATTTTATTTTGTTACAAAGGGGAAAAAATGTCCAATTAAGTGACATCATTTATAATCAGATTATTCGAGCGATAATTGTTCTGTTGGGGAAAGTTCTCAGCGTGTTTCCCAAAGACTAAACTAAAAAGGAAGATTTTAGATTCAAATTAACTCTGAACATTTTGTGGATAATCCTTAATAAGGCACGCCAGCTTTTTCAAAATAGATCATTAATTGAATTGCTCGATGATTAAAAACGGCTTCGGCCGAATAAACCCTTGTGGGTGGTCTTAGAGAAGACTGTCGTTCATCGAATTTGAACTGACGCTACATGATCACAAAACAAAGAACTCAGCCGAATAACTCGTCCTGGGTATGATGATAAACTGCATCCGAGTCCTGGGTAAGTCGCTAAACTACACCCAACAGCAAGGCCGAATTGCTGGTGTTCCCAGTTCCACCCTATGGGCAAATAGTTAACACTTAGACTACATCCGCGTCCTGGGTATGACGATAAACTACATCCGCGTCCTGGGTAAGACGATAAACTACATCCGCGTCCTGGGTATGATGACAAACTACATCCGCGTCCTGGGTAAGACGATAAACTACGTTCAACAGCAGGGCCTCTGATAATACGATTTTGAAAAAATAATGTTGCCAGCTGTACGTTTTTTTAAAGAAATAATATTACCAACTATACATTTTGGAGTTTTTTTTTTGTTTTTTTTTAAAGAATAGTGTTGCCGGCTATACATTTTTGAAAAAAATAATATTACCAGCTATACATTTTTGAAAAAATAATATTACCAGCATTATTTACATTATTCGGAATATTGTCCTCATCTTTGTTACCATATTTATTACAACGTTTCGGCCGTTGTACGCTCCGGCCTTCTTCAGGTGGTTGGAATCTCAAACTGAACCCTTTATTTCGCTCACTGGGATAGACTGTTCTAGTTCCACGTGCCATGTTTAATGGATGTCAGTTATCAGTTATCTCCTGTTAATTTTCCCTCTGAAAGTTCCCCACTGCCTTAACTGGGTATTGAACTCACACTCTTTGGATCTAACTAACGCCTTTATCCACTGTGCCATGTGACCTTGAGGATATCTGTGTATGAATTTCTGGGTATTATAAACTTAATGTCTTCAGCAACCATTTTTTACCAGTACACATATTGAAATTTTTGGTGTTATCATTGTATGTTTTTACCAGAGCTCATATTGCAATATTTTTATTGTTATTATCGCTTTTCTTTGGCACTCCTTATTACTGGTTCCCATATCGTATTTATTTCTATGCTTCGTCGGCTCAGGAGATTTTTGTGGCCTAGTATATCTGTTGATTCCTTAAGTTTACGAATTAATCGACGGTTGCGGGGGCTCGGGTAAAAATTGTTCCTAGCCCGGGTGTACGCGCTCGGTCTCTTCACATTAAACCGAAGTTGTGTCACAACCTGATCTCGTGGGGAGTTTAGTAAATACACACACACACACACACATATATATATATATATATATATATATATATATATATATATATATATATAAATTGTATAAAAAACTAAATAAAAGTACCTTGTCTGTCGTTTTCAATGATATATATATATATATATATATATATATATATATAAATAAAAAAAAAAAAGAAGACATTTTTATATTTATACATTCTTTTTTAGATACAAATATTTAAGTAAATGCTCTGTTTTTATAATAAACAGTATTTATAACATTTACCGGCCTGAATGTCCGAGAAATTTTCATAGAAAATATTCGTCCTCCGACAGGATTCGAACCTGTATTCTATACGGAACTGTCATTTAGCCTGACGAGCTCTTAACCGATCGATCCACAGAGTATCGTCCGATTAGCAAGATCGAATTTACTCCCCGTAAACTTCAATCTTCCATGAATCTCTCGCGTACATTCATATCTCCTCAAAGCGTATCCAAATATAAACAAATGACATCACACATGAAATGGACAAAGTCCGAGAATTCTTTTAAAGAAATTTTTATGTTCATACATTTTTTTATAGATACAAATATTTAAGTAAATGCTCTGTTTTTATAATAAAATATATATATATATATCCAGTCGTTAGCTGTAACAAGTTTTTTTTTGCGTTATCTTTTATCACATGAGATTGCATGATGTAATATCTTTTTGTCATTGCATCAGCCATTATTTAGACAAGATTTTTTTTTTATGTTTGCCATTACCAAATTAACAGCCATTGTGATATTATGTGTCTAGTGAATCAGGCTTATAATATGGGGAAAATCCTTCGCCTAAAGGAAGCGCTCAAATTATGAATCAAGCCGACGAAGTCTAGACTGAACGTACAATTAGCTTAGGAGCAAATATAATTGTTCATACTGCTATGCCGAATTTCCAAAATTCAGAAACACTTAGTGACAATGTAGGAAATAGACGTGCAAGGAAAACCAGTGCTAGAGATAAACATTTGGTAAAGTTCCTTGCTACACGATCACCAAAGAGTTATTGGAAGACGATTCCTGTTGCTCTCCTATAGAATGGTACAAATGTAAATTCTGTGACATTTTCACGTCGTCTGAGATTAGAGTTTGGTCTGAAATAATTTCAAAACTGCTCGTGAACCACGGAAATTTCAAAATATCTCATAAAAATGATTAAAGAATTTCTTTGATAGAGAAGAAAATAATATTGAGCTGTTACGTGATATCTGTCCTTCTTTAAGGCAGCGAACGTCGGACGATTCCATTTGTCATTGCTATTCACATTGTCTTTTTACAGGTCTATTCTATCTGAACATTCTACACACACACACACACACACACACACACACACATATATATATATATATATCTATATATATACATGAGATAAAGATGAATTGGAAGCAAATATGGATTAATATACAGTATCTCTATCAATGCCGAAAGCCTAATAGCAAAAGCGAAAAGCATATAAGCAAAAAGGAAGTAACTGAAAAGAATTCCTCTGAACTGTCCTCAGATTGACGCCCAAACATTCTGAATTGTTCGTATTGCCTTTTCCAAATTATTCATGGTGCTCTTTTGCTTACAGACGGTGCCCAACTGTCCCTACAATAATGTGCAGTCGAAAAAGCAAAACTAAACAACGCGCATGCGCGAAAATTAAAAAAAAATGGCGACAATATATCCATCGCACGCTGTATTTAAAGGAAAATGATCAGCAATATGTTTAATCTGTAGTTGAGGGAATGCAATTGTGTTCAAATTATTTAGATTTCTGCCTTAAATGACCCATAGAGGTATTAATATGCCGCTAAACAAAATCAACCAACCAACATAAAAGAACTCTTTCATGGCATTAATTCATTTAATATCGGACACATCCCTAAAGCAATCAAACTGTATTCCAAAATGTAACTTCAATAAAACTACAAAAAAAAACACACATATGACCGCCTGTAGTAATTATGTCCCCACAAACATGTATATACACAAAAGTTGAGTATCATCTACCATGTATTCAATTGTGAAAGCAGAATAACATAATTTTATTACCCCAAAGCACCAAGTAAATTAAATTTCAGTTTTAAATGACCAATAAGGGATTGCTAGGTCGTTAAACAGTGAACAGTAAACCAATGTTGCTCTTCCGTTCCTTTGCAAGAATCTCATTTGTTATTCTTCTAACTTGAGTGGCTCTTGGGTTTTGTATTAGGTGAACAATTAGCGAAAAGAAAATTTTCTTTTAATCCCAATCTTCTCATATCTATCTATCTATCTATCTATATATATATATATATATATATATATATATATATATATATATATATATATATATATATGTCTGTGTGTGTGTGTATCTCAGCCTGTTAGAATCTATCTATCTATCTATCTATCTATCTATCTATCTATCTATCTATCTAGTTCTGTTCACATCTATCTATCTATCTATCTATCTATCTATCTATCTATCTATCTATCTATCTATCTATCTATCTATCTTATTCATTATCTATCTATCTGTTGTACTCAAAATATGTAGATTTTGGCAGTAAATAACCGATAGAGGTTGATATACCGTCAAACAAAATCAACCAAACAAATTTTACCCTGAACAGCTTCCATGGAATGCATATTTTGCAGATCGGCAGCCTCTTTCGAAAAAAAAAAAAAAAAAGCCTAAAAAAATCACGGGGCAGATATACACTTTCTTTTGTGAAATAACACGTCGTGTTCTGTCTGTGAATAAACTTAATTGACATTTGATCCCGGCATTATGGTTTTCCCTTCACTCTTGCAGCACACTTTCTATTGCCACCGTTAATCAGCCGGCCATTTTCTTTCCACTCTTTCGCCCCTCTTAATGCTTAACCGACGATTCTGTTTTTAGGCAGCTGATGTGACTTGAATACGAGCCGAGATCAAAATGGACATTGATGGATGATGCGAAGGCAGTGTTTTGGGTGGGAAAAAAACCGGATGTATTTATTACTCAACTTCCGCTGTCTGTTAGATCACTTATATTTACGAACTATTTTATAGGGATTCGACATGCCGGCATAGGCTGACAATTGCTATTTCAATTGATATTATATATATATATATATATATATATATATATATATATATATATATATATATATATATATATATATATATATATATATAAAGAAATATAGTCTTAGTGTGCTATATTTATGGGATAAAGTGATCAATATCAGAGATAGAGCGTGTGTAAATATAAAAGTCAACACTTAGAGGCGACAGTCTGTTTCATGCTAGATGCAATCGTCAGGCAACTAGTGCTGTTATTTTTCTCGGCTATATATATATATATATATAATATATATATATATATATTTATATATATATATATATATATATATATATATATATATATATATATATGTTGATAATATTAGTGGTAAATATACACATACATATGCAATCATATATCTAAAATATAAATATATATACATACATACATACACATACATATGTGTATAAAAAATAATTCCAAGAGGATAGAATCTAGGTAGAACTCAATGTCCAGGACAGAGTAAGGATATAATACAAAGGCTTAAACACTAATATTCCATGGTCATAATTTATTCCATTGGAATCGTAAATACGATCCAATTCATCAGACCTACAAATTCAAAAAGAAAACAGAAAAATAACAACTCCGGGAAAAAAAAAAAAATTAGTGAGAGTGTATGTATGAGAGTGTGGGACGAATGCTAGAGTGAATGAAAGCCAAAGGGAGGGGTAACAGACGAGAGAAGAATAGGAAGGTCTAAAGATGAAGGGGGGATTAAAATTTAAAACTTCTCTCTGTTAAATTTTAATCCCCCCTTCATCTTTAGACCTTCCTGTATAGTAATTGCTAAGATGAGCTTTTTCCCCTGATGACGTCACTTCCCTCTGAGATTTTATAGTAACTGCTAGGATGAACTTTTTCCCCTGATGACGTCACTTCCCTCTGAAATTTTATGGTAACTGCTAGGATGAACTTTTTCCCCTGATGACGTCACTTCCCTCTGATTTTTTTTTATAGTAACTGCTAGGATGAACTTCTTCTGCTGGTGAGGTCACCTCCCTCGGACTTTTTTTTATAGTAACTGCTAAGATTAGTTTTTTCCCCTGATGACGTCACTTCCGTCTGACTTTTTTATAGTCACTGCTAGGATGAGCGTTTTTCCTTGATGATGTCACTTCCCTCTGAGTTTTTTATAGCAACTGCTAAGATGAGCTTTTTCCCCTGGTGACGTCACTTCCTTCTGAGATTTTATAGTAACTGCTAGGATGAACTTTTTCTGCTGGTGATGTCACCTCCCTCGGACTTTTTTTTATAGTAACTGCTAAGATTAGTTTTTTCCCCTGTTGACGTCACTTCCGTCTGACTTTTTTATAGTCACTGCTAGGATGAGCGTTTTCCCCTGATGACGTCCTTTCCCTCTGACTTTTTTTTATAGTAACTGCTAAGATCAGCTTTTTCCCCTGGTGACGTCACTTCTCTCTGACTTTTTTTTATAGTAACTGCTAAGATGCGCCTTTTCCCCTGATGACGTCACTTTTTAAGGAGTACACAAGCGAGATGTTACAGAGAAGAAACTGTCAGCATAGAACTTGCGGCTGCAAGTAAAAACATCACTCATGAAATCATGAGACGTAGATACAAGATACAAGATACAAGATACAGGGCGTGAGATATAAAAAATACAGAGAGGAGAATAAAAGATAACGACTCATTCTGAATTTACATTTTTGAAAATCATAGTTGAAAGGAAAGTGAGAAGAAAGGACTAACCTCCAATTGTCGTCAGCAAAAGAAACAGGCGAACATGGAAATGACAAATTGGAGATACCAAACTCAAGTAAGTACAATATTTTAATATCTCGTAAGTGTTTTAACAGAGGACGGAAAATGTGACATCGAATTCCATTGGGATAGCGACAGATGCCTTCCAAATCCTAAGCAATGTATTAGCAAAGTATTAGCAAATTTTCTTAGAAACAAAGAAAAGTGAATTATTACATAATAAAAGTATTCCTGTATGACAGTGAATTCTGGGCAATCTTCTCACGGATGATAAAAAGATTTGAAGTAACAGAAATGTAGTTCTACAGAAGGATGCTGAGAATAGCATAGACCAAACATGTAAGCAGTGACGATGCTTTAGAGAAAATAGAAACGAAAAGGAAATTTGTGTTTAACATCAGAACGAGACAGTTGAAATTTCTAGGACACATAATGAGGAAGGAGGTGTTGGAAAATTTGACGCTCACAGGACTGATTGAAGGCAAATGATACAGCGGAAAAGACCTAAGCTATCCAACGAGCTTGTGTAAATATCATGGCGGAGATAGTTAAGACAAAATTTACCCTACAGCTACAAAGGACAGGAAGTTTTGGTTTATTTTGTTTTACGGCATATCAACACCTCAATGGGTTTTAATAACAAGATTTTTAGGATAGATTCGCATGAATAGAATATGTAATCTTTGTAAGAAATCAAGTTGTACATCAGGTTTCATTGTCGTATATTTGTAAAGAAGGTTTCTGTCTGGTTTATGGTTTATTGTGGGAATATTCTTTTTTTTTCAATTGCTGTATTGCTGGTATTTTTACTATTACAATCTATTTTTATACTTTCATAGTGTTTTGACTTAACTTTTTAGGGGTTAACTATTTGCCTATAGCTGGGACCCTTAAAGGTGCTACCACCCAGGTTCAGAGTGGATCTGGTAATAATAGCAATTACGGCGTGGTCCAACGCTCCTCAAAACCTCTAGATCAGAGTCCTTGCTGCCGGATATAGTTTCATCCCATTAGAATGTCTGAGGCTCAACTTCTCAAGAGCTCCTCTCTGCGGCTGATCGGTCTCACACTGTCTGCTGACCTGAGATGGAACGCCTACATTGAGTAGATTGCTTCATCCACCGCAAGGAAAGTTGGCTCCCTGTGCCGGGCCAGGGAATTCTTCTACCCTGAATCGATTCTCCAAATTTACAAATCAACCATCCGCCCTTGCATGGAGTATTGCTACCATATATGGTCTGGAGCCCCTTCTGTTTGCCTCAAGGTTCTTGATAAGATCCAGAGACGGGTATGCAATGTAATTGGCCCTGATCTGGCTTCCCGTCTGCAGTCTCTATCTCTCTCACAGACGCACCGTCGCCTCTCTCTGTCTCTTTTATAAATACTTCCATGGTAATTGCTCCGATGAGCTGCTATTGCTGGTTCCCAGGCTCCATGAATTCAAGCGTCCTACGAGGCTGGCATCCCGTTCCCACCCTTTCACTGTTGAAACTGTTAAATGTAGACGTCTCTTCTACTCCAATAGCTTCATATCTCGCACCTCACGCCTGTGGAACTCCCTTCCTCATTCCTGTTTCCCTGATGACTATGATCTCCAACTATTCAAGTGTAACGTCAATCGACATCTCCAGTTGCCTTGATCTATCCTCTATCCTTCTCGACATCCTTTCCTCTAACACTCCTATTTGCTCTCGCTCCAAATCCTCTGTAACCCCTTGCGTGCTAATGGCTTCCAGCCTTGCCTGGGGTGAAAAGCTTTAAAAAAAGTATCCAGGCATGGCGTAAGAGATTAAAATGGGTGAATGGAGGAGTTTGTAGATCAGGTTTTATGGACGTATTTTTGTAAAGAAGATTTTTGACGATAGCCCAGTGCATCGCTGGTAATATTTAGTATCGATTTTTATTTTCAAAAATGTACTATTAAAATGTACTATGATTATTAACTATTTGCCCATAGCTGGGATCCAACTGAACCCCGGATCAGTGTGGGCCTAGGAACACGTTCCTCAAAAACTCATGATCAGAGGCCTTGCTGCCGGATGTAGTTTATCATCATACCCAGGGCGAAGGATTTTTTTGGATAGTCACGATCTCCATTGTCCTAAAGGGACATAGCACAGAGAAGAGGAGGTTTACCGGAAAGAAGGAAGCCGGAGGAGGAGTACACAAGCGAGATGTTACAGAGAAGAAGCTGTCAGCATAGAACATGCGGCTGCAAGTAGAAACATCACCAATGAAATCATAAGATTTGTAAAGTCAAATTACCAACGAGGAAAGCTCATAGACCAATTACCGTGAAAAGTTTTACAGGAGAGACAAATTACCTTTAAGTGAACCAAACATTCCTTCTGTTCCCACAGTAGGACTTAATTTAAACTAATTCCAACACTGTTAATTCAGTATTAGCCTTCCTCGGTATTAAGAACATGTCTTGGTTAAGACTGAGCGCATTCTGGTTCCGTAGAAAATATTCAGTATCGCAGAACCGGTTGTATTGATGCAACTATGAAAAGTTTCTATCTTGGCTTTGTTAATATCTCCTGGTATATGTTGATTGATCGGAACTTTTTTTTATTTTTGTTATTGTTTTAAATTTGATTATTATATCTAATTCGTAATTTTCTTTCGTTTGGTATTCTTTTTATAGTGATGTTCACACTGTACAAGGCTCGGCGTCACTCGTGGTAGAGTGTTACAGAAAAAGAGGTAAACCTTATGCGCATATGTGCGGATCATAAAGGTTAACCCTAGACTTGAACAGGTTAATATTGTAGTGATCGGGGAAGTCGCCTCTTGGTAGTCGGTTCCAAAAAGCAGAGGTTTGTGGAAAGAAGCTATTCGAGTGGAACTTATATCTTTATCAGGTTGAAGGGAATGAGGATGGTTCGTTGCAGTGGGTATGAAAAAGAAGAACAAAAAGAAACATATTTGTGTGCAAGGGGAAATAACATTTGTACGTGAAGAAGAAGAAGAAGAAGAAGAAGAAGAAGAAGAAGAAGAAGAAGAAGAAGAAGAAGAAGAAGAAGAAGAATGAAGAGTGAAGTACACTGAGGAGGTGAAGAAGAAGAAGAAGAAGAAGAAGAAGAAGAAGAAGAAGAAGAAGAAGAAGAAGAAGGCGGCGGCGGCGGCGGCGTAGGAGGAGGAGAGGTGTAGTAATAGAGGAGGAGAAACATCATTTCTGGCATGAAAAAGAAACCGAAAAAAGAAATTTCTTTCTTTCTTTCTGTTATTCTTTCAAGCGCTGTTTATTCACCACCTCTTCTTCAAACTCTTCTTCTTTCTTCTTTTTCTTTTTCTTCTTCTTCTTCTTCTTCTTCTTTTTCTTCTTCTTCTTCTTCTTCTTCTTCTTCTTCTTCTTTTTCATCATCATCATCATCATCTTCTCCTCCTTCATCATCATCATCATAATCATCATCTTCTTCTACTTCTTTTTCTTCTTCTTTCTTTCATTCTTTTTTCTTTCTTTCTTTCTTTCTTTCTTCATCCGATGAATATTCGCATCTATTTCAAACGCTTCTTCTTCATGTTCTTGTTCTTTCTTTCTTTCTTTCTTTCTTTCTTTCTTTCTTTGTTCTTGTTCTTGTTGTTCTTGTTGTTCTTTCTTTCTTTCTTTCTTTCTTTCTTCCTTTGTTCTTGTTCTTGTTGTTCTTGTTGTTCTTTCTTTCTTTCTTTCTTTCTTTCTTTCTTCCTTTCTTTCTTTGTTCTTGTTCTTGTTGTTCTTGTTCTTTCTTTCTTTCTTTCTTTCTTCCTTTCTTTCTTTGTTCTTGTTCTTGTTGTTCTTGTTGTTCTTTCTTTCTTTCTTTCTTTCTTTTAACCCCTGTTTAGTGACTCCAACTTTTCCCATTTCGTTGTAATTATTGATTTTCATGTTTTTCTTCTGTGTTGTCCTATCAAATTGGATTTTATGACTCATATTACCACTCATAGTAAAAACCCATACAATCCAGTGACATTCGAGGCGAGGAAACCACTTTTATTATTCAATAACAAAAGACAATCATATTAGTTATAATAATAATAATAATAATACGTTGAATAACGTAGCCATAAAGTCCAGTCACATTTGCCTTCGTTGCAAATCCGGACGTCCCGGATGTTTCTCCGGCCATCAAACTTCCAGTTCGGAATCTGTGTTGCTTTCGGAACCCTCAGCTATTACTATTCGAATAAATGTCATGTTTCTCTCATGAAACAGTCATTCGCATAGCAATGGCCGAAGTGTCCCATTTTGTCGCCAGATGAAGATGCGCCTAGGAAGCCAAGTCTTGAACTAGTAAATATATCGCTTGCATCTATCTATCTATCTATCTATCTATCTATCTATCTATCTATCTATCTATCTCAGTCAGCACATATCTATCTCATTGTGTTCATCTCTCTCTCTCTCTCTCTCTCTCTCTCTCAGTCTGTTCGTTTGTCTTTCTTGCTTCCTCTGTATATTTAACTCAACTCAGATTATGTTAGTATTCCTATATCTATCTATCTATCTATCTATCTATCTATCTATCTATCTAATCTCACTCTGATCACATCTCTCTTTATATCTATCTATGTATTTCTGATCACCTCTATATATCTCTCTTAATATGATCATCTCTTTGTTTTCTCTTGCATCTCTCGTTGATAATATTTCTTTCTTTCTTTCTTTCTTTCTTTCTTTCTCAGTTTGTCCATTTCACGTTCTCTAGCATTATCTATCTGTCTATCTATCTATCTATCTATCTATCTATCTATCTATCTATCTATCTATCTATTTCACTCTGATCATCTCGCTTGTTCTCTCTTTACATCTATATATCTATCTCTGATAATCTCTATCCCTCTCTTCTTTCTTTCTTTCTTTCTTTCTTTCTATCTATCTATCTATCTCAGTTTGTCAATCTCACTTTCTCTAGCTTACTCTATCTCTGACTCTCTCTTGATTTCTATCTGTCTATCTATCTATCTATCTGACCGAATGTAATCCACTCTCAACAGCTAGCAGTAATTTCTGCAAACACCTATCGATGCATGGGATGGTAAACTGCAAATAAAAGAATCTGGATTTGTTGCAGAATCTCATTTCTAGCTGCCTCCCGTCAAGTTGAGCAGATTATGCAATAAATGCATTTTATCATTCATTATTTCCGCTTCATGAGTAATGCATTCTTGGGGAAGTGGTTAATAACACACGTTTTCCCCCCTGTCACTTATCGGGACACTTATACAAACAGCGAGACCTTTTCCTTTATTAAGATTCTCGAATGCACTGGCCAGAAGGTGTAATTTACTTTGCGTAAAAACATACGGCGTCGACTCAAATACACGTGTCTGCTAAAATATAACGTTTAATTTATACAGGGTGCGATTGGTAACTTGTCATTTTATATTTTTCATTTTGTGCATACGACTTTTTAAATTTTGTCGACTGCACAGTATAGTAGAGTTAGTTGGACACAGCCAGTGAGTAAAAGAGCACCATGACACAATTCAGTCCGCCTGAAATCAAAGCTGAGAGCATCTGATATTCCCAATGGGTCACCCATCTCGGTATTGACTCAGACTCGATATTGCTTAACTTCGGTGATCGTACTAGAACCGAGGTTCCAACGTGATATGGCCTTTATAACTACCGATCATTTAAGCTTACAGCACCTGGTATTCCTAAGCGTTCACCCATCTAGGTACTGACCAGGTTCGACGTTGCTTAACTTCAGTGATCTTATGAGAGCCGGTGTTTTAACAGTATATGATCATAAGCCATTTGCACCACCCGTACATCCAAGATTACATCTCCTGGTATTACAAATCGGTCACCCCTCTAAATACTGACCCGGCTCGACGTTACTTAACTTCGGTGGTCGTACGAAAACCGGTGTTTCAACGTCATATGACCGTAAGTACTTTATACTACCCGCATATCTAAGATTATATTTCGCCTTATTCCCAATCGGTCACCCATCTAATTACTGACCAGGCTCGACATTGCTTAACTTCGGTGATATGTATGAGAACTGGCGTTTCAAGATAATATGGCCGTAAGAACTTTACAACTTCCGCACATCCAAGATTACTGTTCTTGTTATTCCAAATCGGTCACCCATCTAATCATGACCAGGCTCAACGTTACTTAACTTCGGTGATTTTACGAGAACCGGTCTTTCAATGTCTCATGACTGCAAGCACTTTATACCACCTGCATATCTAAGATTATAGCAACTGATATTCATAATCGGTCACCCATCCATGAACTAACCTGACTCGACGTTGCTTAACTTCGGCGATCGTACGAGAACCGATGTTCCAGAGTGATATGGTCATAAACCCTTTATATCAATCTTTCATTCAAGCAGACAGCACCTGGTATTCTCAATCGGTCACCCATATATGTACTGACTAGGTTTGACGTTGCTTAACTTCAGTGATCTTATGAGAGCCAATATTTTAACGGCATATGGCTGTGAGCTATTTATATCATACATTCGACATTACAGCTCCTGGTATTCCAAACCGGTCACCCATCTAATTACTGACCAGGCTCGACGTTGCTTAACTTGATCTTGTGCGAACAACATGATATGATTGTAATACCGTAATGAGTGGGAGAGATATAAACGTCAATGTCGGTGATAATTAGGTATCGGGGGGGGGGGCGTTCAGGGTGAAGGGGCGCCTTTGAAATTGCTAGCATCCAACATGTCTTGATGTGTCTTAAATTTAGCACCGCTACATATTCGGCTTTTCCCCTCGGTGAGTAATTATAAACCGACATCTACGTTTATATATCGCCTCTTCCGCCTACATAACGGGCGTCACAGCAAAAATGTCCACATCGTGTAACTACATGCGGCAATTGCTCATCCTACAAAATGTTTAATATCTAAAAAAACAACTAAACTAATTGAGTTTCTTTTTTTCCATGTTTTCAGATAAGACGGTTAGCCATCTTGTCACTATTCGTCGTAAGAATGAGTAAAAAACACTTATTATTAGTTATTCAGAAAGAAAAAGAACAGTTTAAAATCATTTTGTGTCAGCCTCACGATGTCTTCCCAACTGAGCAATGGTGAGAGGAAAAAGATCATTCAGGTCTTCGATAATGGTACTAATATTCACACCCTAGATTCCATCTTCAAACTTGCATTCAAGAACCATCAAGAGAACGGTGAATAAGTTAAAAAAAAGGGAACATTACAGAGGAAAACTGGGTCGGAAGGTCGCAAAATCAAGCGGGGGTCTTCATTTCAACTTAGAGCTAGGTATATTCTCATTGATCAAAGTAGAGTCCGATAGTGGTTTAAAAACTTCGGAGAATTCCGGGAAGATATCTTTAATCATTTCTAAGATACAACGGTTCAAATCTTAATCTAAGAATTGGCTGTTACACCCGGTATGAATATATATATATATATATATATATATATATATATATATATATATATATATATATATATATATATATATATATATATATATACCGTGTGTAACAGCCAATTCTTAGATTAATATATTGAGCGATGAGTAAAATGATATATATATATATATATATATATATATATATATATATATATATATATATATATATATATATATATATATATATTTAAAGATATTTTTATGTTTAACATTCTTTTTTATAGATACAAGTTTTTAAGTAAATGCTCTGTTTATAATAAACAGTATTAAATAACATTTACCGGCCTGAATTATATTATTATAAACAGAGTATTTACTTAAATACTTGTAGCTATAAAAAAGTATGTTAAACAATTGTCGGACTTTGTCCATTTCATAATATATATATATATATATATATATATGTATATATATATATATATATATATATATATGTATATATATATATATATATATATATATATATATGTATGTGTGTGTGTTTTTTTTGTGTATGTATATATATATATATATATATATATGTATATATAATTTGTTTTATATATAATTTGTATATATACATATATATATATATATATATATATATATATATATATATATATATATAAACAAATATATATATCCTTATATATATATATATATATATATATATATATATATATATATATATATATATATATATATATATATATATATAAGGATATATATATATATTTGTTTAAGCTTGTTTAATAGGTATGAAAACATTGACATTTTTAATCATTTCATCCCAAACAAGGCAATAAAGCCACTAAGATACAAGGCGTGAGGTATAAAAAAATACAGAGAGGATAATAAAAGAACAGGATTCAAAGCAAAAGATAACGACTGATACTGAATTCACATAGTTGAAAGGAAAGCGAGAAGAAAGGACTAAACTCCAATTGCAAGAAGACAGAATGCATGGCCGTCAGCAAAGGAAACAGGCGAACATGGAAATTACAAATTGGACATACCAAACCCAAGTAAGTACAATATTTTAAGGACAGAAAATGTGACATCGAATTCCATTGGGATAGCGACAGATGCTTTCCGAATGCTAAGCAAAGTATTAAGAAACGGGAGAATTTGATTTAGAAACAAAGAAAAGGGTACTGAACTATTACATCATGACAGTCCTCCTCTATGACAGTGAATGCTGGGCAATTTTCTCGCAGATGAGGAAAAGACTTGAAGCAACAGAAATGTAGTCCTACAGAAGGATGCTGAGAATAGCATAGAATGAACATGTGAGCAGTGAGGAAGTTTGAGAGAAAATGGAAACAATACCCACCCTATAAGTATTTAATTCCCTGTACACCACTGCGTTTTAATGGCATTATCGTTTGTTGGAGGTGAAGAGATGTGTTTAAAAAGATGTAAGGGGTTACTGAGTGTTAGAGAATATGAGAAAAGCACTCTTAGGGAGAGAAAAGAAGAATTAAGAAGACAGAAGATAAAGACGGAAGAGAGTTCTGCAAAAGACAGGAGAAGAAACAGTTAGCATAGAACTTACGGTTTCATCTAGCCATTTCATCTGTAAAATGATCAGACCTTGCCGCCAATCTATAAGGCCGTGGATGTAATACGGTGAGAGGGAAGAAACTGTTAACATAGAACTTACGGTTGCATCTAGACATTTCAACTGTAAAATGATGAGAACTTGCCGCCAATCTATAAGGCCGTGGATATAATACCGTGAGAGAGAAGAAACTGTTAGCATAGAACTTACGGTTACATGTAGACATTTCATCTGTAAAATGATGAGACGTTGCCGCCAATCTATAAGGCCGTGGATGTAATACCGTGAGAGTGAAGAAACTGTTAGCATAGAACTTACGGTTCCATCTAGCCATTTCAACTGTAAAATGATGAGACATTGCCGGCAATCTATAAGGCTGTGGATGTAATACCGTGAGAGAGAAGAAACAGTGAGCATAGAACTTACGGTTCATCTAGCCATTTCATCTGTAAAATGATGAGACCTTGCCGCCAATCTATAAGGCGGTGGATGTAATACCGTGAGAGAGAAGAAACTGTTAGCATAGAACTTAGGGTTACATCTAGCCATTTCATCTATAAAATGATGAGACAATGCCGCCAATCTATAAGGCCGTGGATTTAATACCGTGAGAGCGAAGAAACAGTTAGCATAGAACTTACGGTTCCATCTAGCCATTTCAACTGTAAAATGATGAGACATTGCCGGCAATCTATAAGGCTGTGGATGTAATACCGTGAGAGAGAAGAAACTGTGAGCATAGAACTTACGGTTTCATCTAGCCATTTCATCTGTAAAATGATCAGACCTTGCCGCCAATCTATAAGGCCGTGGATGTAATACGGTGAGAGGGAAGAAACTGTTAACATAGAACTTACGGTTGCATCTAGACATTTCAACTGTAAAATGATGAGAACTTGCCGCCAATCTATAAGGCCGTGGATATAATACCGTGAGAGAGAAGAAACTGTTAGCATAGAACTTACGGTTCCATCTAGCCATTTCAACTGTAAAATGATGAGACATTGCCGCCAATCTATAAGGCTGTGGATGTAATACCGTGAGAGAGAAGAAACTGTGAGCATAGAACTTACGGTTCATCTAGCCATTTCATCTGTAAAATGATGAGACCTTGCCGCCAATCTATAAGGCCGTGGATGTAATACCGTGAGAGAGAAGAAACTGTTAGCATAGAACTTACGGTTACATCTAGCCATTTCATCTATAAAATGATGAGACAATGCCGCCAATCTATAAGGCCGTGGATTTAATACCGTGAGAGTGAAGAAACAGTTAGCATAGAACTTACGCTTCCATCTAGCCATTTCAACTGTAAAATGATGAGACCTTGCCGCCAATCTATAAGGCCGTGGATGTAATACCGTGAGAGAGAAGAAACTGTGAGCATAGAACTTACGGTTTCATCTAGCCATTTCATCTGTAAAATGATGAGACCTTGCCGCCAATCTATAAGGCCGTGGATGTAATACAGTGAGAGAGAAGAAAGTGTTAGCATAGAACTTACGGTTACATTTAGCCATTTCATCTGTAAAATGATGAGACATTGCCGCCAATCTATAAGGCCGTGGATTTAATACCGTGAGAGTGAAGAAACTGTTATCATAGAACTTACGGTTCCATCTAGCCATTTCAACTGTAAAATGATGAGACCTTGCCGGCAATCTATAAGTCTGTGAATGTAATACCGTGAGAGAGAATAAACTGTTAGCATAGAACTTACGGTTACATCTCGCCATTTCAACTGTAAAATAATGAGACCTTGCCGCCAATCTATAAGACCGTGGATGTAATACCGTGAGAGAGAAGAAACTGTTAACATAGAACTTACGGTTACATCTAGCCATTTCAACTGTAAAATGATGAGACCTTGCCGCCAATCTATAAGGCCGTGGATGTAATACCGTGAGAGAGAAGAAACTGTTAGCATAGAACTTACGGTTACATCTAGCCATTTCAACTGTAAATTGATGAGACCTTGCCACCAATCTATAAGGCCGTGGATGTAATACCGTGAGAGGGAAGAAACTGTTAGCATAGAACTTACGGTTACATCTAGCCATTTCAACTGTAAAATGATGAGAACTTGCCGCCAATCTATAAGGCCGTGGATGTAATACCGTGAGAGAGAAGAAACTGTTAGCATAGAACTTACGGTTACATCTAGCCATTTCAACTGTAAAATGATGAGACCTTGCCGCCAATCTATAAGGCCGTGGATGTAATACCGTGAGAGAGAAGAAACTGTTAGCATAGAACTTACGGTTACATCTAGCCATTTCAACTGTAAAATGATGAGACCTTGCCGCCAATCTATAAGGCTGGGGATGTAATACCGTGAGAGAGAAGAAACTGTTAACATAGAACTTACGGTTACATTTAGCCATTTCTACAGTAAAATAATGAGACCTTGCCGCCAATCTATAAGGCCGTGTATGTAATAGCGTGAAAGAGAAGAAACTGTTAGTATAGTACTTACGTTTACCTCTCGCCATTTTAATTGTAAAATGATGAGACCTTGCCGCCAATGTAGTACTGCGCTTAATTTCATAATGTCTAGTTACCAAGAGAGATAGTCTATCAGACTAATTGGCAACACCAATCCAATCTCGGTCTGATTTGGCACATATAAATGCAGATGACAACAGCAGGTGCCAGGTACTCAATAAACCTGTACGTGGGCGAAACTATTTTCCCAGTATCTTTAGCGATCCATCGTATAGATAAATCTTATTTGAGATTTGGAGTGAGATTATATCGCAATGAGCTTTCTAGTCAATGGGACTCCTTAAGAGAACACGCACTCCTTCAGAACAAAGTTGTTAGTTATCATAAAACTGAACCAACTTAATTCATTTTCAAATCCAAAACCTTATTTATTTCATTCTATTTCATTTGTTTTTCTTTACATATAGGATATTTTCAGAAAAGGAAAAAAAAAAAAAGTTATTTTCAGAATCTCATTAATTTATTTAATTTAGTTGAAGTAATTTTCTGTTTCAATCTAAAAATTCTTAAAAAATTTTTTTTTAAATTATGAACTTTGAAAAATAAAAGAAAAATAAATAATGCAGAATTTTTTCGTTCTTAACCTTCTGCCTTCTTTTCTTTTCTTCTTTGTTTTAATTATTGGCAGGGTGTCTTCACCATGACCTTATACAAGCTGACGCATTCAACTTTTGCGGGAGCTTACTGGCATATCACATTGAAACGTAGTTAAGCAGCGTCGGGCCTGGCCAGTATCTAGATAGGTGACCGCTTGAGAATAGACGATACCGTAATCTTTGATGTTCTGTTGGTGACCGCTCTGAATTGGAATTCGGAGAGCCGAGTTCCAATTTCAATCGGGTTCGTTAGATTCACTTGCGCGCAAATACTCCTAGGGAAAGTACCAATCCACGTTTTCGCTCCCCCAGCTATAAGTTAATTCGTAATACGTGTATTAATTAAAATCATTTTTATTTAAAAATATTCTAACAATCTCCAAATATTTTCTGGATTTACGTAACCTGTTGACAAGCGATAAAAATAAATCAGTTCATCAATTTTCTTTGTTTTTAATAAGATTTTTCTGTTTCTGAATATCAGCGATTGTTCTTTCGCCGACTTCATCGAATTTTAGTTTTAGTTTTTCTTGTTCTTCTAATTTTGTTTTTGCTCACGGCCATAACATATTGAAACACGGATTCCCTTAAGATCATCGAAGTTAAGCAAACTCGAACCTGGTTACTGCCAAGACGGGTGACCGCTTCAGAATACCGGGCGCTGCAATCTTTAATGTGCGAGAACGGGGTGGGGGTGTAATGCATAATGGCACGGAATTGTTCCAATTCCAGTTGGGTATATTATCATTTACGTGCATATAACCATGCCTTACTGGCATATCATACTGAAACACTACGTCTCCGAAGTTAAGCAACGTCGGGTTTGGTCAGTATCTAGATAGGTGACCGCTTGAGAATAGCAGGTACCGTAAGCTTGGATGTGCGGTTGGTGTAGTGTATGACTGCTCTGAATTGGAATTCGGGGAGCCGAATTCTAATTCCAACCGGGTTCGTTATATTCACTTACGCTCAAATAACCTTGGAATAACCTCTTCTCTCCCCAGCTATGGGTTAATTAGTACAGCTTGTATCAATAAAATCATTATTATTTCCCAAAAGATCCTCACAGCCTACAAATATTTAAATAATCCGCAAAAGACTTGTATTATTATTTCCAAAAATATTGTTATGTACACTATTTACATTATTTGGACTATTGTCCTCATCTTTGTCGGCATATTTATTACAACATGTCGGCCATTGAACGCTTCGGCCTTCTTCAGTATGTCTATATTTCTAAGATGAAGGACACATGGCACAGTGGATAAAGGCGTTGGTTAGATCCAGTGACAGGACCCAAAGAGGAGTGTGAGTTCAATACCCGGTTAAGGCAGTGGTGAACTTGGAGCGGGGAATTAACAGGAGATAACTGATAACTGACATCCATTAAACATGGCACGTGGAATTAGAACAGTCTACTCCAGTGAGCAAAATAATGGGTTCAGTTCGACATTCCAACCACCTGAAGAAGTCTGGAGTGTACAACGGCCGAAGCGTTGTAATAAATATGGCGACAAAGATGAGGACAATAGTCCGAATAATGTAAATAGTGTACATAATACCTCATTTCAGAAATATAGACAGATATATTATTATTATTACCCCCACCCCCAGCAATTTTTTTTCTTTTTTGAAGGATTATTTTGGATCAGTGTTTCAAATGTGGCAAAAGTGAGTGCCGTGAGAATCAGCTTTAATAAAACAGGACAAGTAATCAATCCCTTTTGCAGACGCTTGCTCAGACCCATTTGTGTTTGTTCAAAACCCACATAGCCCACCTGTGGTTTATACTGCAACTATGCTGAGCAGACCTTAGTTACAGTTCCTGGGAGAGAGCGTTTTATCTAGCGTGCTCAACAATTTGAACAAGGACAGCATGCTCAAGCCCTCGGCCACGATGACTTGTGACTTCGTGCTAGCACAGCTATCGACGACACCCAAGGGCTTCGTCTACCAAATTTCCTTCATCAAGAAGTCTCCTTCCTGACAAATCGACCATGGTGAGATTCGAACCCGGCTCTCATGCGAACGTTCTTACCACTCGGCCACGTACTCATTGAATGATAACCGGATTGATAAGCACCTGATGAAGGCCAGAGAACTCAACTACCGAAACGTTGTGATAACAACAACAAAGATGAGGAAAATAGTCCACGTATACATAATGTAAATAATGAAATCGCCTCATCCCAGAAATTCAGATAGAAATTACATGAGGTATATATAAAAACATAATGTTCTTCATTTACATGCAGTAATGATATAGTTATGTCATTCTAAGCATAAAGGGTTAGTGTTCTAACCCTGGTAAAAGTAGAGACTTTTAGCCCTGATTCTCACGGCGCTACAAAGAAAGATTGGCCCAACATAATCCCTAAAGCAAAAACTAAATTATACAAAATTTACCAAGCATCTGCAATAATCTTGTTCTTTCTGAAATTACAAATCCCCCATGAGGATTGAAAGGCGTTTGAGAAATAGTTAAATTAGAGACTTTTGCTTAGTTGTTGGGAAGCGTCATGGCTGAGTGTAGAGAGTGGTTTATGTATGCGAGGCCGGGAATCATTGGAGAGAGAAAGGATGAATAAAGACGAGGGGGTTTGGCGTACGCATGCGTTGTCACGATCAAAATCGATTTTTTTCTTCCCAAAAAGGAATTGGACCAATTTTTTCTTCCACTTCACCATTCCAACGGGTGATACGATAGCCGAACACAACATAAAACTGATTCCAACTGGTTTCTTCGCTTCAGTCAGCGGGACAGCTATATCTTTACGGCATACCACTCTCTATTTTTTTCCTTTCTTTCATTTTTTTTTACTTTCCTACCGCCATCATCACCCGCCATCTTTACCAATTACGCACCGGACAGACATTTGCAGCAGTAAAACCGGACGACCACCATCAACGCTTTATAATGATGACGTTTCGCAAATTGCTACAAAATGTCCAATTGTGGACCCCAATAAATCTTTCCATATTAGTGTCGATTTTTGGAGAGCTACATACGGGTGGGCCACCATTGCTTGCAGCCAGGATACTGTTTGGCGATCTGAAGCTCACATAAATTAACTGTCACGGGAACAGAGAAAAATTAATGTCCGGTTTATTGTATTGAGTGGAATGTTTAGCGTCTGTTTTTAACTTGTGACAGGCTACAGACTTCAGAAGCCAATAGAAACTTTCACGTGCTGCCGATCTTCGAAGTAAGAGGTTCAGTTTATAAATATCTCATTTGCCCAAAGAAAGATTCCTCTTTCATAAGTCGATGCCTACCCCTAAAAAAGAAAAGAATCTCCCTTTGAATCCTATCGCGCGCTTACGGCCATATCATGGTGGAACACCAGTTCTTATACGATCAGCGAAGTTAAGTAAAGTCAAGCCATGTCAGAACCTACATGAGTGACAGATTAAGAATACCAAGTGATGTAAGCTTGGATGTGCGGCTGATATAAAGTGTTTACGGTCATATCACTACGAAACCGGTTCTCATAGATAACCGAAGGTAAGCAACAACGAGCCTGGTCAGCGGCTACATGGGTGACCGCTTCGGGATACCAGGTGCTGTAAGTTTGGATCTGTAGGTGGTATAAAGTGCTTACGGGCATATCAGGTTGAATCACCGGTTCTTGTATGATAACCGAAGTTAAGCAACGACAAGCCTGGTCAGTGGCTAGGTGGGTGACTGTTTTGGAATATCAAGTGATGTAAACTTGGATGTGCGGTTGATATAAAGAGCCTGCGGTCATATCACGTTGCAACCGGCTCTCATAGATAACCGAAGGTAAGCAACGTCGAGCCTGGTCAGTGGCTAGATGGGTGACCGCTTCGGAATACCAGGTAATGTAAGTTTAGATGGGCGGTAGCTATAAATGGCTTATGGCTATACCAAGTTGGAACATCGTTTCTTGTACGATCACTGAAGTTAAGCAACGTCAAGCCTCGTCAGTGCCTCGATGGGTAACTACTTCGGAGTACCAGGTGAAGTGATCTTCGATTTGCAGCAGGTATAAAGGGCTTGTGGCCAGATCACATTGAAACATCGGTTCTCATACGATAAGCGAAGTTAAGCAACGTAGAGTCTGGTCAGTGTCTAGATGGGCGACCACTTAGGAATATCAGATCTATGGTGTATACTGCTATATCACGTTGAAACATCTGTTCTCGTATGATCACCCAAGTAAGCAACGTCGTGCTTGGTCAGGGCTTACATGGGTGACCGCTTTGGAATACTAGATGCTGTAAGGTTGAATATGCGGTAGGTATAAAGGGGTTATGGCCATATCACGTGGCAACATCGGTTCTTTTATGATTACTTAAGTTAATCAACGTCAAGCATGGTCCGTGCTTCGATGGGTGACCGCTTCGTAGTATAAGAGGATCTTAGATGTGCGGCAAGTATAAAGGGATTACGGCCATATTTCATTGAAACACCGGTTCTCGCACTTTCACTGAAGTTAAGCAACGTCAAGCCTGATCATTGTCTAGATGGGTGGTCTAGATGGGTGGCTGCTTCGTAGATGCGGCAGGAATAAAAGTTTTACGGCCATATCACGTTGAAACGTCGGTCCTCCTCATATAACCGAAGTTAAGCAACATTAAGCTGGGTCAGTATCCAGATGAGTGACCACTTAGGAATACCAGGTGTTGCAAACTCGGATGGGCGATGGGCGCGTGGTGTAACTGCTCGAGATGAGAAAACAGAGGACCGAGTTCGAATGCCAGTCGGGTTCGTTACATCACGCGCAAATACCCTTGGGCGGCCATGATTGGTGTTGTGTTGGGATCCACCTAATCTGCATAGGTGACTATCAACTATATAAATAATGGTTGGTACCGGAAGACGAGGGAAAGGAATCACGAGATCCAACTAGAGACTCTGATCGACTGCGACTAGTCAACACATTCTCCAGGAACGTCTTCCCAGAAATATACAGAAATACTATATGTACTTATTGTGTACACTTTCTTGTTATAATACATTCTTGTTCTAAGTACATTTTGTGTTGCATTATTATTCCATGCAATAGGCGAGATTCAACATTGAGTCAAGACTCAACAATGGCGACGAAGTAGAACGAACCATACGTCAAGTTTCAACAATTGGAAAAGAGACATGATCGCCAAAGTATGTCACATCCACCCCCACCAACATGCATTGGTTGGCGTCATAAAGGAATGGCCTCCGCCTCCACTATGAATTTGGAGAGGGCCTGCATCCAAAAAGAATCTTCACAGGCTGAGGAGAAACGTAACCTGGGATAAATATGTCAGCCTTTCTTTATTCTCCGGAGGGCAGGATTTGATAGATTCATTATTTTTTAACGGCTTCTTTATTTAAAGCCAGAAAAGATCCACAAAACAAGCACATGAGAGGAGATTATGTAAATGCACAATCTACTAGGCGAGAGACAAAATCCATCACAACTTTGCAAGGAGAGGATCGAACGTTTGAAGAAAGGCCTGAAACCACATACCTTTGATACAACCAATGTTTATTTGTTGGAGCTCCAAAAATGAATAAACAATTGTATTACATGAGAGAATTTAGTCTTGTCATCTTATCAGGCATTTCTGTCATAGTGTTATACAATGAAAAAAAGGCAATTGTCTGTTATAAGCAGTAGAATGCAAACGTTTTTGCTTTGTTTGCTATCAATTGAATAACACTAGCGAGAAAGAAGTCTTGAAATTTTTATATTAAATTTATTTTATCAAATTATTTTAAAATAATTAAATATATTTATTATGGAGTAGTGTCCAGCAAACTAGTCTCACAGATAGAAGTGAGTAATTCTCTGTAAATGCTCACATAATTGTGGCCTGGCGTCAGACCAAGTTCATTAAACTGTGGTTTTATTCTTTAATTTTTCTGTAGTCAGACTCAATCTTTTTTTCATAAAATATAATGTAAATTTATATATTTATTGGTCACAAAACCTGATCTTCCCATTTTAGCAATGACATATTCAGATACATCGGTAAAAAAGGCATTATTTAAATATAAGTGAAAATCTTATTAATAAATATTGGAGATCAGGCTGCCAATACATTGTTTTCTTTGTATCATGTGAATTTTTTACCATGTGAACAAAGAATTGTGAGTTCAATACCAGGCCACAGCGGCAGTGCATCCAAAACTTGGAGAGTTGAGTTAAAGGGAAATAACTGAGACACCCGGAAGAGACATGGCACGTGGAACTAGAACAATCTACCATGGTGGACGAAATAAAGAGTTCCGTTCGAAATTCCAAATCACCTGAAGAAGGCCGGAGCGTACAACTGCCGAAACCTTGTGAATATGGCAATGAAGATGAGGATAACTGTTCGAATAATGAAAATAATGCAAGTAATCATAATACTTCATCTCAGAGATATAGACAGATATTGAGGTATCAAAGATGAAAATGATATTTATTCTTGTTAAAATAAACGGAATATGGCACAAGGCAATAAGGGGCGATTTTTCATCTCAGAGATATAGACAGATATTGAGATATCAAAGATGAAAATGATATTTATTCTTGTTAAAATAAACGGAATATGGCACAAGGCAATAAGGGGCGATAGGGGGAACGATGATTTTCCTATATTTAACATAGCTACCCCACCTGCTTCTTTTCAGAGACACGACAATGTTTGACCCCACGTCGCCATTCGAGAGCTCGGTTGGTAAAGTTCTACTGCAGAGAAGTTCCCAACTAGCGTCCAACTGGCAAACAAAAATAAATGGGCACTTAACTTAATACATCACCCAGCTTTCATGGCGTGGTGATGGAAAATTATTGAGCACAGTATCCATACCAAAGTCAGCAGCATAGAGAATAGGTCTGCCAAGTAGAAGAATGGAATGTCCCAGTCTTAGAAAAAACACTCACCAACTGACACAGACAGATTGTGCCAGACCAGAATCAAACTTTTAATATAGTTATGTACTGTCTGTTTATCCATCTAAATTCTACAGGGTGAATTTTGTATCATGTGAATTTTCTTAGGTCATTTTCTTAGGTCATTTTCACTTTTAATGATTTAAAAAAATCAGATCTCATTTCGCCATGTCATAATAAAATTAAATGTTTCGAGATAAAAATCCTAGATGCGGAAAATATAAGCAATTCTATCATATTGTTTATGAGTTCAGAAAGACGAGCATAAAAATAAAAATAAAAAATAAAAAACTTAGTAAATTTCTAATAATACACACAATATCCTGGTTATATCGAAATCATAATACAGGCTTATTCAAAAAGAATTTCTTCAGTTCTCAAGCATCGTCAGGGAATGAGTCACGGACCATTTGAAAGAAGAGTTTTCTAAGTTTTAAATGGCTGCCTCAGGAGCGCTCTAGTCGCGTCATATTTCCGGCAACGTTCAGTTGTTTGTTTACTCCAGGAATGGCGAATTCTCAGCAAAACGCGTTCTGCGTTCTTGAGTTCGCGAATACAAATTCGGTTGTCACGGTGCAGCGTGCTTTTCGAAGGCAATTCGACATTAATCCGCCTTCTCCTAAAAAACATTCGACGGTGGTTTAAACAGTTTCAAAAGAGTTTGTCTTTGTGTAAAGGAAAAAGTACATGACGACCACGTGCTTCGGAGGAACAAATGGCGAAAAATCCGTGCCGCGTTTGAGGAGACTCCACGGAAGTCCACAAATCGAGCTAGCCGTAAGCTTGCGATCTCTCAACTGTCGTTTGCTAAGAAGTGCCTCAGCGATGGGTTGGTCGGAAGGGAGACCAAGATCTTGCTCTTTGTGCTTGGCCAGCGAGATCCTCAGACGTCACCGTGTGTGAATTTTTTTTTCTTGTGGGGAGACGTAAAAGATCACGTTCATGTTCCACCGCTACTCAATAACCTCGATGACATTAAACATCGAATAACAACAGCGATCAACTCAGTCAATTGTGATATGTTTATACGCGTCTGGGAGTAATTCTCTTATAGCATTGATGTTGCCCGTGATGCAGGTGGTGGCCACATAGGACATAAATTAAAAATTGATTGTGAGTAGAATATTTGTGACTTGGCTGGAGTTTTCTATTGCTTCTCCTTATTAAAATATTATATAATGAAATTTATTTATTCATTCTTTTTTAATTTATTTGATGTTATAAATAGAGAATGACTTTATTTTACTGTCAGTTGAATAAAACTGATATCTGACGAGAAAGAAGTTTTGAAATTTTAAAATAAAAATAATTTTATCAAACTATTTTAAAATATGATTAAAATTAAAATAGGAAATCAAATATGATTGATATAGAGTAGTGTCCAACAAATGCTTGGTTTTCTATGTGTTGTACTCCTTCAGGACGTAAGGGATCGTGGCTCCCCACCATTTCCTAACCGTTGTAGCTCTCATCAATATTTTTTCCTTACTTTCTTTCAGAGAACCTGTTCTGCAATTCATTTGGACACGCTCGCTAGGTGTGTTACTCGCCGTTTCCTCACTCCCTCTGGCTTTCAATATGTCTTCCGAGTATGTAATTCTCCAGACGCTCTTTCCTCATTATATGGCTAAGAGAATTCTACAGACTCTTTCTGATTCTAATTGCAAGTGTTCTGTTTGTTTTCATTTTCCTCAAAACTTCCGTGTTGTTTACATATTCCTGCCATAGTATTCTCAGTGTTTCTTCGTGGAACCGCATCTCGATTGTCGCAAGTCTTCTTCTACATTCGTGAGAAAAAATGCTAATGTCACGTGTTACTCTACCTTTCTGGTCACGTTTTATATGCTTACTAGCAGCATGGCCCGGCGTTGCCCGAGCTTGATCAAAAAATCGTACGACTCATACCGCAATCGCTATCACTTGACTTAAAATATTTTTGCCCTTCCTTGCCTTTAAAGGAGTGCCCTTTGCCGTGCTGATGTTGCTACATGCCTTACTTCTTGCCTATCTCACATTGCGAATTTTTTCTAAGCTATATACTAAACATTAAACACAAAACGATCAGATTTTAAAAAGAATTCGTAACTGGAAAAACCGAATGAAAAAAGAATGTTAACAACAAATATCTTTTCACACCCAACCCAGTTCTGCGGAATCAGAATCAATGTTGAGTTTAAGCAAGCGAATGAGCCAATTGGAGTAAAGTGCCATGCAGATTTAAATTTTCCTACTTGTGACGAATGCAGCTATAGATTTTTTTTGCATGCTAGCATGCTAGTTAACATTCGTGTCAGTCAGCTGTTGGCTCTCACACTGGCCAATAGAATCTTCCTGCCTATTCGTGGCAGCCAGCTATAGGCTCTCACTCTGGCCAGTAGAAAATGGCCGCAAACTACATGAAAACTGCCGTAGAAGCATGAAAAAATCGATTATTTCCACTATCGTTGGGAGTTGGGAAATGCAAAGTCGGTCTCGGTATGGCCACTAACTTGGAGCATGTGCATGTAAATTTTGGTGCAAATCCGTCGAAAATTGCGGCCGTGCATTCGTTACACACACACACACACACACACACACACACATACACACACACACATCTTGCCTTTTATAGATAGAGATGTCATTAAAAGTACGTCATCATGCATATACGTCTACATAAATTTAGTTATCTGATTATGTGCTCTACTTTCATTCGACCACGTTTACAAATTTGGCATTGAGACTGTGCTGTTTAATATATTGCATTCGCTGGTTTTGTTGTCTAAGGAACAGAATATTGAGGGCAACCTCACGTATAAACTATGGAATCGTTTGTATTACACGAGGTTACAGTGACATCATGAGTTGGTTCAATCAACAAATTTGATACAAATTTCGTGGGTGTTTTTTGTTGTTTTCATTGATAGCAAATATATAATTGTGGATTCTAGAAGGAGGTTTACCCCACTTATTTCATATGGATGAGAAAAGCCGAAGAATATTTTTATATCGCCGTAAAAAAACGGAAATTCCATCAATATTCTGAACATCTACTTAGATTTAAAATTTTCTGTTTAAACCGATTCTATTTTGAACCATTTTTCGCCTTCTAGTGTTTCTTATTCATTTCTTTTTAGTTCTTCATCTTTTTTTTCACTTTCTACTTTGTATTCTTCCTCCATTTCTACTTCCTCCTTTTCCTCTTCTCCTTCTTAAGATTATTATCTTCTTCTTCTTCTTCTTCTTCTTCTTCTTCTTCTTCTTCTTCTTCTTCTTCTTCTTCTTCTTCTTCTTCGTTTAATTGTTATTATCCAACTTCATCCTATTCTTCTTCCTCTTCTTCCTCCTCTACTTCATCTTCATTCTCTTCTTGTTATTTTTCTGCTCCTCATTATTATTATTATTATTATTATTATTATTTCCTTTGATATCTGGCGTTTACACATTTCTTTCAGGGTCCCGTCCAGGGACCTAAGGTTAGAAATGGTATCATGACACTTTCCACTGCAAAAAAAAAAAATTACATAGATAAAGCCCTTCGTAAAGTGTGGGCTGTACTTGTCAGAATAATTTTTTGTATCTCTTTGAGGCATGGACTTCCAGGGATCCCTTCAATCAACCTACTGGAATCTTATTATTATTATTATTATTGTTATTATTATTATTATTTTCGTTATAAGAGATTATAATAAAACATGTTGAAATCTTTTCCAACCAATCCTAAGGCTCCAACTACAACAGGGATTGTTGATGTTCCCATGTGCCACATTTTTGAGATTTCTATTTCAAGGTCCTTGTATTTTGACAGCTTTTCGAATATCTTCAAAGATACATTGCAGTCTGCAGGGACTGCCATATCAATAAGGAGGCAGTTTTTTGTTTGTTGTCTTTAATAACAATGTCTGGGCAGTTGGCTTTGATTGTTCTGTCAGTGTCAGAGTGTATTGTGTTTTTTATTATTATTATTATTATTATTATTATTATTATTATTATTATTATTATTATTATATTTCCTTTGATTACTGGTTTGTGTTCATTTCTTTCCGGGCCCCGACCAGAGACCTAAGGCCAGAAATGTCATCATGACATTTTACACTGAGCAATTAAAACAAATCACAGATATTTTACATAGATAAATCCCTTCGTAAGGTGTGGGCTGTACTCGTGAGAACAATGTTTTGCATTTCTTTTAGGCATGGGCTACCAGGAATCCCTTCAATGATTCTATTGGAATTTTTTTTCTATCTAATCCGAGGGCTCCAACTACAGCAGGGATTGTTGATGTTCCCATGTGTTACATTTTTGAGATTTCGTTTTCAAGGTCCTTGTATCTTGATAGCTTTTTGAAGATCTTCGAAGATACATTGTAATCTGCAGGGACTACCATATCAATAAGGAGGCATTTTTCTTTTATTTTTTGCTGTCTCTAATAACAATGCCTGGGTGGTTAGCTTTGATTGTTCTCTCTGTGTGTATTGTGTAGTCTCATAATATTGTTACAGGTCCTATCTCCGGAACCGGGTCTGCGTGGTTATTATTATTATTTCCTTTGATTTCTGCTGTACAATTATTTCCTTCCGGGTCCCAACCATAGATCTAAGATCAGAAATGGCTTCATGACATTTATTATTATTATTATTAGTTCCTTTGATTTCTGTTGTATACACAGTTCCTCACGGGTCCCTACTAGAGACCTAAGGTCAGAAATGGCTTTATGACATATTATTATTATTATTATTATTATTATTATTATTATTATTATTATTATTATTATTATTATTATTACTAGTTCCTTTGATTTCTGTTGTATACACAGTTCCTTCCGGGTCCCAACCAGAGACCTAAGGTCAGAAATGGCTTTATGACATATTCTTCTTCTTCTTCTTCTTCTTCTTCTTCTTCTTCTTCTTCTTCTTCTTATTATTATTATTATTATTATTATTATTATTATTATTATTATTATTATTTTTATTATTATTAGTTCCTTTGATTTCTGTTGTATACACAGTTCCTCCCGGGTCCCTATTAGAGACCTAAGGTCAGAAATGGCTTGATGACATATTATTATTATTATTATTATTATTATTATTAGTTCCTTTGATTTCTGTTGTATACACAGTTCCTTCCGGGTCCCAACCAGAGACCTAAGGTCAGAAATGGCTTTATGACATATTCTTCTTCTTCTTCTTCTTCTTCTTCTTCTTCTTCTTATTATTATTATTATTATTATTATTATTATTATTATTAGTTCCTTTTATTTCTGTTGTATACACAATTCCTTCCGGGTCCAAACCAGAGACCTAAACTCAGAAATGGCTTCATGATCCACTGAACATTTTTGAAAAAAAAAAGATCACACACATTAAAGCTCTTCGTATTATTATTTTCTAATTTCTCTTCTAATTCTTATTATCCAACTTCCACCTCTTCTTCCTTCTCTTCCTCCTCCTCTTCTTCCTTCTCTTCCTCCTCCTCCTCTTCTACTTCGGTGTTTGTCACGCAATGTAGGCTTTATTAATACACCGGTTCCATTGAGTTATCTATCAAGTCCCAAGGACCTCAAACAGATAACACTTCCCTCAAAATATGCACAGTGCCAAAAAGAGACGAATTTTGGATGACTTCAAGTTGGTATGGTAACCGCAGCTGGCCAAGAAAGTCACACAGTTTTAATGGGATTGATCCCAATGTTCCAATCACCACTGGAATCACCTTGGCTTCCCCTTCCTGCATTCCAAACAATCTTGGCAAATCTATAAAGAAGTTTGTAATTTTCTCAATCACCTTCTTTGCTATATTTGGGTCATTTCATATGACAACATCAATAACGTGACAATCCTTGTTGCCTTTGTCGAGCACATTAATATCTGTACGGCAATGGTGTATCAATGTGTTTGTCTGAAAATCATAGTTCCAGTATATTGACGGCTTTCCAGCTTCTTCAATTCTTTCGCAAGGCACATGCTTGTACCAAATTTCTGCAAGTTGGCATCCATACTTTCGAAAAATAATCAGTCCATACATGCATACCTTACCAACAGAAATTTTGCAGACTGTTGTTTTGGCTTGGATTGGTTTGTTTTACGGCATATCAACCTCAATGGGTTATTTAGTGCCGACAATTTTTATTGCTGGCTAATATTTTTTTTTTAAAATGTATTGATGGTAATATTTTTCCTTCAAAAATCTATTGCTCGTAATATTTTTTCCTTAAAAATGTATTGCTGGTAATTTTTTTTTCCTCAAAAATCTATTGCTGGTAATATTTTTTCTCAAAAATCTATTGCTGGTAATATTTTCTTTCCTCAAAAATCCATTGCTGGTAATATATTTTTCCTCAAAAATTTATCGCTGGTAATATTTTTTTTCCTCAAAAATCTACTGCATTTAATATTTTTTTCCTCAAAAATTTATTGCTGGCAATATTTTTTTCATAAAAAATTTATTGATGGCCATATTTTTTTCCTAAAACATCTATTGCTGGTAATATTTTTTTCCTGAAAAATCTATCGCTGGTAATAATTTTTCCTCAAAAATTTATGCTGGTAATATTTTTTCCTCAAAAATCTATTGCATCTAATATTTTTTCTTCAAATATCTATCGCTGGTAATATTTTTTCCCCTCAAAAATCTATTATTAGTAAAAAAAATTTCTCAAATATCTATTGCTGGTAATATTTTTGTTCCTCAAAAATCTATTGCATCTAATGTTTATTTTCCTGAAAAATCTATTGCTGGTAATATTTTTTCCTCAAAAATCTATCGCTGATAATATTTTTTCCTCAAAAATCTATTGCTGGTAATATTTTTTTCCTTAAAAATCTATTGCTGGTAATATTTTTTCCACAAAAATCTATCGCTGGTAATCTTTTTTCACGAAAAATCTATCGCTGGTATTATTTTTTTTCCTCAAAAATATATTGCTGGTAATATTTTTCTAGAAAAATCTATCGCTGGTAATATTATTTTTTCTCAAAAATCTATTGCTGGTAATATTTTCTTTCCTCAA
>OZ038518.1:11105475-11122975 GCA_964036315.1 Acanthosepion esculentum
CTCACGTTGAAATGACAGATATTTGTTAACCTAGACGGAGGGTGAGAAGAAGAGACTAAGCATAAACTACAAAAAAAGAGAATGCATAGTCATCAGTAAAAGGATGAGCCCGAAATGCTATCTACTTAATAATATAAGATACGCAGGTGACACAGTACTGATAGCAGACAGGGAAAAGAAACTACAAAACCTCCTACAGAAGGTAGCGAAGGAGAGCGATAAGAAGGGCCGAATCATAAACTACAAGAAGACAGATTGCATGGTCATCAGTAAAAGGATGAGCCCGAAATGCTATCTACTTAATAATATAAGATACGCAGATGACACAGTACTGATAGCAGACACGGAAAAGAAACTACAAAATCTCCTACAGAAGGTAGCGACGGAGAGTGAGAAGAAGGGACTAAGCATAAACTACAAGAAGACAGAATGCATGGTCACCAGTAAAAGGATGGGCCCGAAATGCTATCTACTTAATAATATAAGATACGCAGGTGACACAGTACTGATAGCAGACACGGAAAAGAAACTACAAAACCTCCTACAGAAGGTAGCGAAGGAGAGCGATAAGAAGGGACGAATAATAAACTACAAGAAGACAGAATGCATGGTCATCGGTAAAAGGATGAGCCCGAAATGCTATCTACTTAATAATATAAGATACGCAGATGACACAGTACTGATAGCAGACACGGAAAAGAAACTACAAAACCTCCTTCAGAAGGTAGCGAAGGAGAGCGATAAGAAGGGACTAAGCATAAACTACAAGAAGACAGAATGCATGTCAGGAACACTAGAATCAAGCGGACTCGGCAATTTAAAAAACAATACTGAGCTGTTACGTGACATTTGTCCTTCTTTACGGCAGCGAATGTTGGACGATTTCCTCAAAGATGAAGAAGAGACTCGAGGCGACAGAGATGTGGTTCTACAGAAGGATGCTAAGGATATCATGGACCGGACGTGTGATCAACGATGTGGCCTTAGAGAGATTACAAACAAGGAGGAGGCTTAGAATTAACATCAGGAAGAGGCTGCTGAAGTTTCTGGGATGCATAATGAGGGAGGAATGAGGGCCTGAAGAATCTGATACTCACGTGTCGAATAGAGGGGGACAGAGAGACAAGGGAAGACAACGCGTGACATACCTGGCGGGCTTAAGCAAGTGGATGACAGAACGCGGTCTGGGGGAGGAAGCAGAGAGAAGGAACTTGTTGAGGGCTACAATAGATAGAGGGAGGTGGAAAGCCATCATCGCCTACGTCCTGAAAGGACATGGCACATAAAAAGAAAGGAAGAAGATGCATATATAATAACAGTAGTGCAATGTCATCTAAATAATGGTTAACCTCCCAGTTGACTTTGCACATAAACCTCCTGATTTAAATGTAATTTTCTTAGATTTGCTCCAGGTGCAATATTGGTAGTTTAGTGTCATCCAAGTAAACGTAAGTCTCCCAGATACCTGAACTTACGAATGTAAACCTTTTAATGCAATTTTATTAGACAAGCACAAGGTGCAGTATTGTTAGTCAGTGTCATCTGAGTAAACGAGAACTTGAACTGGAATCTCGACTTCAGATCTCGACTTTCGTGACTTGACTCGCCTGTATCATTTCTATAAATATTTTAATGGCAATTCTTGTGATCAGCTTTCATCCTTTATACCAGGACTGGCAATTAGGTCACATCTTTTTGCTGTTGGGATGTTTTGTGACGTATAGTAAAATCATTTACAATGCATTCTTATAGTAAAATCATTTGCAGTGCTTTCTTATCGTAAAATCATTTCCAATTCATTCTAATAATAAAATCATTTCCAATGCATTCTTATATTAAAATCATTTCCAATGCATTTTATAGCAAAATCATTTCCAATGCATTCTTATAATAAAATCATTTCCAATGCATTCATATAATAAAATCATTTCCAATGCATTCTTATAGTAAAATCATTTCCAATGCATTCTTATACTAAAATCATTTCCAAATCATTCTTATAGTAAAATCATTTCCAATGCCTTCTTATACTAAAATCATTTCCAATTCATTCTTATAGTAAAAACATGTTAAATGCATTCTTATAGTAAAATCATTTCCAATACATTCTTATAGTAAAATCATTTCCAGTGCATTCTTATAATAAAATCATTTCTAACGCATTCTGATAGAAAAATCATATCCAATGCATTCTTATAGTAAAATCATTTCCAATGTATTCTTATAATAAAATCATTTCCAATGCATTCTTATAGTAAAATCATTTACAATGCTTTCTTATCGTAAAATCATTTCCAATGCATTCTTATACTAAAATCATTTCTAATAAATTCTTATAGTAAAATCAATTCCTTTGAATTCTTATAGTAAAATCATTTCCAATGCATTCTAATAGTAAAATAAATTCCAATGCATTCTGATAGTAAAATCATTTCCAATGCATTCTTATAATAAAATCATTTCCAGTGCATTCTTATAGTAAAATCATTTCTAATGCATTCTTATAGTAAAATCATTTCCAATGCATTCTTATAGTAAAATCATTTCCAATGCATTCTTATAGTAAAATCATATCCAATGCATTCTTATAGTAAAATCATTTCCAATGCATCCTTATAATATAATCATTTCTAATGCATTCTTATACTAAAATCATTTCCAATGCATTTTTATAGTAAAATCATTTCCAATGCATTCTTATAATAAAATCATTTCCAATGTTTTCTGACGTACGGTGGCCGTTAGTAATTAAGTATAACTCAAGACTTCAATGTTAAGATAAAACAGTATTTAATTACAACAGCAAATAAATAGTTAACAAGAACAATGAAGTAAAATCCAACCAAAGATAATTAACCATTTCAGTGAATATCTTGTTAGTAGCGCGGCTCGGCTTAACGTCCGGTAAATCCTAATTCAAAACCCAAATCATCGCCGCACAATAATTCACACTAATTCGACTGGATAGTTCCACTCAATAGTTACTCAATAATCACTTCAGTCAGTAGCCTGACACCACTATTTATACATCTGGCAGAAAACATATTCATAAGCCAAGAGTGTCACGCTCGAACCTCGGTGTCGGTAGTTACTCATTTTCTTCATATATGACAAGATAGCTAGATGCAACCATCGTACTTCTCGCCTGTGGCACGCTCTTCTTACTTCTCTGACACCTACGATCTTCAAAACTTTAGACACGATAAAAAAATTAGACGCGATCATTAATCATGGAAAATGTTCGGTCGCGATCCATTCTTTGGTGCCAAAAGCCAAAACTCGCTACGTCCACAGAATTTAATTACCATAATTATCTACGTATGCTTTTAGCAAGAAGGCACATATATGTATATATATATAGTATGTGATGGATAAATTGTCATCTAAATTACGCAAAAAATGAAAACAACACTGACATCAGATTTTAACAAATCTACCAAAATTACACAGAAATATCTTGAAATACTAAAGAGTAAATTTATTCCATAAAATAGCCATTGGCTTCCACCACAGCGTCCTGACAACTTGCGAATCTTCTGAAACCCTTCCGGATGGTCTCCTTGTTTAAATTGGTGAATGCTTACATAATCCTTGCCTGATATAAGGAGTTTTGTTGGTCTCTTGTTCAACTGTTTCCCTGAGGAGTTAGCTGGCTAAATGTAAGGGGGTTATGTGGTCGCAAAAATTGACTAACAACAAGGACTGGTTACTCCTGCTTTTGTAGCATGGTTCAGAGTCCTGTTTCCAGACACAGGCACATCCAGCATCTACTCTCTTGACACAGAACAGCGCTGCCTCTGTGGCTATGGACCTGATTGACTTGGAGGGATCGTTTTCAATCATGCCCTGGATCTCACCAACAAATTCGGGAGTTCTTTTCTTATCACAAAGATCAGAGTGCAATTTTCCGAGATGCGTACCTTCGTAATCACCATTAGACTCATCCAACTCTTTTCAAATCCTCTGCCCTGCCATCCAAACATTCTGAAATGTTCGTATTCGACTTTACGGTACGAATGCCAAGCAGTACAGCATGTCTTTTGCGTCATGGTGTTCTTTTTTCCACAGACATTGCCAAACTGACGAAATCAAAAACAAGTTCTAGCCAGAGGCAACCGGACGTCTAGCCACACTGATGAGCTGTGATACAGCGAAACAGTCTGTCTGTGGATGACAATATATATGCTCCTGAAAATTTATTTCGGTTGAGCTCTCTGGGGAGGATGTGTGGGTTTGTAAACAGTGACTATTACGGCTAATAATGCAAGACTCTTCGGTAAATCGAATCGAGTTCTCTCAGTCACTGTGTGTTTATCTAAATATAAATACGCTTAAATTCACCTTCTTCTCTGCCGTGCGCCAACGGCTTCAGGGTAAAATTTCCTACTGACGCGAATTCAGCCGGTTTTCGATTCTAGCCAGAGGCAACCGGACGTCTAGCCACACTGATGAGCTGTGATACAGCGAAACAGTCTGTCTGTGGATGACAATATATATATATATATATATATATATATATATATATATATATATATATATATATATATATGTATATATATATATATACATATATATATATATATATATATATATATATATATATATATATATATATATATATATGCCCGGTGTAACAGTCAATTCTTAGATTAAGATTTGAACTGTTGGATCTGAGGAATGATTAAAGATATCTTCCCGGAATTCTCCGAAGTTTTTAAACCACTATTGGACTCTATTTTGAACAATAAAAATGTACTTAGCTCTAAGTTAAAATGATGATTACCCTTCCTTTTGTGACCTCCCGACCCAGTTTTCCTCTGTAATGTTCCCTCTTTTTAAAACTTATTCACCGTTCTCTTGATGGTTCTTGAATGGACTTTGAAGATGGAAGCCAAGGTGTGAATATTAGTACCATTATTGAAGACCTGAATGATCTTTTTCCTCTCACCATTGCTCAGTTGGGAAGACATCGTGAGGCTGACACAAAATGATTTTAAACTGTTCTTTTTCTATCTGAATAACTAATAATAACTGTTTTTTTTACTGATTCTTACGACGAATAGTGACAAGATGGCTAAACGTCTTATCTGAAAACATGGAAAAAAAGAAACTCAATTAGTTTAGTTGTTTTTTTAGATATTAAACATTTTGTAGGATGGGCAATTGCCGCATGTAGTTACACGATGTGGACATTTTTGCTGTGACGCCCGTTATGTAGGCGGAAGAGGCGATATATAAACGTAGATGTCGGTTTATAATTACTCACCGAGGGGAAAAGCCGAATATGTAGCGGTGCTAAATTTAAGACACATCAAGACATGTTGGATGCTAGCAATTTCAAAGGCGCCCCTTCACCCTGAACGTCCTCCCCCGATACCTAATTATCACCGACATTGACGTTTATATCTCTCCCACTCATTACGGTATTACAATCATATCATGTTGTTCGCACAAGATCAAGTTAAGCAACGTCGAGCCTGGTCAGTAATTAGATGGGTGACCGGTTTGGAATACCAGGAGCTGTAATGTTGAATGTATGATATAAATAGCTCACAGCCATATGCCGTTAAAATATTGGCTCTCATAAGATCACTGAAGTTAAGCAACGTCAAACCTAGTCAGTACATATATGGGTGACCGATTGAGAATACCAGGTGCTGTCTGCTTGAATGAAAGATTGATATAAAGGGTTTATGACCATATCACTCTGGAACATCGGTTCTCGTACGATCGCCGAAGTTAAGCAACGTCGAGTCAGGATGGGTGACCGATTATGAATATCAGTTGCTATAATCTTAGATATGCAGGTGGTATAAAGGGCTTGCAGTCATGTGATGTTGAAAGACCGGTTCTCGTAAGATCATCAAAGTTAAGCAGCGTCGAACCTGGTCATGATTAGGTGGGTGACCGATTTGGAATAACAAGAACAGTAATCTTGGATGTGAGGGAGGTATAGAGGTAAATATGACGTTGAAACACCGGTTCTCGTACGAACACCGGAGTTAAGTAACGTCGAGCCTGGTCAGTACTTAGAAGGGTGACCGACTTAGAATACCAGGAGTTGTAGTCTTGGATATGCGTGTGGTGTAAATTGGTTACGATCATATGCCGTTAAAACACAGGCTACTATAAGATCACTGAAGTTAAGCAACATCGAACCTGGTCAGTACCTAGATGTGTGACCGCTTAGGTATACCATGTGGTGTAAGCTTGAATGAGCAGTGTGTTATAAAGGACTTATGGTCATATCACGTTGGAACATCGGTTTTCGTACGATCACTGAAATTAAGCAACTTGGAGCCTGGTCAGTATCTGCATGGGTGACCGATTGAGAATATCAGCTGTTGTAATTTTGGATGTGCGGGTGGTATAAGAGTCTTACGGCTATATGTTCAAACATCGTTTCTTGTAAGTTCAAAGTTAAGTAACGGCGAGCTTGGTCAGTACCGAGATGAGTGACCGCTTGGGAACACCAAGTGATGTCAGCTTGATTGAACGAACGGTTGTTATAAAGCGCTTATGGCCATATCACATTGAAACATCGGTTACCGAAGTTAAGCAACGTCGAGCCTAGTCATTTACCGAGACAGAATAACCATTGGGAATATCAGCTGCTGTAAGCTTGGATGTGTGGGTGGGGGAATGGATAACATCTGGGAATTTGAAACTCTCTCTTCCTGATGAAAGTTTCATTTTTGTTTCCAGTTTCCTTAAAACTTCGACGTTTCACACATGTTCTGTCAATGGTATTCTCAGTATCCTTCTGTAGAACCACATTTCTGTTGTTTCAGTATCTTCATTTCAGTAACTTTTTTTCCTGTTTCTTAATCCTTTGCTTAACTTTGGGAAAGCAACTTTCGCTATACCAGTGCGCCTTCTGATTTCAAAATCCTACTTTTAGGATATCTAAATTACTGTACTTGTTTGAGTTTGCTATCCCCAATTTGTATTCGGATTTCACGACCGTTAAGTATATCATCACATTTGTTTTTCTTTTGGGACAAGACTCTCCTCGAAGAATGAGTTCCCATTCGTTTTCTACTTGCTGCTGGTCTTTTTGAAACCCTCCAATAATGCTATAAACAATAAAGACACTAACATTCATGCGAGCGATACATTGCAATTCCATCACGGAAGAAAGTGATGTCCGGCTCTTCCAAAAAATTTTGCTTCCATCAATAATAATAATAATAATAATAATAATAACAATAATAAAACCAGAATACATGAATAATTTATAATGAAAGATTATGAAGAGCCTTAAGATAGTTAATAAGATCTGGTCGCTTTTCAAGATCATTAAGTATGACATTCAGGCCGGTAAATTTACATTTGGATACGCATCGAGCAGATATGAATGTACGTGAGAAAATCATGGAAGATTGTAGTTTAAAAGCAGTAAAATCGACCTTGCTAACCGAACGCATATTTTCTATGACAATTTCTCGGACATTCAGGCCGGTAAATCTTGTTAAATACTGTTTATTATAAACAGAGCATTTACTTAAATATTTGTATCTATAAAAAGAATGTATAAGCATAAGAATCATTTTATATTTACAACATTCTAATGTAAGGCAATATTTATTATTTAACAATTTATGCATATAAATAAATGCGAATGTCAGTGTGTCACACTCTTTCAACTTTACTCCAAGAGGCCGTAGCCCAACATATCATACCATTTTGGAATCAGACCGACTCCGTGAGCAAATTAAAAACATTCCAGGCTAGATCCGGACACGCAATAAAAAATAAACTCAGTTAGTTAATTGGTATTTTTAGATATTAAACATTTTGTGGCATGGACAATTACGCCATACTGTTACACAATTTGGACAGTTTTGCTGTTACACCCGGTATATCTCCCATATATATATATATATATACCAGGGTCGTTCAAAAAGTTCTAAGCCACACCCAAAAGGAGTTAAAGAAAAAAGACATGTTTCAATATTTTCCCACGTGACAACAATGTACTTTGCCAAACCCTGCAATCCCATCACGGAAGAACGTAATGTCCTGGTCCCCAAAATCTTCAAAGAAAATATGATCTTATAATTGTTTCCAAAATGGTGACCACGTAGCTAGGATTTGAGTTTAGGAAACAAAAAACAAGGGAACACCTCCCCTTAGATTCCTTTTGCCTTTCAACTTGATTGCTTCCTTCAAACGAAATAATAATAAGACCAGTATATATGAATAATTTATAATGAAAGATTATGAACAAGAGCCCTAAGATAGTCTAAAAAAATCTGGTCGGTTTATCACGAACATTAAGTATATTTTTAAGCCTTTCATCACGATAAAACAAACATTTGTTTTTCTTTTTGGACAAGACTCTCCTCGAAGAATGAGTTCCCATTCGTTTTCTACTTGCTGCTGGTCTTTTTGAAACTTTCCAATAATGCAATAAACAATAACGACGCTAACGTTCATGCGAGTGATACACTGCAATTCCATCACGGAAGAAAGTGATGTCCGGCTCTTCCAAAAAAATCAACAGAACATACAATATTTCATTGTTTCCAAAAAGGTGACCACGCAGGTGCGGTCTGAGTTTACGAAGGAAAAAAGAAAAGACAAAAGTACACCGACCCTCAGCTTTTCTCTGCCTAAAAAATAATAAAAAAAAAATATATATATATCAATAATTTATAATGAATGATTATGAATAAGAGCCCTAAGATGTCTATAACATCTGGTCTGTTTTCACGAACATTGAGTATATTTTTAAGCCTTTCATCACGATAAAACATACATGTTTTGTTGGACAAGTCTCTCCTCGGAGAATGCGTTCATATTCGTTTTCTACATTCTGCTGCTCTTTTTGAAACTCTCCAAAAATGCCATAAACACCGACATGGGTCTTGCCTAATAAATTTTCCCATCACCTATGCTATGTTCTGGTTTGATATATTTTTTTAATTAATTTTAAATGTTTCATATGTTTAACCGTTATTTTGTAAATATTTAGAAATAAAGGTATTTCCAAATTTTTTCAATTCCTCTCAAAGACTATTTTTCGGGATTCTGATCTTTTAGGATTTTATAAATTCGAGATTTCCAATTTTGTGATCGTAAATTTCAGGATTTCGATACTCGGGACTTTAATATTCGGGATTATGATCGGCACCCCCACCTCCATCAGTATGGCTGATGCTAACATTCAAGTGAGTGTTACGTTGCTGTAACAATATGTTTTATCACACATCTTTGGAAGATAAGCAGATAAATTTCTTTTAAGTCCACTTCGTTTTCTGAGTTTCGTAGGAATTTTGTCTCCGGTAAACTTAAGTATGGGTGTTTTCAGAATTAAGTTCTCCAGTTCGCCTTTGAAGTGGGCAACAAAAATATTTTATAAATAATGTTAGATGGTCATAAAAGTAGGCCTTTGAAGATTTGACCACCCATGTGACTTTTGAGTGATCCTAAATCTTCCGGAATGCAAGTGGATGAAGGGGGTGTGATTCCAGGATTATTCATATAAATAGATAGAATCAGGAAGTCAAGAGAAAGAGGGTCCAACCGTGAGATAAGTAGGTACGTGACCAGAGGAGTTGGAATAATTCATAATGAATGATTATGAATAAGAGCCCTAAGATAGTCCATTTAGATCTGGTCTGTTTTCACGAACATTGAGTATATTTTTAAGCCTTTCATCACGATAAAACACACATTTGTTTTTCTCTCTTTGGACAAGTCTCTCCTAGAAGAATGCGTTAACATTGGTTTACGACGTGCAGCTGCTCTTTTTGAAACTCTTCGATAACACGAGGAACATCGACATGAGCCTTGCCTAAAAGACTTACCCATCGCCAATGCCAAATTAGTTTTATATATTTTTTTTTAATGAATTTTGAAAGTTTCAAATGTGTAAACACCATTTAAACGATATTCTGTAAATGTTTAGAAATAAAGGTATTTAAAAAATATTATTTTTCAATTTTTCCCAAACAGTTTCGGGATTTTAAATTTCGGATATCTGATCTTTCGGGATTTTATAAATTCGGGATTTAAAATTTCGGGATTTTAAGTTTCAGGATTTCGACATTCAGGATTTAATAATTCGGGAATATGATCGCCCCCCCCCAGCCATCGGCCTGGTTAATGCTAACATTCATATGAGCGATACATTGCAATCCCGTCAAGGAAGAAAGTGGTGTCCTGGTCCTCCAAAAACTTCACAGAACATATGATGTCATCATTGTTTCCAAAATAGCGAGCACGCAGGTAGGATCTGAGTTTAGGAAAGAAAAAGAAACAAGAGAACACCTCTCATCAGCCTCTCTCTGCGTTTCGACTAGATGGCTTCCTTAAACAAAATAAAAGAAATAAAACCAGAATATAAGAATAATTTATAATGAAAGATTATGAACAAGAGCCCAAAGATTGTCGATAAGATCTGGTCGGATTTCACGATCGGTAATCATATATTTAAGCCTTTCATCACATTGTCTTCATTTCGGACAAAGCTCCTCGGAAAATGCATTCACATCGTTTCCTACGTGCTGTTGCTCTTTTTCAAACACTCCAATAAGACGATAAACACCAACATGGGCATTGCCTACTAAACCTGCTCAGTAGGCCTAGCGTAAATATAATTAACGCATACAGTAAAAGAAGCTGAAGTAAGACTTCACCAGTGTTAAGAAATGGGGAGATACTGTGAAGAACATTGGCTTTTATAGAGGAGAGTATGTGACGTTCGAAAGTTTCATCGATGACGGAGTCAGTTTATAGCATTTGACATTTTGAACCCACCTACCCAGGGTAGACGCGACTATTAATAGGTGGAAGCCTGATAAGCATACAGTTAAATCCGGCACTGAGTGGAATGTTCGAAAACTAAGCGTAGACTATTGATAGCTCCTGAGTGTAGCGTCATGCCATCGATTGGGTTCTTACTGTAGTTCAATATAACGTGCAAGCACGAGATATCAACAGTGGCTGCTTGAAAGTCTCTTGATAGAACGACATCTCGCTCGCCTCGTCTCTTCAAAGAACGACATCTCGCTCACTTCGTCTCTTCAAAGAACAACATCTGACGCGATTCAGTTCTCTCCATTGGACGATAACTGACTCGCTTCAAGTTTCTTCAAAGAACGACATCTCACTCATTTCGTCTCTTCATAGAACGACATCTCTCTCACTTCGTCTCTTCAAAGAACGACATCTTACTCATTTCGTCTCTTCAAAGAACGACATCTCACTCAATTCGTCTCTTCGAAGAACGACATCTCTCTCACTTCGTCTCTTTATAGAACGACATCTTTCTCACTTCGTCTCTTCAAAGAACATCTCACTCATTTCGTCTCTTCATAGAACGACATCTCTCTCACTTCGTCTCTTCAAAGAACGACATCTCACTCATTTCGTCTCTTCAAAGAACGACATCTCACTCATTTCGTCTCTTCGAAGAACGACATCTCTCTCACTTCGTCTCTTCAAAGAACGACATCTCACTCATTACGTCTCTTCAAAGAACGACATCTCACTCATTTCGTCTCTTCGAAGAACTACATCTCTCTCACTTCGTCTCCTTATAGAACGACATCTCTCTCACTTCGTCTCTTCAAAGAACGACATCTCACTCATTTCGTCTCTTCATAGAACATCTCACTCATTTCGTCTCTTCAAAGAACGACATCTCACTCATTTCGTCTCTTCGAAGAACGACATCTCTCTCACTTCGTCTCTTTATAGAACGACATCTCTCTCACTTCGTCTCTTCAAAGAACGACATCTCACTTATTTCTACTACTGGGGTAGACTGTTCTAGTTCCACGTGCCATGTTTGATGGATGTCAGTTATCAGTTATGTCCTGCTAATTTTCCCTCTGAAAGTTCTCCACTGCCTTAACCGGGTATTGAACTCACACTCTTTGGGTCTGTCACTGGATCTAACCAACGCCTTTATCCACTGTGCCATGTGTCCTTGAGGTTAAGGCAGTGGAGAACTTTCAGAGGGAAAATTAGCAGGAGATAACTGATAACTGACATCCATCAAACATGGCACGTGGAACTAGAACAGTCTACCCCGTGAGCGAAATAGAGGGTTCAGTTCGACATTCTAACCACCTGAAGAAGGCTCACTCATTTCGTCTCTTCAGAGAACATCTCACTTATTTCGTCTCTTCAGAGAACATCTCACTCATTTCGTCTCTTCATAGAACGTTATCTCTCTCACTTCGTCTCTTTATAGAACGACATCACACTCACTCTCTACAGGCCTCTTCACAGAACGACATATAACTCGTTTCAACTCTCTACATAGAAGGGTATTTTGCTCGCTGCAAGTCTCTATATAGCAGCACATCTGACTCGCTTCAATTTTCTTCAACATTTTGCGACAAGCATACACAGGATAAAACACAGCCATTGATTAGTGGAACACTCTAAAACCCTGCGTATAATAACAACAGCTTCTTGTGTGTGAATGATCAGGTCATTGATTTGGTTATTACTGCAATTTAACATTAGGCAAAAAGATCTACAAGCCCGAAACAGCAACATTCGGCGTATATATGGAAAATATTAAAAAAAAAAAAATGAAAACAGATTAGGAGAAGATATAAAGTAATTAAAGGAGATGCAGTTTTAGATTTCTTCAAAGCGTAAGCTTATCGCTAAAAACCGTGGCATGAACAGAGTGAACAAAGGTGCCAAGCGGAAGGCAAGGAAAAAGCTTGCGGGCGAATCGGACGAGTGTGGGGTCTTGTGAGTAAAGTGGCAGTAACGTTAGGATTTCTTTTGACACGACGTTCTTTTCGATTGGATTATTGAAAACACGGCACGAAGATCCAAGACAGTGTGAAGGAAGCCGCATTTAGTGGCTTGTGAAGATGGATTGCCCTTAAGTGCTAATGCAAGTCGGCGATCTTTAGATGCTTTGCCAGGGGAACCACAAGAATAATTCATACACCCTAAAACCTGACAAAAAGTAAACTCCTCCGTTCACCCATCTTAATCTCTTACTCCATGCCTGGGTATGACGATAAATTATATCCGGCAGCAAGGACTCTGATCTAGAGCTTTTGAGGAGCGTGGAACCACGTCGTAATTCCTGTTACCAGATTCACTCTGACCCTGGGTGGTAGCAACTTTAAGGGTCCCTGCAATGGGCAAATAGTTAACCACCAAAAATTGAAGTCAAAACACTATGAAAGTATAAAAAATAGATTTTAATTGTAAAATTACCAGCAATATATTTTTGAAAAGAAAGAATATTACCAAAATAAACTATAAACCAAACTCTCAACAAAAAAAAACTTCTTTACAAAAATACGACAATGAAACCTGATTTACAAACTGGTTTCTTACAAAGAATACATATTCTATTCATACGAACCTATCCGAAAAATCTCGTCGGCATTAAATAACCCATTGAGGTTGATATGTCGCTAAACAAAATCAACAGTCAACAAACTGATGCGGCCCTCTTTACAGATATACGTCAATGAAACCTGATCTAAAAACTGATTTCTTACAAAGAATAGATATTCTGTTCATGCGAACCTATCCGAAAAATCTGGTTGGCATTAAATAACCCATTGAGGTTGTTATGCAGCTAAACAAAATCAACAATCAACAAAATAATACAACCCTCTTTACAAAAATGTATCAATGAAACCTGATCTACAAACTGATTTCTTACAAAGTATACATATTCTATTCATACGAACCTATCCGAAAAATCTGGTTGGCATTAAATAACCCATTGATATGTTGACATGGCGAAAACAAAAAACAAAAAAAAACAAAACCGTATTCCATTCACAAAACCTGAATACTCATTTTCTAATTGTTACCATCATTTTAAATCTAAAAAATTGCCCAAGAACAGTTGTCCTTTTATTACATGTCTTGAATACGACGTCCCCTGAGGACACAGGCAATCAGGACCCTTCACAGATCGCATTCTGTTTATTAGCTGTGAATTAACACGCTTTCTCGAAAAAGATAGCGGAGTGGTCGGTGGATGCCGTTGAAATTCAGCATTTTTATTTTTCTAAAACTGGTTACCAGCCAAGGCTAATTTAAATGCGGTTCCAAAAATGTCAAAACTTCCAAAAGTTTCCTAATATTTAATCAAAGTGCTTTTCAAAAAAAATGTTCTATGTTGAAATCCACAGTTTAGTTGGAAGGCGGAGTATCGTTATAGAAAATCGGGAAAAATACTTCGATGATCGATTGAAAGAATGCTGTGGAATTATGTCAATAAAATATTTTGTTAGACCTGCTGTAAACTTTTGCCTTGATTAAAGAGTCTTCAACCGACAAAACGTTCATTTGTCTTCCTCGTCAAGTGATTTGTTTTATGACAAATTTCATTAAAACTTCAATCAATTTAAACTAAAGATTATTCTTGATTTGAATTTAAGATGCGAAAATCATTTGTATTTATGATGTTTCTGATGATAGTGTGTAAATGAATAGACAAAAAGATATATATATATATATATATATATATATATATATATATATTAATAGAGCGAGGTAGATATGAAGATAGATAGATAGATATGTACAGTCTTAGATATGAAGTCTTAGACAGATAGATATGAACAAAGTGAGATAGATAGATAGATAGATATGAACAGATTGAGATAGATAGATAGATAGATAGATAGACAGATAGATATGAACAGTCTTTGATATGAACAGTCTTAGACAGATAGATATGAACAAAGTGAGATAGATAGATAGATAGATATGAACAGATTGAGATAGATAGATAGATAGATAGATAGATAGATAGATAGATAGATAGACAGATAGATATGAACAGTCTTTGATATGAACAGTCTTAGACAGATAGATATGAACAAAGTGAGATAGATAGATAGATATGAACAGATTGAGATAGATAGATAGATAGATAGATAGATAGATAAATAGATAGGTAGATAGATAGATAGATATGAACAGATTGAGATAGATAGATAGATAGATAGAAGTGTGAACAGATTAAGATAGATAGATAGATAGATATATATGAACAGCCTTAGATATGAACAGTCTTAGACAGATATGAACAAAGTCAGATAGATAGATAGATATGAACAGATTGATATATATATATATATATATATATATATATATAGATAGATAGATAGATATGAACAGATTGATATATATATATATATATATAGATAGATAGATAGATAGATAGATAGATAGATAGATAGATATAAACAAAGTGAGATAGATATGAACACAGTGAGATAGATATGAACAAAGTAAGATAGATATGAACAGACTAAGATAGATAGATAGATAGATATATAGATAGATAGATAGATGTGAACAGATTAGGATAGATAGATAGATAGATAGATAGATAGATAGATAGATAGATAGATAGATAGATAGATATGAACAGTCTTTGATATGAACAAAGTGAGATAGATAGATAGATAGATAGGAACAGATTGAGATAGATAGATAGATAGATAGATAGACAGATAGATATGAACAGTCTTTGATATGAACAGTCTTAGACAGATAGATATGAACAAAGTGAGATAGATAGATAGATAGATAGATAGATATGAACAGATTGAGATAGAGAGATAGATAGATAAATAGATAGGTAGATAGATAGATAGATAGATAGATATGAACAGATTGAGATAGATAGATAGATAGATAGAAGTGTGAACAGATTAAAATAGATAGATAGATATGAACAGTCTTAGATATGAAAAGTCTTAGATATGAACAAAGTCAGATAGATATATAGATAGATATGAACAGATTGATATATATATATATATATATATAGAGATAGATAGATATGAACAGATTGATATATATATATATATATATATATATATATATATATATATATATATATATATATATATATATAGATAGATAGATAGATATAAACAAAGTGAGATAGATATGAACACAGTGAGATAGATATGAACAAAGTAAGATAGATATGAACAGACTAAGATAGATAGATAGATAGATAGATATATAGATAGATAGATAGATGTGAACAGATTAGGATAGATAGATAGATAGATAGATAGATAGATAGATAGATAGATAGATAGATATGAACAGTCTTTGATATGAACAGATTGAGATAGATAGATAGATAGATAGATAGATAGATAGATAGATAGATTAGAGCAGGGTGAGCCTTACTGTAAAAAAATCCTGTTGTAGACCAATTTAGTCGGAAATAGGAAAGACGATATCAAAAATTGAATATACTGCCATTATCGATGTTATATGTAGGGGCGGGGGTGAATTGTTCCGGCTCTCAATCCACCTTATAAATATGTAAGAGTTTAGGATTTATTATTGAAAATAGGAAGCAAAATACAAATTAATTTCAGCCAAGAAACGAGGACTTGGAATTTTTTTACATAAATTTCATATATATTTAATAAGAAAATATTGACAAACACTCAGCATATTAAGTAAACATATGTCGTAAATAAAGTAGATATATGTCATAAATAAATATGTCGTAAAAAACAAGTAAATATATGTCGTAAATAAATAAATATATGTCGTAAATAAATAAGTAAATATATATCATAAATAAATAAATATATGTCATAATAAATATATATATGTCGTAAATAAATAAATATATGCCATAAATAAATAAATATATGTCGTAAATAAGTACATATATGTCGTAAATAAATAAGTAAATATATATCATAAATAAATAAATATGTCATAATAAATGAATATATGCCATAAATAAATATATGTCGTAAATAAATAAGTAAACATATGTCGTAAATAAGTAAATATATGGGGTAAATAACATATGTCGTAAATAAATAAGAAATATATGCGATAAATAAATAAATATATGTCATAATAAATAAATATATGTCGTAAATAAATAAATATATATCATGAATAAATATATGTCGTAAATAAATAAGTAAATATATGTCGTAAATAAATAAATATATAAGTAAATAAATAAATATATGTCGTAAATAAGTAAATATATGTCGTAAATAAATAAAATAAATATATGTCGTAAATAAATAAATATATGTCGTAAATAAGTAAATATATAAGTAAATATATAAGTAAATATATGTCGTAAATAAGTAAATATATAAGTAAATATATAAGTAAATATATGCCATAAATAAATTAATATATGTCATAAATAAATAAATATGTGTCGTAAATAAATAAGTAAACATATGTCATAAATAAATACATTTCGCAAATAAATAAGTAAATACATGTCGTAAATAAATAAGTAAATATATGTCGTAAATAAAGTGAAAATCTTTCTTAACACTTATTGATTTGGAGTCAGACTCTTTTATTCCTAGCAATGATCATGGGAGCAACTGCAGTTTTTGGATTGAGGCCAGAGTTTCTTGAGACAAGTAATATCCCGATTAAAACGCAATATTCCCTGTACAACAGAGACTCTAAGAGTCAAAAGTCTGTAGCCAGTTTGAATTTGAAAGCAAAATCTTTCTCTAATGTTCATCATTTT
>OZ038518.1:11125475-11132975 GCA_964036315.1 Acanthosepion esculentum
TATCTGCGCGAAAGTGAATACAACGAACCCAACGGGAATTGGAACTCGTCTTTCTGTGTCTTTATCCACCTTTTACCGCACCTGGTATACTCAAACGGTCACCCAACTAGGTAGTGACCATGCTTGACGTTGCTAAACTTCGCCCGGAGTTTCAACGTGATGTAGACGTAAGCCTCGACGTAGAATGTTACAGAGTAAGATGTATAGTTTATGGAGAGGTGTGGGGGAGATAACGGTAGTGCTCGGGGAAGCATCCACTTGGGAGTTGACCCCACAAAGCAGTGGCCCGTGGGTCGAAACTGTTCGAGTAAAACTTACATCTCTCTATTTGAATACCAAAGGGATGTGGGTAGTTCGCTTTACGGCTAAGACTCGCTGTGCCAAGCACATTGTAAGGAACCACCCTTAATCACTTCATATTTCATTGTTGAGACCTAAGTTCCACTTTCTCTTTCTCTCCGCCCCACCCCCGCCATTTAAAAAAAAACTTTATATTGAAATTTCTCTTTTTCTTTTTTCGTCTTTTAATAAAAAATTATTCCCTTTCCTTTTTTTCTTTTTTTCTCTCTTTTCCTTTACCATCTGTCTGGATAAATTGACTCCATTTATTTAAAAAAAAAACAACAACATCGATCTGAAGCGATGAATATTTGTATATTCATGAAATAAATTATAACTGAAGGGATTTTTGAGGACCGTCTCTACTTATATTGGTCTGTTTCTTGCATTGAGATCTCTTTGGATTTATGTCCTCTTTGGAATTATCCTTACTAATTACTAATGGATATATATATATATATATATATATATATATATATATATATATATATATATATATATATATATATATATGCATGTTTCTTTAAAAAAACAAGAGCTTTCTTTTCTGGACAAAGAGTGTGTAAAAACTGTCCAAATGTTTCATAGTTCCGACCGCTTTTGGCTATACATTTAGCCATATTTATTACAACGTATCGTCCGTTGTACGCTCCGGTCTTCTTCAGGTGGTGGCAATGTCGAACTGAATCATTTATTTCGCTCACTGGCGTAGTCTGTTCTAATTCCATGTGCCATGTTTAATGGATGTCAGTTATCAGTTATCTCCTGTTAATTCCTCTCCGCAATTTCTCCACTGCCTCAGCCGGGTATTGAACTCAACCACACAGAGGATAAAGGCGGTGGTTAGATCCAGTGACAGGACCCAAAGAGTGTGAGTTCAATACCCTGTTAAGGCAGTGGAGAACTTTCAGAGGGGAATTAACAGGAGATAACTGATCACTGACATCCATTAAACATGGCACGTGGAACTAGAACAGTCTACTCCATTGAGCGAAATAAAGGGTTTCAGTTTGACATTCCAACCACCGAAGAAGGCCAGAGAGTACAACGGCCGCTACGCTGTAATAAATATGGCGACAAAGATGAGGAAAATAGTCCGAATAATGTAAATAAATACGTTAAACTTTTCATTTATTCTAACGATGATAAACTATAATTACTTTCCTAGCTTGCTTTCCTGATCTTCAAGAACTTAAATGCAATGCCAAATATTATCTTCTGTTCCTTTATTGTTCGCCCATCTTAATGCCTTCCTTCTTCATATTCTCCCACACTCAGTAACCCCTTGAGTCTTAGGGGCTTTATTACCTTGTTTAGAGTGAAATGATTAGCAAAAAAAAAATAAAATAAATAAAAAAAAAATGTATAGAATGGTTAAAAGCACTGAGCAGAGATAAAACCATTGAAAATAAGTTAACTGTAAAAATGATTTGCAAATTATTTTTAAAAAGTTTTTCCGATAATTCATATTTCAAGGAGGATTCGTTAAACAGATACATCAAGATGTTCAATCACCAAGACGATGATAAAATACGCGGCAAAAAGATTAAAAGCATGGAAGAGAAAGAAAAAGCATTGTAAATTATTTTAAAAGGTGCTACTATAACCCATATTACAAGTCGCATTTCTTAGTCAAAGACATCAAAACTTTCATTTATTCTAATAATTACATTTATATAATGACTAGCAACATGGCCCGGCGTTGCCCGGGCTTGATTCAAAAATCGTACGACTCATACAGCAATCGCTATCACTTGACTTAAAATATTTTTGCCCTTCCTTGCCTTTAAATAGGTATCCTCGAATACGAGTGGCCAGCTAGACTAATATATATATATATATATATATATATATATATAATTTATCATTACTATTTTAAAATGTTGGAAACAATATACTCTATATATTTTGGGTATTTAAAAGAAATCAATAACCCCCCTCCCAGTAACATGGAAATTATGAAAAAAACAAACAAACAAACAAAACCAAACGAGAATTTGTAGGTCACTAAATAACCCATGTCCTCTCTGTCTACATGAAATGTTATATATTACTAGCAGCATGGCCCGGCGTAGCCCGTGCTTGATTCAAAAATCGTACGACTCATACAGCAATCGCTATCACTTGACTTAAAATATTTTTGCCCTTCCTTGACTTTAAAGGAGTGCCCTTTGCCGTGCTGATGTTGCTACATGTCTTACTTCTTGCCTATCTCACACTGCGAATTTGTTCTAAGCTCTATACTAAACATTAAATCTGTTACGAAAAAAGAACTAAACAAAATGAACACAAAACGATCAGCTTTAAAAAAGGACTCGTAACTGGAAAAACCGAATGAAAAAAGAATGTGAACAACAAATACTTTTTCACACCCAACACAGTTCTGCGGAATCAGAATCAACGTTGAGTTTAAGCAAGCGGATGAGCCAATTGGAGTAAAGTGCCATGCAGATTTAAATTTTTCCCACTTTTGACGAATGCAGCTATCGATTTTTTTTTGCATGCTAGTTAACATTCGTGTCAGTCAGCTGTTGGCTCTCACGTTGGCCAATAGAATCTTCCTGCCTATTCGTGGCTCTCACTCTGGCCAGTAGAAAATGGCCGCAAACTACATGAAAACTACCGTAGAAGCATGAAAAAATCTATTATTTCCACTATCGATGGGAGTTGGGAAATGCAAAGTCGGTCTTGGCCTTCCCGCTAACTTGGAGCATGTGCATGTAAATTTTTATAGATAGAGATGCAGTAAATTTCTGAAATAAATCAAACTGTATTTTAAAATATAATTACAACAAAACTACAACATAACGTACACATATCACCTCCTTTAGTTATTATGATCTCACAAACATGTATCTGCACAAAGTCTAAGTATCATCTACCATGTATTCAACTGTGAAAGCAGAATAACATAAATCATATTTTTAGTACTTTAAAGTTCGGCAAGAAATGACTCATATGTAGTCGACATGCCGTTAACAAACAAATCAAATCAAACCACCCTCCTCACGAGCAAAATAACACAATATTTTTTTCTAATTGTTCGTGCAATATAAAGCGCATGAGCCTCTCAAGGTAGAGAGTTACTAGATTTTTACTAATTGAGGTTGTTGCATGTAAGAAGTGTAGTTTAAGAGGATATGCATCGGTTGACTCAGTACTTAAAGAGGTTACGATTGTAGTGATAGAGAAAGTATAATCGCGGGAGTTTGTTCAACAAAACAGCGGCACTTGGGAATGGAACTTTCTTCTTGTTAATGGTATATGAAGAGAATGGTGATTAGTCGTTGTAACATACGTGGCAGGTCATAGGTCAGGCCTGATGGAATTTGTAAAAAAAACATAAATAAATAAGAGAAATTGTTTACCTTACGGCGTTGAAATTTTCTTTAATTTCTCTATAGGTTGATTGGTTCGTCGCAGTAACTAAAAAAAAAAAAAAAAAAGAAAAGTTATTTATTTAGTCAAGTGAAAAGTCAATTTTAACGTTTCATAGATACCGGAAATCCGGAGAAAATTTTTTTTCTTGCTAAAATTGCATTTTCTTCCAGATTAATACCTGTTGTATCCAGGAACCAAGAAAATTGATTGATTTGTTTTTTAAAGAATAGCGTTCCCAGCTTAATATTAACTCAGAAATTGCTTTCCGCTGATAGAAACATTACCCTTCAGAAAGGCCTACACATTTTCATCTTGACCCAGGACCGCAGTAACTCCTCAAGGCACTTGATTTAGGCTTCAGTGTTGAGTCTGAGGCCCTTGCCAACAAATTAGAGAGTTCTTTTCTTATCAGAACGACCAGAGTGAGTTTTCCGAGCCGCTGTACTTTCGTAATCACTATTAGACACACCCAACTGTTTAAAAATACTCTGAATTGTACCCAGACTGACACCCAAACACTCTGGAGTATTTGTATTGGCGAGCTGAATTGCGCCATGGTGCTATTTTTCTCGCAGACGGTGTCCAGCTGACTCTACTATATTGTGCAGTCGACAAATTCAAAAACAAACAACATGCATGCGTGAAATTAAAGTACAAAATGGCGGCAATTACTCATCGCACCTAGTATATCAACTCTGTTTTTTATATATTTTATAGCATCGATGTTTGCTTTTATAATACAACACAAAGACATAAAGATGAGAACAACAGGTCACATTTAAATAATGAGGTATTGCGCCGTGTTTCTTTATGACGTGGGCGATCATGACTCTTCACTATTTCATAGTATCGTCCAAAATTGTCCAACTCGTGTAACAGCATAATTGTCCATTCCACAACATTTTTAATATCTAAAAAAACAAAAAAACACACTAAACTAATCGAGTTTCTCTTTCCTTGACACCATTTTTCGTAAGAATTACTGAAAAACCCTTTGAGTTATTCAGCTAGAAAAAGAACAAGTTTGTGTCAGACCCTGTCTTCCCAACTGAAAAAAGGTGAGAGGAAAAATATCATTCAAGCCTTCAGTAATGGAACCAACATTCGTATTCTGCTTTCCATCTTCAAAGTCGATTCAAGAACCCTCAAGAGAATGGTGAGTAAGTTTTAAAAAGAGAGGGAAAAGTAGGGAAGGAAATTTGGATCGGGAGGTCACAACCGGAAGAGAGATCATCATCAAGTTTTAGAGCTAATGAGATCAATTAGAATACATCCAACTCAATCAATAAGAAGTCTGGCACGTGAGAGAGAAATTTCAGCTATGACAGTACAAAGTGCAGTAAAAAAAAAGACTTGAAAAGGAAATCGCACAAGAAACCTGTGATGTAACTTATTACTCCATGACAGAAAGTTATAAGGTTATAATAAGTTTGAAAAATGTTCATGGGATTATTATTTTATTTTATTTTTTTTTAAGCGTATCACCCCAAGCAAGGCTGGAGGCCACTATCACGCATGTGGTTATAGAAGGGTTGGAGGAAGAGCAGATAGGAGTGGTAAAGGAGAGGATGTGGAGAAAGAGAAAGACAGTGGGTCGATCAAGGCAAGGGGGTTACAGAAGGTTTGGAGCGAGAGCAGACAGGAATGAAAGGTGAAAGGATGTGGAGAAGGGAGGTGGATAGATCAAGGCAACTGGAGATGTCGATTGACGCTACACTTAAACCGTATGAAGATTGTATTTGTCAGGGAAACAGTAATAGGGAAGGGAGTTCCACAGGCGAGATGTGCGAGACATGAAGCTATTGGAGTAGAAGAGACGTCTACATCTAACAGTTTCAACAGTGAAGGGGTGGGAACGGGATGCCAGCCTCGTAGGACGTTTAAATTCATGAGGCCTAGGGACAAGCGAAAGCAGCTCCTCGGAGCAATTACTGTGAAAGTATTTGTAAAAAAGACAGAGCGAGGCAACATCGCGTCTGTCGAGAGAGCAACTGCAGACGAGATGACAGATCATGGCCAATCACGTTGCATATCCGTCTCTGGATGATTTGATAATTATAGTTAAGTAATTCATTGAGTCTTAAAGAAACCTCAACAGAATGCACTGGACGGCCGCTTCGTCCTATATTTGGCACTCATCAGCAGTGCGCATCTACTACCGCGAATTGAAACCCTGACAGTTAGATTGTCAAGCAAACACCATACCAACTGTTCCAACGGGCCTCAGTGACGAACAGATAGCAAATCAGACTCAATATAGCGCCGCTCGCTCACATATTCTGTGTTGGAACTCAACTGAAGTTCTTTGTCACCATAGGACTGTGTAGAAAAGACAATATTTATAAATATAAATGACAATAAGAAAACTGTAATAGTTTCCGACGCGTTTCGTCCAATGTGGACTTTCTCAAGGCAAAAAAAGAAATGAATTTATTTAAACAAAGTAACTGATAATAACAAAAACAAAATGTCCTTAGCAACTGGAAGAATTTAGAGAACGCTATTTTCATACTGTTGACTGAAAATTGCGTCAATTACTGTTACGTGTTGAGATATTGTTATTATTGCTGTGTTGACGGATTCAACTATTTTCTTTTGATTTCACGATATTGTTCTGTACGTTTGTCTGGGAGAGTAGTAATTCTGTTGAGAAAGGTGAAATAGGGAAAAAGCCTGGGCGTAGATTAATATTTGGGTAATATTCAATGGCGGCACTCTCTAGGATTTTCCTTCTGAGCGAGTTATTTTCTTTTATTATGAGTGTAGCATTTTTAAAATCAAAATTGTGATTGAATTTATTTCTATGTATGACTTGTGCATTAGCTAAGTTGTTTTTGTGAGGTCTCTTTTGTGCTTTTTTAAAAAATTCCTACTTGTTTCTCCAATATATTGAGAGGAAGAGTTTTGGCAATTTATTTTATAAATGCCTGCTTCAGAAATATTATTGCTATTAGTGTTTGAAGATCTGAGTAAACCCATAATGGTTTTGGAAGTATTTGTGGCTATTTTAAGATTATTTAGATGGGATAGGTTATCATTATTTGCCTTGAGAAAGTCCACATTAGACGAAACGCGTCGGCAACTATTACAGTTTTCCTATTGTCATATATATATATATATATATATATATATATATATATATATATATATAAGGGATTATGTTTTAGCTTATTTTCACATCCATACCTAAAACAAACAAATGCATCCTTTCCTCTTGGGTTAAATAAGTTTGATACACTTTTGTTAAGCTTTTTTTTAATAATAAGAATGTTAAAAGGATTTTCTTTTCCCTTGACACTGCTATTATTTTAACTACCTTCACTCCACAACAGTATTTATTCTTTTAAAAATAGTAGGCAAAAACCATAATATATGATGAAAGTGAATTTATAAATGTTTGTTCTTGAGAACTGACTACAAAATACTCAACATTGGCAGGCTCCAGGCCATGTTGAGTTATGTTTTTAGGCAGCAAATGTTCTTTAAGGCAGCGGATAAAATGCACAACTATCAGACCTCGGCCATGTCACCAGTTTTACAAAACTCACCATTTGTTTACCCACAAAGAAAGTTGGGACCAGAATTCTTCCAAAACTTCCTCCTTACCAGCGATGGAGTATTCGTAATTTGGATAGGTCAATCAATAAAACTAATTGACACAAAATGATTGATGTCTTTAATTATATATATATATATATATATATATATATATATATATATATATATATATACTCCTCGGCAATGTTTATTCTTTTAAATATAGTGATAAATCCATAACAT
>OZ038518.1:11140475-11152975 GCA_964036315.1 Acanthosepion esculentum
TTACATGATTCGGACTATTGTCCTCATCTTTGTCGCCATATTTTTTACAGATTATTTTTATCGCAAATACAAATAAAGTTATGAATTTCTTAATGTGCACACGAACTTTATGGACACCATGTATATCTTGCAAAATAAAACCCTTTATATTCGCCTTGATGGGGTTCGTCAGAGGACGAAAAGCGTCGGCTAATATAAATTTTCCTTTTGTCTTTATTCATATTGTACTTTTGAAGATACAGTTATATCTGAAACTTTTCAACCCCACTTCCCTTCATGATTGATTTGGATATTGTTAAATCAAGAATTCGAAGTTTTTTCGACACGAGTATAGTTACCTATATATATATATATATATATATATATATATATATATATATATATATATATATATATATACATGAGTGTGTGTGTGTGTGCGTGTGTGTGTGTGTGTGTGTGTGATTGTGTGTTGTGAGGACCCCGTTACAGAATTGTAAAAAAAATTATTTTAATATTATTTTATAGATTTAAGTTATATTACATAAACTCAAAAACTAGCTCCTTTTTGTGCTCGGGCCGACTCCCAAACTTTGACTTTCTATATTCATATATATTAACCAATCAGTGATGTCATATGAAACACGCGGTAATCTTTGTGTTTGCAGACAATTAAGATTTGTTGTTAGCTACGATATTTTGCAGAATATGAATATAATGAACAATATTTTCCCTAATTAAAATGGCTATTTAAAAATTTGGAAAATATAAATTAACCAATAAACTCACACTTCCGAGGAATGTTGGAATTGTTGGTTAGAGGTCACCCTGTGGAAATTATACACTATGTGTAAACAGAAAACTCTTTTTTTTTCTATCTCTCAATATGTGTGATTTTATTTTGAGAATATATTTCAACTCCGATCTGCGTCTTTCTTGTCGGCTGTTGAATGAAAACACTAAAAGCACGCATCTGATGTCATAAATGCTATGACATGTTTGGTTGAAGTGTGCTGCGACATGGGCATTGTTTTTGTCTTTGATGATGTTTTTTATGGCTACTGAACCGAAGACTGAATTACGTTCCAGTTTCTCCAACAAAATTGCCCTTTTCGCATTTGCGGCACAAAGGTAAATATATATGATTTGAACTGTCACATATACTAAGATTTCTCGTTGATAGAAACGATCGATAGACAATTAAAATAAGGTCAGTTCCTTTTTTTTATGCGTCCAGGTGGTGCAACGTGTCCATAAATGTTGTTTTCCTCCACGTCAACTCAAAGCCACATCTAGCAAGAATATTGCAAGGGTTGGGTGTGAGGGGAATTGGAACTCGATTGAACTGTTCTGCCCGATCCGCCGTATTGAACTGAGTATGCACCAATCGACTAGGAATGTTTCTTTTTCGATCACTGCAAAAATTTAGGTACTGACCAGGCATGCTGATCGTACTTTGGTGATCAGACGAGAACCGCTGTTTCAACGTATATGGCCTCACGCCAGAAGCAGCAGGATAAGATGAGTAGTCGTAGTAGGCGCTGAAGATGTACGTGAGGATGATTATGATGATGATGATTATACTGCTGCTGTTGCTGCTGCTGCTGATGATGATGATGATGATGATGATGATGATGAAATATCATTTGAATGACGGCAAGTTGCAAGAGAAATAAAACTCAAAGGAAAATATAGCAGTAGAAGATATAAAGTGACAGTAATATACAACATGGATGAGTCACTCAGTGAGGATTCGAATTTTCAGCTTACAGCCAACTAGACCATTTCGCTCACCCCGCGCCGGGGTGGGGGGTATTTGATATCACAGGTTGTTGTTTATCTTAGATTAGCGGAAAGAAGAGGAGGACGAGGAGGAAGACTGAAGAGGAGGAAGAAGAAAAAAACGAGGAGGAAGAAGAAGAAAAGGAGGTGGAAGAAGTGGGAAACCGCGGAAAAGAAATGAGAAAAGTGTATTGAAATGCAAAGAAAAAGAAGAAGAAAGAAAGAAAGAAAGAAAGAAAGAAAGAAAGAAAGAAAGAAGAAGAAGTAAGAGTGAGAAGGAGAAGATGAGGAATGAAGAGAAGAGGTGTATTGGCATGTACGGAAGTAGTAGAATCAGAAGAAGAGGAGGAGGAGCAAGAAAAGGAAGAGAGAATAGAAGGAAAAAAATGAGGAAATGGACGTCGAATAAGAGAGTAATGAGGGGTATTGATATATAAGGAAAAAGAAGAATAGAAAGAAGAAGAAGAAGAAGAAGAAGAAGAAGAAGAAGAAGAAGAAGAAGAAGAAGAAGAAGAAGAAGAAGAAGAATGATGAATCTTTGAGGAAATCGTCCAACATTCGCTGCCGTAAAGCAGGACAGCATTACTCTTTTCTTTGTTACCAAAGAGATTCTCCTGTCTCGTAATGCTCTGCCCATCTTTTGGAATGCGTCCTTGGCTATCTCAATACGTCTTCGGATCTCAGTGTCGCACTTACCGTCCTCTGTATTTTCCAGGCATTTAAATTTCCGGACCTGCTTGATTTTACTCTCTTCTTGTAGTTTATGCTTAGTCCCTTCTTCTCGCTCTCCTTCGCTACCTTCTGCAGGAGGTTTTGTAATTTCTTTTCCGTGTCTGCTATCAGTAATGTGTCATCTGCGTATCTTATGTTGTTAAGATTGCGTCCGCCGATGCTGAATCCTGACAGGATTTCCAATCCCCCCAGAATTGCCTCGCTGTATAGGTTGAATAGGTCCGGTAAGAAGACACATCATTGCCATACGCCCCTTTCTATTTTTGTATAGTCGCTGAACTCGTTCTCTATGCGCATAACGATTGAATAAACTCATGGCGTGTTCTCCGACAAGAAAATATCCGTAGAAAGAGGTTACCAACTTTCACCAATTATTACAATCACAATCATAAATATGAATGCTGGGCGTTATTTTAAGGAATAAGGGGGGGGGGCTATTGAACACCTACGGATTGCCGCAGTCATGGCAGCGATGGCCAAATTGATGAGAATATGGAAAAGCCAAATCAGCTTTCAAACGAAGTACAGACTGTGCAAATCGCTGGTAGTCACCATTCTCCTATGTGAAACGTGGACACTGATGGCAGAAAGAGAGAGAAGGATCGAAACGTTTTTGGATAAATGCATGAGAAAAAACTTGTTGTATAAGAGTTAAGTGTCGTTGCCGACAACGTGGTTTGAAACTAGATCGCCCGTGTTACTCACGGGCGATTCCATTATTAAGTCGATCACGTGTTCATAAAGGAAGTGAATAAATACAAAGTAGCATAATATTCACTATTCTTGTCTATCCACTATTGCTATACGTTCACTCTCTCTACTACTATACGAATTACAAATTCTCTTCTGGTCATTATACTATTTGGCGATTACTACTTGGACAAGTATTGCTAGTGCGGATATTACTGGAAGGCGTTATTGCTGGTACCGGCGTCTACGAAGTCTCGAATATAACGATCATTTTTGGAAGTGATAACGAGCTTTCGCTTGACCCGTGCTGGGTTTGACGATAAACTGCATCCGCGTCCTGGGTAAGACGATAAACTACGTCCAACAGCAAGGCCTCTGATCAGGAGGTTTTTTGAGGAGCGTGGAACCACCTCTTAATTACTGATGTTCCTAGGTCCACCCTGACCCGGGGTGGTAGCACCTGTTAGGCTCCCAGCTATGGGCAAATAGTTGACCCCACAACCTGACTCAAAACATTAAAGTGTAAAATTTGATTTTAATACCAGAAATACTTTTAACAAAAATAGGTATCAGCAATAAATATTTGAAAAAAGAAAATATTACCAGAAATAAAAATCTTGTCAGCATTAAATAACCCATTGAGGTTAATATGCCACAAAACAAAACAAACCAAACTATACATTTTTGAAAAAAATATTACCAGCTATACATTTCTGAAAAAACTACCAGCTATACATTTTCGTAAAAGAAAGGGAATTTTGTCGGCATTAAATAACCCATTGAGGTTTAATATGCCACAAAACAAACCAAACTATACATTTTTGAAAAAAATATTACCAGCTATACATTTCTGAAAAAATTACCAGCTATACATTTTAGTAAAAGAAAGGAAATTTTGTCGGCATTAAATAACCCATTGAGGTTAATATGCCACAAAACAAAACAAAACAAACTATACATTTTTGAAAAAAATATTACCAGCTATACATTTCTGAAAAAATTACCAGCTATACATTTTCGTAAAAGAAAAGGAATTTTGTCGCCATTAAAAAACACATTGTGGTTGATATGCCGTAAAGCAAAGTAAACCAAACCAAATTTTCGATTGTCATAGCAAAAGTGACAAGCAAAACCGTCCAACATCACAAAGAAAAAACAAAAAAAATCATTGGCATTTTCTGTCGGAAACATAAATCAATGAGTTTGCGCGGAAAAGGGTTGAAAGTCTTGTGGGCCACCAGGAACCTCTTCTCGCTACTGTCAAACGGAGAAACACATGGCGTGGTTTGAACACATTACAAGTCACGACAGCCTGTGCAAGACGATCAGGCAAGGCACAGTGGAAGGTGGACGTAGGAGAGGACGCCAACGTAAAAATTGGTTGGATAATATCAATCAGTGGACAAGCATGACTATACCAAATTTGATGTTGGCTGCCGTTGATAGACCGTTATGGAGAAGATTGTGGTTACTGCATTCGGACCCTCGCCCCTAGGATTACAAAAGTCAAGGGGAAAATGATATTGGTGTGATGAATGAACATATTTGAAATTGAGTGAAACAGACATGAAACACTTCTATCGCCCCATCTTTCTTTCTTTCATTCATTTCTCACTGAAAACAAGTCGAGTCTCTGATATGTCTTTTCCGTTTTGTTTTTTCTCCACGCGATCAAAACGGAATCGTTCATTAATTATGAGGTATTGGCAGGACGTAACGGTCGTGCTAGCAAAGGGTGGAATCAGCAGAATTATGAGGTAATACGGTGTTCTTTTTTGTTTTTACAAGACCTTGCGGTTAAGACATGTACGGGAAACCATAATTGCTAAAAAGATATTTTTTCCTCCGATATTCGGTCCAGTAAAATAAAAAAAAAAATTTTATTCGTTTTTTTCTTATATTTAAACAAACAACATAAAGGAATTATAGTGTCTCTGGACCCCAGAAAGGAATTAAACTAAGCTAAGAAAGAACACACGCACACATACACACACATACACCCACACACACATACGCACACACGTATATTTACACATGCACACACATACACACAAACATACGCACACATACACAGATACATACACATACGCACACACATATTGACATGTACACACATATGCACATATATACACACATATATACACGCATGCGCACACATATACACACACGTACACACATAAACACGCATATACGTACACACATAGACGCATACATACACAAAATATACACACATATACACATATACGTACACACATATAGACATACATGCACACATACATACACACATACGCGCACACACATATACATACATACACACAGACAGATGCATACGTAGAGACACATACACATATACATACACACATTCATACACACATATATAAATACACACATAGGCGCACACACAATACACACAACTTCACACACAGATACGTGCACATACATACGCGCACACACACACACACACACACACACACATATATATATATACACACACAAATGCCAAGCCAGTAAAACAGGCAATTTGGAAAAGAGAATTAGCAAAGAAACACTGAAAGAACGGAAATTCGTGTTTGCAAAACAGCTTTTTTTTTTTTCAAAGGCTACTGGGGTTGTTGATGGCGGGGGGGGGGGGGCGGGCGGTAAAGCTGACAAAATTCGACACATGTACGAAAGATGATGCCGCTAAATGCCGGTCAAAATAGCGGTATTAAGAGATGGGGAAAAACATTCGGAACTTTCACAAAATGGAGGGAAAAATGAAGAGTGGGTTTGAAAGGATGAAAATCAAAAAAATAAAAAATAAAAAAAAAACGGAAGAAAAAAAAAAACCAGCAAATCTTAGTCATGTTCAATAGTTCTTTGTGATCGATGAAGAATCTTACGTCAATTGGTCGACTTAGTGTGGCAAGTGTTTCAGATTTTAACTGCATTCGTTTAGCTGAGAAATACCGCGAACGTGTTCACGTTTAGAAGTTGAGTTTCGATATGCAATGTTAGGGACATCTTAGAAGTGTATTTGAAGTTCTTATTTTTTGTGCCGACTAGGCGCCAGTTTATAAACCTTAACTAACATGCAGAAAGTGGGAAAACGGCTTCAGCATGATTTTCTTTAGTAACCACGAAGGAAAATCCAGAAAAAAAAGAAATAAAAGTGTTGACCTTGTGCACCATAGTCTATGAATATAGAATCCAGTGCAGTACGTAATCTGTTCAATGAAACAACGTTAAAGATTAACACTGACGAGTCAGACACTCTACTGAATCTGACTATTTCGCCAATACCACCAGCAGTTGTTCCGTAATACTTCAGTATTCGATATCAAAGGCTGGCCGTAATATTTAGCCACCCCCACACGAGGGTTACATGTGGCACAAGGCCGGGTTTAACGTGGGTTTCCAGATCCCGTAGGCTCTGCCAAAAATATTCCCTATTGGAACCCATAAAAACGGGTTCAGGGTCAGTCTACCACCCCGAACGAGACTCTGTCCCTCGGCGGAGCCTCGTCCGGGTTCCTCTCTGCCCGAAGGCAGAGAGTTCGACTGTTCAGCCATCAAAGTCTGGCCGTGCATATTCGGGAAAAACATAGCCGCCTTTATACACGTCGTTTTAAATATTTTGAACCTTCTGATTGGTTAATATTTCTATCAGTGAACTATAAAAAGAGTCAGCTCATTTTGGCTGGCTCACTAGTATACCAAGGTACCCAAAAACTCCAACAAAAAGGTCCTAAAAGATTTTGTACAGTCGATGGCTTGTAAGACATCGTTTAGAAAACTAAACATCAGAAAATGAAAGATGAGCTACTGTACGATTTTCTTTAGATAACCCTAGGGAAAATCCCGAAAACGGAATAACGGGTTCTAAAGGATTTTTGGTATGAGGACAGATGACACGGAGAAGTCCTGTATTCTTTTCTTTGTTACCAAAGTAATCCTCCTGTCTCATAATACCCTGCCTAGCATTTGTAATGCGTCTTTGGCCATCCTAATACGTGTTTGGATCTCGGAACACTTAACTAAAAATCTGAAAACGAAATCTGGGCCCTTGTATGATTTTCTTTTAGGAATCCCTAGAGAAAATCCTGAAAACGGAAGAACGGGCTCTAAACGCTTTGTTTTTTGCAGTCGATTGCTTGTAAGTGGTCTTTTAGAACACTTAATTTTCTTTTCATATCTGTGTCCCTTCAGGACGTAGGTGATCATGGCTCTCCACTTCCCCCTATCCCTTGTAGCTCTCAATAAGTTTCGTCCCTCTGCCATCTCCCCCAGGCCATGTTCTGTCATCCACATATTTAATCCCGCTAGCTATGTCATACGTTGCTTTCCTTTATCTGTCTTTCTCTCAATTCGACCTGTGAGTATCAGATTCTCCAGGCCCTCCTTTCTCATTACGTGTCCCAGAAACTTTAGCTGCGAAATAAAGGGTTCAGTTCGACATTCCAATCACCTGAAACGTTGTAATAAATATGGCGACAAAGATGAGGACATTAGTCCGAATAATGTAAATAATGTACATAATACCTCATCTCAGAAATAAAGACAGATACTGAATGGCCGAAACGTTGTAATAAATATGGCGACAAAGATGAGGACAATGGTCCGAATAATGTAAATAATGTACATAATACCTCATCTCAGAAATAAAGACAGATACTGAATGGCCGAAACGTTGTAATAAATATGGCGACAAAGATGAGGACAATAGTCCAAATAATGTAAATAATGTACATAATACCTCATCTCAGAAATAAAGACAGATACTGAACAACAGCGATATTAAGAAAATTTTATTTAATTCTAGGATAACTTTCAATCTCTAAATATGAAAAAAAAATTTGGGTTAGCGGCTTAGGGATTTAAGTTTTGAAAAATATTCTCCTTCATTCTGACCACTTCGAATTCAACGTAGCAAAGCGTCATTCTAATTCACGCCATAATTCTTTATTCACACTTCCGTTTTTGTTACCCGCCATTGCATGCCATGTTAAGGCTTCATGTCGTCCCAACTTGCCTTCATTTCCCTAATTTTATCAAAACGAAAAATGAAAGAAAACGGAACAACATTGTTTTAAATTAAATTGAGTGTACCTCAACAAAAGAAATTGAAAGATGAAAGGAAGTTAAAAGGTAGGGCCTAAAAAAAAAGGAAAAAAAACGGAGCTTTAATGAAAATTTATTCAATCCTTCAATTTTTTATATCATTTGGATTATTATTATTATTATTATTATTATTATTATTATTATTATTATTATTATTATTATTATTATTATTTCCTATAAAACATTTCGGTGCTGAAGACACTAGGGATCGTGTTTTAGCAAACGATTGTGTAATGAACTTTTCACTCATATTTTAAGTCAGAGGCGTATTGTTTCCTTCCTTCTTTCTTTCTTTCTTTCTTTCTTTCTTTCTTGTAAACGCTACGATTTCTATCTTTCTTTCTTTCTTTCTTATAAAAGCTACAATTTCTTTCTTTCTTATAAAAGCTACAATTTCTTTCTTTCTTTCTTTCTTATAAAAGCTACATTTTCTTTCTTTCTTTCTTTCTTATAAAAGCTACAATTTCTTTCTTTCTTTCTTTCTTATAAAAGCTAAAATTTCTTTCTTTCTTACTTTCTTTCTTTCTTTCTTTATTATAAAAGCTACAATTTCTTTCTTTCTTTCTTATAAAGGCTACAATTTATCTTTCTTTCTTTCTTTCTTTCTTATAAAAGCTACAATTTCTTTCTTTCTTTCTTTCTTATAAAAGCTACAATTTCTCTTTCTTTCTTTCTTTCTTATAAAGGCTACAAGTTCTCTTACTTTCTTTCTTTCTTTCTTATGAAAGCTACAATTTCTCTTTCTTTCTTTCTTTCTTTCTTAAAAAACTACAATTTCTCTTACTTTCTTTCTTTCTTATAAAAGCTACAATTTCTTTCTTTCTTTCTTTCTTATAAAAGCTACAATTTCTTTCTTTCTTTCTTTCTTTCTTTCTTTCTTATAAAAGCTACAATTTCTTTCTTTCTTTTTTCTTTCTTTCTTTCTTTCTTGTAAATGCTACAGTTTCTTTATTTCTTTTTTCTTACTTTTTTTCTTTCTAATTTTCTTTCTTGTAAATCCTACAATTTCTTGTAATAAAATCTCAAAGGTAAAAGAATTTTAAAATTTAAATGTAACGCTTCTGTCGTTTGAATATTGTCCAATTATTGTCCTTTCTACTTAATAACGTTTTCTTTCACCTTTCCGTCTTAGTGACTTTATCGCCATGAATAAAAAAAATAATTCCATTGTAAATGTCTTGAATCTAAACAAAATGTTATTATGTAATGCGGAAAATCTTAGGTAAGAAAAATAATTAAATAATTTTTTAGTAAACAAAATGAATCAACTCCAGGAAAATGAAAAAAAAAACAACAAAAACACCAGTATTATTGATTTACTTGCCAGAAACACAAAATTTATTCATTACCAAAACACACACACACACACACACACACACACACTAACACTAAAATCTCACTGGTGACTAAAATTGGGGACTAAAATCTCATTGGTGAAATTTAGGTACTACCACTAATTCGCTACACGTAAGGCTTAAAATGATTTTTTTAAAATGTAAAATCTTTTTGAAGTTTTCTTTTTAGCTTTAATTGAAAGCTAAAGGATTGAACTTACTATTTCCAGTAATCAAAATACTCTTTGGTGTATTTCAAACAGAAATTATATTGATCGGAATTGATATTTTTTCAGTAAAATCAATCAAAACAGCCCTATTTGACACAACTGTAAACAAAAAAATATTTTTAACAATATTAAAAAATCTTACAAAAATAAAATATATATTTTGAAACGCTATTTGAGGAAAATTAGCAAATTTAAAGTTAAATCAATCTGATTTGGAACAAATATTACCTGCTTATAGCATAAAAATTTGTATACAAACAATTTTCTTAACTATGGGGTCTTATTTCTCTGACGTGTTAATCCATTTATTGACAGCCGATTAACGGCCGCACGTGTTCATAGTTAAATATGGTTGAGCAGACAATACAGTTTATATAAAAAAATTTTCCCATTAAAAGGTCACGTGTTTGAAGGCTAAGGACACGCCTTCAAACACGTGATCTTTTAATGATAGGTTTGATCATCCACACTTCAGAGATTCTTCACGTGTATACATATGCAAAAACAAATCGAAATACTTTCAAAAATATTCAGGATCGTCAGATTTTAATAAGCTTTACAATGATTAGTAAATAAAGTTTTCCTTAAAACCAATATTTCCTAAGAGATATCACATGGAAAATTATTTTGAATAGATTTAAAAACTCTATAAATTATTCAATTTAAAATTATAAAAATTCATTTTTCATCCAACATTTTTTTCTTCAGCAATTAAAAGCTTTTATAATTAAATAAAGTCTTAGTTATAATACGGTTTTTATTTTTCGATTCTGAACAAAATTTCGATAAAACAGGGCCCAATTTTTCCAAAAACAAATCATTGATTTAAATTCTTCAAAGAATTCTGCCTTTAACTATTTAGTCACTAAAAATATCTCGGTGAATTTCTCAAGTTTTCAGGAAAATTAAGCACTCCTGTACTCTTTTCTTGGTTACCAGAGAAACCCTCCTGTCTTGTAATACTCCGCCTAGCTTTTGGAATGCGTCTTTGGCTATGTCAATATGTGTTCGGATCTCTGAAAACGGAATCTGGGCCTCTGTATGAATTTTTATTTTAGAAATCCCCAGGTAAAATCCAGAAAACAATAAAATAAAAAATATCTTTTTGTTAACAAATATGTTAAAAATATTTTTATCAAGATTTTCGAATAAAAAAACTTGAAGAATAAACGTATTCATTTGTGAATAAGTCCTGAAAATTCCATTAAACTCCAACAATTTTTTGATTTTTACAATTATTTTCCAATTTAATTTTACCGCAAACAAAGGGGCTAAAAGGCTTTGCTAAAAGTTAATATAACCGCCGCAGTAAGAAAAACAATTCTCTTTAATCAAAATTTCGAATGTTCTAAAAAGGAATAAAAAAATTAATTATATATTAAACAAATACTTTAATCCATTCTCTTAATAATATCATAAAGATTTCGACGATAAAACTGCGCTTTAATTAGGTTTGAAGCATCTTTTTATCACTGTATGTTGATTCTTTTAGCGATTTCGTGGAGGTACTTAGTGAAATCTATAAGAGCCGTAAAATAAGGTAGGGGCAGTAAGTGGTGCTCGAACTCACAACACAGAAATAATGAGCAACAAGATTAGCTCTTTAAGCGCAATGCCCCACAGGCGCTAAGATGGTTGCATTCGCAGCTTTCATTCTTAAAGTTAATCGATTGGAATTAACTGGATTGATACAGAAGGAAGATTCCATCAGAAACATTGTTGTCTGTGACTCAAGCGTTTATTTTGCATGAAACCATGTGGAACAAGGAAGGAAGGATGGAAGGAAGAAAGGAAAGAAGGAAGGAAGAAAGAAGGAAGGGAGGAAGGAAGGAAAGAAGGAAGGAAGAAAGAAGGAAGGGAGGAAGGAAGGAAAGAAGGAAGGAAGAAAGAAGGAAGGGAGGAAGGAAGGAAAGAAGGAAGGAAGAAAGAAAGAAGGAAGGAAGGAAGGGAGGAAGGAAGGAAAGAAGGGAGGAAGGAAGGAAGGGAGGAAGGAAGGAAGAAAGAAGGAAGGGAGGAAGGAAGGAAAGAAGGGAGGAAGGAAGGAAGGGAGGAAGGAAGGAAGAAAGAAGGAAGGGAGGAAGGAAGGAAAGAAGGAAGGAAGAAAGAAAGAAGGAAGGAAGGAAGGGAGGAAGGAAGGAAAGAAGGGAGGAAGGAAGGAAGGGAGGAAGGAAGGAAGAAAGAAGGAAGGGAGGAAGGAAGGAAAGAAGGGAGGAAGGAAGGAAGGAAGAAAGAAGGAAGGGAGGAAGGAAGGAAGGAAGGAAAGAAGGGAGGGAGGAAAGAAAGTAAGAACAAAGAAAAGCCATGAAAAGAAAGAAAGAAAGAAAGAAAGAAGAAGGAAGAGAAAAATGATGTAAAAGAATGAAAGAATGAAAGAAAATGAAAGAAAGAAAGAACAAAGAAACGCGATGTAAGGAAGAAAGAAAGAAGAAGAAAGAAAGAAGAAGAAAGAAAGAAAGAAAGCAGAAGAAAGAAAGAAAAATAAGGCAGAGAAAAATGATGTAAAAGAAAGAAAATAGAAAGAAAGAACACAGAAAAGCTACGAAGAAAGAAATAAAGAAAGAAAGAAAGAAAGAAAAAGAAAACTGGTGTTAAAAAAGAAAAGGAAAGAAAGAACAAAGAAAAATCACGGAAAGAAAGAAAGAAAGAAAGAAGG
>OZ038518.1:11160475-11185475 GCA_964036315.1 Acanthosepion esculentum
GGATTCAGTGTAGACTTGCCTCTCCATATCAACCAAGAATGTTAGACGGAGATGACGCAAGGGGTCACTCTCCGGGAGGTGAACATCAACTATATCTATGGGGGACAGGAATTTTTATTTGTGTGGGTGAGTGTGCGCGTGCGTACTCGAAATATGACACGTCCACCATGTGATACAGTATTCCCGTTTGCAGTGTTGTTATGCACGTAGCTTGTCAACAGAATCTGCAAAACAAAATGGTATTTGCTAAAATGAAACTGCGACAAGATGGCACCAAGTTTGATGCGGACAGAGGAAGCGATTTTGTTCCAAGAACCTGACATATTCTTCGGAAATAATTGGCACGGCATTTGGCGGGAGAATAGTCACATTTTAATGCCTGTAAGTCTCCCTAAAACAATTACAACTGAATATTGAGTTCGGTCCTCATTGAGTGCTCCGTACTTTCGGCCTTGTGTCAAATCGAAGCAACACTTAGAAAATTCACACAGACTGCCTGCGTATCAATGGGTTCGCCTCTCGAACCTACCCTTTCGCCCTTGTGTAACATGTATGCTCACCATGTTTTTAAATTTTTGTTTTTATAAAGAAATTCACTCTTTATATGGCTCGGGAGCCACTCGAGGTAGATGGTTACGTTACGAGAGCATTTGTTCATATATAACTGGAAAATGACGGTTCACCCTTAGCCTTGAACAGGGTAAGATTTTAGTGATCGGGTAAACACCCTATTAGGAGTCAATTCCACAGGGCAGTGGTTCAAGAGAAGAAGCTGTTCAAGTGGAACTACTTCTCACCGATGGAATAAGGAAGGAATGTGGGTGGTTTGCTACTATGTAAGTGACATGGCGTGTTCTTTCTTTTCTACGTGCTCGACGACCTTCTTATTAGTTATGGACTCAAAGAACTAGTTGATGGTACTGATGGGTCTATAGTGGGAGGGGAAGATCGCACGCCCGCATTCTTGAAAACTGGGCATACCCTTGACACTTTCCACAGGCTTGGGAAATACTTCTCCTTCAAGAAGCGGTTGAATAATATTGCTTGGTTGGGGATAATTCCTGGTTGATGTTCTTAAGGACAATCGCGGGGATTTTGTCTGGACCAGTGGCTTTCGTAGGGTCAAGATTAAGAATTGAGCAGAATAGTTAATAGGATAATATATAGACGAAGTGAAAAAGTGAGAAGAGAGAAAAAAGAGAAAAGAGAATCAAATAACGACGATAAGAAGAAGAAGAAGAAGAAGAAGAAGAAGAAGAAGAAGAAGAAGAAGAAGAAGAAGAAGAAGAAGAAGGAAAAGAAGAAGAAAAACAATAAGAAGAAGAAGCGAAGATTGGGAAAAAGAAGAGAAGACAGAGGGAAGAAGAGAGAAATAAAGAGTAAAGAGAATCGAATAACGACGATGAGAAGAAGAAGAAGAAGAAGAGGAAGAAGAAGAAGAAGAAGAAGAAGAGGAAGAAGAAGAAGAAAATAAAAAGAAGAAGAAGAGGAAGAAGAAGCGAAGATTGGGAAAAAGAAAAGGAGACAGAGGGAAGAAGAGAGAAATAAAGAGTAAAGTTGATAAGATAATGACAAAGAGAAGAGGGAAAGAAAAACGAGAAAAAGAAGAGTAACGAGTATAAGATAAAGACGAGGATAAGACGGACGGAAGAATGGAAAAAGAAGAGTAAGGGAATGGGATAAAGACGCAGAGAAGACGGGGTTAAGAAGAAAAAGAAGAGTGAAATGGAGAGAAGATGGAGAGAAAAGAATAGAAAAAAAAAGAGTAAAGGAGATAACATAAAGAGAAAGAGAAGACGGAGGGAAGATGAGAGAAAAATGAAAAGTAGAGGGGATAAGATAAATAGGAGAAGATGGGGAGAAAAAGAGAAAGAGTCAAAGAGATAAGATGAAGAGAAAGTGAAGACGGAGAGAAGAATTGGGGAAAAAGAGTGTCAAGGGGATTAGATAAAGACGAAGAGAAGAGAGTGAAAAAGAAGATAAAGACAAGAAGAGCGAAAAAGATGAGTAAAGTGGATAAGATAAAGACGAGATGAAAAAGGGGGGAGTAGGACGAGTGAGAGAAAAAGAAGATGAAGGAAGATTTAAAAAAACACCTGGAAAAAGGGACGAAAAAGAGAGAATGGACGTAAAGGAACTGAAAAAGGGAGAAAACAAGAAAGACAATTATTTAAAGCTGTAATTGTCTTCTTGGTGTTAAAAAAATACCATGACCTTTGACACTTCAGTCTAAATATTTTTCGGTTTTCGCTGAGTTCCACTGAAATATGGCGATAGAGAATGCTTCCTTCTTATTTCGACTTCCGAGTTCGATCCTGCCTTGTTCTTTTGAAATTGTTGCTATTGCTGATCGTAGGAAGAGTCGGCAGTTCAATGAGTAAATTTTTTTCACTATTCTAATGTGTCCAATAATTCTAGAGACAATTTTTTAAAAAACTGGAGTAGATGTTGAATGAAGACAGCAGGGAATAACATCTTAACGCAAATTAATACGCTTCTAAACTTCTTATGCTTCTAAAATACACACCTTTTGTATGAACGTCAAGAAAGCGGGGAAATTGGCAAACGAACCAATTATAGGATGTAATTATTTTTTAACCACCTTCCCTTTCATTTCTATCTTTTCATTTCCTTCTTCATTTAATTTGATTTAATTTTTCCTCTCTCTCTCTCTCTCTCTCTCTCTCTCTCTCTCTCTTGGAAATATTTCTTTCTTTTTTGTTTTCATTCCTTATTTTTGTAACTCTTTTTTTTCTTCTCATTATAATTTCGTCTTTCGTCGTCTTTCTTAAACAAGTCTTTTCTTTTTTTATTTCGTCTTCTTTTCTTACACTTTTTCTTCTTCTTTCCCGTTCTTTTTCATTTTCTTTTACTTCGTTTTTTTTATCCATTATTTTTTATGTTTTTTTTTTTCCTTCGGCGTCTTTATCGTTCGTTTTGTCTTCTTGCTTTTTTCCAGCTTTCTCTTCCGTTGCCGTCTCCCTCTTTCTTTCTCTTTCTTTTTCCGTCTTTCCTAAGCATGCATTTTTTCTTTTTTTTCTTTCGTCTTCTTTCGCTTTCTCTTTCTTCTTTCTCTCCCTTTTTCTTCTTTCTGTTTCTTTTTTCTTCTTCTTTTCCGTTCTTTTACATCTTCTTTCTCTTACTTCGTTTTTTTTTTATCCATTATTTTATAGTTTTTTTTCTTCTTCGGCATCTTTGTCATTCGTTTTGTCTTCTTCCTTTTCTACAGCTTTCTTTTCCTTCGTCGTCTTCCACTTTCTTTCACTTTCTTTTCCCGTCTTTCCCAAATATGCATTATTTTCTTCTTTTTTTTTCCTTCGTCTTCTTCCTCTCTCTTTTTTTCCTTCTTTCTCTTCTTTCCTTTTCTTTCCCGTTCTGTTTCATCTACGTTCTCTTCCTTCTTTTTTCCCCGTTCTTTTTCATCTTCAGTCTCTTCGCTCGTCATCTTCTTCTTTTTTTTTCTTCGCCGTCATTGTCGATCGTTTTGTCTCCTTCCTATTTTTTTTCGTCTTTTTCTTCCTTCTTCGTACCTTTCTCTTACTTTTTCCATCTTTCCCTTTCTTTGTCGACTTCCACATTATTTTCCTCTCCTCCCTTTTCCTTTATTCTTCTTTGTCCGTCTTCTTTTTATTCGCCTTTTTTTTTCAATCGTTCTTTGTCACTTTCTTTTTCTTCGCCCTTTTTGCGTACAAAATATAAAAAAACAACATGTATAAATAGATCAAGACCAATTATATAAAAGAAAGATGTCTTTGTGGATGAAAAGATAAAAGACTACACCAGTCTTTGAATGGACGTTGCAAATTACTCCCTTACGACAACTTCTCACAGTAACACACTGCATTGAGTGGCTCTTAGGGTTTGTATTGGGTGAAAAATCGTATAAAAAGAAATAAGAAGTATGCAAACAAAACTTTCAAGTTTCCTCTATCAGACACATTCACCTCAGCTAGGTTAGAATTCTTTCAAAGGTCGCGCACCAGTTCTTAGAGACTCACCCAATCTACCAATATCACTTAATGTCGGTTAGGAAACTGATTTCGACGTTCCACCATCAATCTTCGACCGATCTCCACTGTAACAATGACGCCCTCCTGATTCTGCCTCATCGTATGAAAGTAATTGAATACATCGACCTTGTTAATGCTGCATACAATCAAGAAATACTGGGGAAAAAAGCAGTGCAGAAAGTTGAAAAGCAAAAAAAAAAAAAAAGAAAAAAACAGATTGCATATTGCAATTAACGTTTCTGAAGAACTCTCCCCCAAGAGAGAAAAGAAACACTGAAAACTTCTTCAAAAGATTTTATTTACTTACTTCGGCGCTAATCGTAAATGCAACTTTTCCTGTAGTACAAGAAAACTTATTGACTTATCGTTGGTACATGAGAAAGTCAACCATATTATTGGTCCTAACTTTTCCTTGTCTCAATACTCTGATCATTTCGATGCGATCAAACTGGCAGCTGATCTAAAAAAAAATGACCTAAAGTTTGTTAACTTGGGCAAGTAATGGCGTCTTAATCTGCCCTCTCTACTATTCACCTGAGAGAGCTCATTCTACATTCCATCAGCATGGCTAAGTTAACCTCCATGAAAGTCTCTCAGTAAGGCTCCTCGCGGTAGAATTCTCGGCTGACATGAAGTGGAAAGATTATACTGAATCCATTGCGAGGTCTGCTGCTAAAAACATGGGTTCACTATGTCGTTCTAGACAATTTATCTCTCCAGAATCTATCATATATTTTTATATAACTACCATTCGTCCAGACTTTGAATATTGCTGCCACATACGGCCCGGTGCTCCCGCCATATATTCAGAGATTCTTGATAAAATCCAAAGAAGAATCAGCAATATTATTGGTCCTGATCTGGCATCTCATTTCAGTTACTTTCGCACCGTCGTGAAGCAGCTTCCGCTCGCCTTTGATATAAAAACGTTCATGGTAATTTTTTGGATGAGCTCCTCGCTGTGATAGTCGAGACTTGATGAATTTAAGCGCCCTACTAGATTGGCGGTGAGGTCTCATAAAGACACATCTGAACTGGCTGGATGTAACCTTAAGTTCGATGCAAACCGTTCTTTTTCTGACACATCTCTCTTGTGGAACACTCTTCAGGCTTCTTCCTTACCAGCCAACTTTGATCTTCAAAAATTGAAATGCAACGCCAAACGTTATCTGTTGTCTTCTAGATTACTCTTCTATTGAACAGTCAGTTGTATGCCATGCGTGATACACTCTTAGGCAATCATGTATCTTTCGATACATAACTGACGAGACAGATTTTTTTTTCCCGCAGTAGGTTGCCATTTCTTTCTGCTGTAGATAAGTTGACATTCAAGGCTATAGAATCCTGTCTGTTCTATTATTTTCCCATTGTTTGAGAGGTGGGGAGAAGAGGAGGATTCACACCTTTCCCAAGGGTATTAGTGCGTCAGTCAGTCAGTTATTTCCCATGCGTGATACACGCTTAGGCGATCATGTATCGTATCGATACGTGACTGACGAGGCATATTTTTTTTCCCGCAGTAGGCTGCCAATTCTTTCTGCAGTAGACCAGTTGCCATTCAAGGCTACAGAATCCGGTCTTTTTTTAATATTTTCCCATTTTTTTGCAGTGGGGGGGGGGCAGAAAAAGAGGATTCATACCTTTACCAAGAGAATTAGCGCGTACCTTTCAAGCAATGGATTCGACTGGAATTCGAACTCTTCCCTCCGATTTCTCAATCCGAGCCGCTATCCACCGTGCCTCCTTAATAATATTTCTATTCTCTCTTATTTTTACCCACTCAGTAAATTCTTGTGTCTTAGTGGCTTTACTACCTTGACTGGGGTTAAATGATTAAAAAGTAAATAAATTAATTCGAATAGCAGGTTCTTCGTAGCCTAGAGTTCAAGGCACGAAAGTTCTTATGACGGTATTCTATAGCGGACGCAGGTTCGAATCCTACAGGAGGGCACATAACAAGTGTTTTTCGAATACGCAGGCCGACAGATGGAATTAAATAACAGTACTGTTTAATAAGTAATAAAAAAGAGCATTAAAAATAACGTATAAGCAATAAATTATATATATATTTCGACCCTATCTCTCATCCTTCTCCTTCACCTCACAGGCTGAAATAGATAGATAGATCGAACTGAACCCACACAGGTAGATAGAAACTGATAGAGTGAAAATTTTATATATATATATATATATATATATATATATATATATATATATATATATATATATAAGTACTGGGTAGGTACACATGGAATAAAATTCCAATAACCAAAAACTCTATACTTAAAATAGTACTCAATATATACATATATAGAATGAATATATATATATGTACATATTGTGTATATTTCGGCAGCAATTTTTCATTGATGCATGTTTCATTAAATAGTATAGACAAGTTTTGGCTATTTATTTTAAGTAAGTTCCTTTCATATTGTCTGATAAGCTTAATTACATTATCGTTGATATGTGTGACGTCACGAGCTGCGACGCGATTTTCGCTTCCTTGTCTCGTAAATACGAGTCTGTCGTTACTTTGAGCTTATTCAAGCAGCAACGGCGCGCTATTATTGTGGTTTCGTCTATGTGTTGTTTGATTTATTAAAATTGTCATCTATGGTAATGGCTTATGTAAGCCGAAAGCTTAGATTGGATTTAAACATGTATCAATATGGTGTTTTCCTTTCGTCTTTCAATGATAATGTTATTAAGCTTATCAGACAATATGAAACGAACTTACTTAAAATAAATAGACAAAACCTGTCTATATTATTTAATGAAACATGAATTAATAATAATAATAATAATATATATATATATATATATATATATATATATATATATATATAGTTAGATAATGAAAAGTTTGGATAATCTCAAGCCTGGTGTAATCTCTCCCTTTCTTCTCTAATTTCGACCATATCTGCCGTCGTCGACGTCCTCCTTCCCTTGCTCTATCACCTTGCACCAACTTAAAACTAACCCTCAAATGTGTATAAAAATAATACGTGAATTTAAAACCATTTTTTACGCTTGGAAATGGGATCTGAAGAACCAGGAAAAAAACACCTTCCTGCGGAAATAAAATACAATCAATTGACACTTAAGGTTGTCTGTTTTCTAATTTTAATTACATATATATATATATATATAATGGACTCTCCCGTCAGTTTCGACGTATGAGGATCTGACAGCTTAGTTGATTCAGTTATGTAATTTTGTGCGATAATATTAAGTGGCACTTAAGACCCGCTATTGATTTACAACGGAGGCCCGTCTCTTAGATACAGTTTCTTGGAGAGATCGTGTTATCTCGCGTGATCAACAATTTGAACAAGGCCAGTACGGTTTGGGTCAACCCTTGGTATGGTTTTCAGCCACTTTCCAAAGGTGCTACACGCTGGGATCGCCGATAACATCAGGAAGTCTCCTTGCTGTCAAATCAACCGTGGTGAGATTCGAATCCGGGTCTCACCACTCGGCCCCGCGCTCATACAGAGATATACACATATATACACATATACACACAAGAAGAAAGACATACAAAATATGCAACGGCAACAAAATTAACAGCATCATCCGCAATAATAAATTATATTGGAACAGATACATAATGCTACCGACCAACTCCGTCACGTCCACTATCCAGACCAACCTATCCCATTTAAACAACATCCAAATAATTACAATCACTTCCAAAACGATTATGGGTATCATCAAATCCTCAAAAAAAAAATAGCAATATTTCTGAAGACAACGCAGACCCGATTACGAAGATAGGACTTGTAACAATTTTATGGGACACAGAACAATGAAAACTAATAGCCCCGACATCGTGATTAGAGACTTCAAAGACAGAAATGTGCCTCCTTTTTGACACGGCAGTCCCTGCAGACTGCAATGAAGATCTTCAAAAAGAAAAACAAAAAAAAACTATCAAAATACATGGATCTTGAAATCGAAATCTCAAAAATGTAGCACATGAGAATATCAACAATTTTATTTGTAGTAGGAGCCCTCGAATTGATTGGAAAAGATTCCAATAGACTCGTTCAAGGAATCCCTGGTAGCCTATGCATTAAAGAGATACAAAAAAAAAGTTCTCACAAGTACAGTCCACACCTCAAGAAGGGCTTTATCTATGTAAAACATGTGTGATTTGTTTTCAAACCTGCTCAGTGGAAAATGTCATGATACCATTTCTGACCCTTAGTAGAAATGAGTATACACCAGAAATCAAAGGAAATATTATTATTATTATTTTTATTTTCTTTGATATCTAGCGTTTACACATTTCTTTCCGGGTCCTGTCCAGGGACCTAAGGTTAGAAATGGCATCATGACACTTTCCATTGCAAAAAAAAAAAAAATTACATAGATAAAGCCCTTCGTAAAGTGTGGGCTGTACTTGTCAGAACAATTTTTTGTATCTCTTTGAGGCATGGACTTCCAGGGTTCCCTTCAATTAGTGTACTGGAATCTTTTCCAACCAGTCCAAGGGCTCCAACTCCAACAGGGATTGTTGATGTTCTCATGTGCCACATTTTTTAAATTTCCACTTCAAGGTCCTTGTATTTTGACAGATTTTCGAATATCTTCAAAGATACATTGCAGTCTGCAGGAACTGCCATATTAATAAGGAGGCACTTTTTTTTGTTTTTATGGTCTTTAATAACAATGTCTGGGTGGTTGGCTTTGATTGTTTTGTCAGTGTGTATTGTGTAGTCCCATAGAATTGTAACAGGTCCTATCTCCGTAACGGGGTCAGGGTGGTATTCGTACCAGATTCTTTCAGTTTCCTTCCCATAGGTGTTGCAAATTTTCCAGTGCAGATATTGGCCCATTCTGTCATGCCGGGTTTTATATTCAGTAGGTGCCAATATCGTGCAACCTGATACAAGATAATCAGATGTTTCTGGATATTTATCACAGAATCTGCTTTTTGGGCTAACACAGTATTTTAGTATATGTACTTGATAATTTCTAGTTAACAAGCATTGGTCCTGTGCAGCAATGATAAAACCTTCAGTTTCAGCTTTCAACCCTGCACTACGTAGCCACTGATGGGTGCGGTTTTTGTCTACGTCAGCTTGTTTGGTACGGGCAGAGTATTGGCCATGGAGCGGTTTATCTTGCCATTGTTTTTCTATCTGGTCGGGCGCATAGGTCTTTGCATTCTTTTTTAAGTATTTTGCAGCTTCAGCCGGTGTACAGTGATGCATTTGCATTTCTGTGAGGATTTGAAAGTCCATTTTGAATTTGTCGGCTTCCTTTACTACAGAGTAAAGACACTTACTACTTTCATGTTCCTTGACACATACCATCATCCAGTCTTCTGTATTTTTCAAGTATCTTTGGAGGTCAATTGTTGTAGTTTTCTAGGATAGTTCTAGTTGAACTAGTCCTCTGTCTTCTTCGGATCTGGGCACATACAGGCGATCAATATCAGCTTTGGGGTGATGCATGCGGTAGCAAGTGAGGAGCTTTCTCGTTTTGGCGTCCATTCCAATTATTATTATTATTATTATTATTATTATTATTAATTTATATATTTATATTTTCACAAAGCAATAGTCCGGAAAAAATCGTCATTACATTGCCCTGTCGGCTGCTTTCAAAATTATTTTACAATTATGGTTTCTGTTGAGGTGTGAATGATGATCACAGCAACTGATCCAAGCTATCGGCGAAATTTGCAGATAATGGAAAGTTGGTGTGGGGAGACGGAAGATCAAGGAATGGCAAATGAGATGACGTCTTTTCTTGTTTTTAATTCGAAGTTCGCGTTTCGTTTTCGAAATAAAAATCGAATCAAGAGAAACTGGGTGGAGACAATGAGAAACTGGAAGGAAAAAAATGGAAATAAGAACCATTTTCTACTTTTTTCCACCAATTAATGTGTACAAGAAGACGCACCTCTTGCAATCTATCTATCTATCTATCTATCTATCTATCTATTTCAGTCTGTTAATATCTATCTATCTATCTATCTCAATCTGTTCATATCTGTATATCTATCTATTTCAGTCTGTTCATATCTATCTATCTATCTATCTATCTATCCCTCTCATTCTATTTGTTTCTATCTATCTATCTATTTCAGTTTGTTCATATCCATCTATCTATCTATCTATCTATCTATCTATCTATCTATCTATTTCAGTCTGTTCATATCTATCTATCTATATATCTATCTATCTATCTATCTATCTATCTATTTCAGTCTGTTCATATCTATCTATCTATATATCTATCGATCTATTTATCTATCTCATTCTGTTCGTTTCTATCTATCTATCTATCTATCTATCTATCTATCTATCTATTTATCTATGTGTTGTGTAGGATCCACCTAATCTGCATAGGTGACTATCAACTATATAAATAATGGTTGGTACCGGAAGACGAGGGAAGAGAATCACGAGATCCAACTAGAGACTCTGATCGACTGCGACTAGTCAACACATTCTCCAGGAACGTCTTCCCAGAAATATACAGAAATACTATATGTACTTATTGTGTACACTTTCTTGTTATAATACATTCTTGTTCTAAGTACATTTTGTGTTGCATTATTATTCCATGCAGTAGGCGAGATTCAACAATGAGTCAAGACTCAACAATGGCGACGAAGTAGAACGAATCATACGCCAAGTTTCAACAATGGCGACGAAGTAGAACGAACCATACGTCAAGTTTCAACAATGGCCACAAAGTAGAACGAACCATACGCCAAGTTTCAACAATGGCAAAGAAGTAGAACGAACCATACGGAAAGAAGAAAGAATTAATAGTGAGAGTTTTAAACAATTGGGACAAGTCATTGAAGAACCCAGGCTGAAAAAAAAAACTATTATTTCAAAGTCCAACGTTAACGTAACGACGAAGGATTCTGAACTTCTGGATATGTGAAACTCGTTAAAAGACGACTAAGCATAAAGGAACGTTCACTCAGAAAAATTGGAAGGTGTCGTAAACGAATAACGGTAATTTTAAATTGAAAAATTATCTACAACGAGACACCCTCTAAAAAGAAAAATTGGCCGACTACAAAAACATGCATGGATTAAAAGGAGCACAAATACACCGTGTCGACTTTGAAAGGTAACAAACTTTAAAAAATTATTTTTTTAAAATTATTTGGTCAACAATATAGTGACGAATTGCCTCTGATAAGAAAATCAGACGTGTCATTGAAATACGGGAACAGAAGTCGAAAACGAAAAAAAAAAAGTCCGACGCTCTCTGTTCACAAAAAAAAAAAAAAAAAAATACCAAAGTTGACTAGCACGGGCGTGAATGTAAAAGCAATACATAAAATAGAAAAGTCGTACGTTGTTTCGATTTTTGGGTCAGCTTATATGATATTCGTGGATACACAAATTAAAAGTATATTCCTTGTTGCATGAACACAATCAGCTAAAAATGGAGGAACTATCCAAAGTCATAGCTGAATTGTTCAAATCCCAGCAGGAACAGTTTGCCTTATTAATAAGGGAACAACAGATAGCACAACAAAAATATCAAGAACGTCAAGAGGAAAGACAACAAGAACAACAGATAGCGCTGCAAAAATATCAAGTTAAACAAGAGGAAAGACAACAAAAATATAAAAAAAACAAGATGAAAGACTTTTAGAAATTCAAAAGTTAACACTGGAGAAATTAAACAGCTATCAGGCAAATGAGAGAAATTCTTCATATTCTAATAACACCATATTTAATTCGCTGGAAACTTTCAACTATGTGCCAGACGAAGAAAAAACGTTTGAAGCGTACTTTAAACGATATGAAGATATTTTCTACACAGACTGTGAAAACTGGTCGAATTCAAGAAAAGTCAGTCTATTACTAAGAAAGCTAGGTACAGCAGAACATAGCAAATTTGTAGATTTTATTCTACCGAGAAAAACAACTGAATTGGAATTCTCGGAAACAGTGAAATTGCTAAAAGAGCTGTTTGGAGCAAATATGTCGCTTTGGCATAAGCGATGGTTATGCATGAATGTCTCTAAATCCGACGATCAGGATTACTTAATATATGCATCTATAGTGAATAGACATTGTGACAATTTCAGATTGGCAGAGATTACGGTTGAAGAATTCAAGTGCTTAATTTTTGCTCAAGGACTGGTATCCAGTAAGAGTGCCGAAATAAGACGTAGAGTTTTGTCTAAACTAGAATCTGAACAAGGCCTTACCCTGCAAAAGTTAGCAGAGGAGTGTCAACGGGCCGTAAGTTTAAAGAAAGAGTCGCAAAAAATCGAAAAAGCTGGTATTGCTTATATTAAAAAAATAAAAAAGCAGGCAAAGTACCCATTAGAGAAAAATTGGAGAAAAAATTCAGCGTATTTTAATTATAGACAAGAAAATAAAAAGAACGAAAATAAAAAAGTCCCACCATATAATTGCAGACGTTGTAACGAAAGACATTGGGAGGTAAATTGCCCATATAGAAATAAGAAATGTTTCGTGTGCCAAAAGAATGGTTTACAAAGGATCTTGTTGTAAAACGAAAAAATTCAAGAGCCGAATTAGACAAACAAATTCGAATATCAAATCAGATAGAGATTTGAGGAAATATGTGACGACTGAAATATTTAAAAAGAATATCAAATTTCAACTCGATTCGGGGTCAGATTTAACAATAATGAACGATAAAACATGGAAAATTTTAAAAAGGCCTACAATAATGAAGTCAACGAAACTCGCTCGAACGGTAACTGGAAAGCAAATTAACTTCGAAGGCGAGGTTGTACTTCCAATAAAATTGAATGGGATCGTTAAAAAAATAAAAGTTTTCATTCTGAGAAATAGAGAAAACTTGTTGGGTACAGATTTTATTGAAACATTCGAATTGTGGGATAAACCTTTAAACTCTTTCTGCAGAAAAGTAGAAAGTAATACGCAATCAAGACAGGACATTAAAGGGGAATTAAAGAAAAAGTTTCCGGAAACCTTTACACCTGGTCTTGGAAGATGTAACAAGTTTGAAGCTAAATTTGAATTAAAAGAAAATACTATGCCTATATTTAAAAAGAAACGTAACGTGCCTTTCGCAAGTATAGAGAAAGTAGTAGTACCAAAAAAGTTGCAGAAAAGAATCCGACGGGACTTTCGTATGGGTCACCCGGGGATTAATAGAACAAAAAGCTTAATGCGAAGATTTGTATATTGGAAAGGAATGGATGTGGATATCGAAAACATGGTTCATCGATGTAAAGGGTGTGCGTTAGCAGCTAAGGCACCACCTATAGTACACAAACCATGGCCAAAGACGGATCATCCGTGGGAAAGATTACACATTGATTTCGCTGGTCCAGTAGAAGATTATTACTACTTAATAGTGGTAGATAGCTTTACAAAATGGCCGGAAGTACTACGCTGCAAAAAGCCTACGTCCAATACCACAACAACTTTTTTGCATGGACTATTTGGTTCGGTGTGCCAGAGTGTATTGTGAGTGACAATGGTACACAATTCACTTCTGACGAATTTAAGGAATTTTGTGAGTTATATCAAATTAACCACATAACGACGCCGCCGTATCATCCGAGATCCAATGGACTCGCAGAAAGATTTGTAGATACGTTAAAGCGCGCTCTGAAGAAAGCCTCAGGAGTTCCAACGGAAAAGGCGCTTCAGCAATTCCTACAAGTATACAGAATCACGCCAAACCAGAGAACACCATCAAACATGGCACCAGCTGAACTAATGTTCGCTAGGAAAGTTAAGTCAGTGTTTGACAAGCTTTTGCCAGGAAGAAATAGAATAAAGAACACTAGGTATACAGCTAGAAAAAGATACACCCCCGGAGAGAAGGTCTTTTTCAAGTGCTATAGAAACAACATTGAGTTCTGGGAGCGATGCATAGTGGACAAGAGAATCGGTGACCTGATTTACATAATAAAAGGGCCGAAGAATACTCATAAAAGGCACCAGAACCAACTCAAAAAATGCTACGTGCTAGAGCATGAAGAGAGTATACCGGATGAGGAGGAAGATCCCATTGATGTAATGTATGATACTTTTCAAGTAGAACCTCCGCAGAGTGCTCATGAACCGAGAAGATCTGGTAGGAAACGAAAGTTCACGGACCCATTGGACGTGAATCCAAAACGAAAAAGATATTGAAAAAAAAGGATATACATATGAACTATGCAAAGGGGATCTACAAAGAAATAACCATCATCATCATCCCATATAGAAGCCAGTTGAAATCCAAAAGTATTCCAAGGCTTGAGAGGGGGGTGTTGTGTAGGATCCACCTAATCTGCATAGGTGACTACCAACTATATAAATAATGGTTGGTACCGGAAGACGAGGGAGGAAGAATCACGAGATCCAACTAGAGACTCTGATCGACTGCGACTAGTCAACACATTCTCCAGGAACGTCTTCCCAGAAATATACAGAAATACTATATGTACTTATTGTGTACACTTTCTTGTTATAATACATTCTTGTTCTAAGTACATTTTGTGTTGCATTATTATTCCATGCATTAGGCGAGATTCAACAATGAGTCAAGACTCAACACTATCTAACACTGCTGGAGCCAATTAGTTTTTATCTATCTATATATCTATCTATCTATCTAACACTGCTGGAGCCAATTAGTTTTTATCTATCTATCTATCTATCTATCTATCTATCTATCTATCTATTACACACAGGTTTCTTTCTTCCTATCTATCTATCTATCTATCTATCTATCTATCTATCTATCTATCTATCTAAGCATCTCTGTTGAAGCCAATTAGTTGTTATCTATCTATCTATCTATCTATCTATCTATCTATCTATCTATCTATCTATCTATCTATCTATTACATACCGGTTTCTATCTATCTATCTATCTATCTATCTATCTATCTATTACACACCGGTTTCTTCCTTTCTATCTATCTATCTATCTATCTATCTATCTATCTATCTATCTATCTATGCGACCATAGCTGACTATCAATATGTCTACCTATCTATTAATCTCTCCATGTCAGTATCTATCTGAGAAAAAATTCTCATGAACTTTTCCTGTTTCAATAACAAAAGATATTTACAAATGATCTTCCTTAGTGAAAATGGTCAATGGTTAAAATGCCGACAATGTTAGTTTTCCCTAAAGTTTACAAAATTCAAGAATCATTGTACTTAATCCTTGGTTATGTGTGAGAGAAAGTGTGAGGAACAAGTGAGACCGAAACAAAATAACATTTTAAGGAAAGTTATTTTGCTTATGAAATTAAGTGTAACATTCAGAAAGGCCAAAGTTAACGCTCTGCATCATTTGTAAATATTACTTCCCCTTTTACTGCATATGGAATCTCCTCAATAGATAGTGTTTTATATATTAGGTTCTATATATTTGAAATTTCAGCCTAGCTCTCAATTTCAGGATATCTACCAACCGCCCCACGCGATCAGATGTAGCACAAGGCCGAATTACGGTATTCCTTGTTTAAGTATGCAGTTATGTTTGAGAGAGTGTGTGAGTGAACAAGTGAGAACGAAACAAAATAACATTTTAAGAAACATACCTTTCAGAAAGATCAAATGTGTTGTATGTGTCCTACGGGTTGCAGTTTGCTAATGGCTGACTCATAACGTTAACCCTCACTTCCGTAATTTATAAATAGTACTTGGAAAGAAAGTGTGAAGAGTGTGTCGTCTCACTCCACCACAGGGGTACCATGAATGGCCACAAATTGTGCGACAGTTTTTAGCCCCGTACGATATTCCCCAGGTCCAACAATCACCATATTGCCAACATTCTGTAATGGTCTATGCTATAAAATTCATATAACGCTAGTAGCTCTGGTTAAGAATACACTAAAGCAGTATTTTTAAGCTTTTTTAAGCACCTTGGTTTAAATGTAAATACATCGGCACTGTTAGCAAAATGTTAAAAAGTTAAATTAAATATAATAAAAAATAATAATTAAAAAACAAAAAACAAAAACATATGTGTATATGTGGCATCCCTCGGCGATGAGAGACCATAGATCTGTTTTTTTTTTAATCGAGCTCACCCAATGCAAGGTAGTAAAGGAGTTACTGGGTGTGAAAAAGTTAGAAACAGGAACGTTGCTAAGGAACGAGAACAGAGGAAGAGTAACAGTAGATAGCGACTGAGTCCGCATTTAAAGTTTTGCCGATTAAAATTGGCTGGAAAGCGTGGAACCGGAAGGGAGTTCCACAAACGAGAAGTATAAGAAAACAAACTGTTAGCATAGAATTTAAGGTTACATGTAGCTAACTCAACAGTAAATTGGTGAGACCTCAACGCCAGTCTAGTACTGCAATTAAATTCAAAAACGTCTAGGTACCATAGCGAAGAATACATTCTACTATGTATAGAATTGTGGCACAAGGCCAAAGTGAGGAAAAAGACAGTCTTCTTCTCATAACATTAAACTTAGCTAGCTACAAACACTGACCCAAACATACAACAATATTCCTTACACCACAACAAGGAATTCTTACTTACCTTTCTTACAACATCCACCATAATACCACAATGTCTCTATGAAAATCCGAACTAGTCCCCATATATACAATTCATTGTCTGTGTGGAGAGGGGACTAAAACAACACATTTAAAAATCTTACACCCAACAATATTTAAAAAATTATTAACAAGAAACTATACAAATTAATATTACATTATTTACATTATTCGGAGTATTATCCTAATTTTTGTCGCCATATTTATTACAACGTTTCGGCCGTTGTACGCTCCAGCCTTCTTCAGGTGGTTGGAATGTCGAACTGAACACTTTATTTCGCTCACTGGGGTAGACTGTTTTGATGGATGTCAGTTATCAGTTATCTCCTGTTAATTTCCCTCTGAAATTCTCCACTGCCTTAGCCTGGTATTGAACTCACACTCTTTGAGTCCTGTCACTGGATCTAACTAACGCCTTTATCCACTGTGCCATGTAACTGACATCCATTAAAATATAGCACCTGGAACTAGAACAGTCTAACCCAGTGAGCGAAATAAAGTGTTCAGTTTGACATTCCAACTACCGGAAGAAGGCCGGAGTGTACAACGGCCGAAACGTTGTAATAAATATGGCGACAAAGATGAGGACAATAGTCCGTATAATGTACATAATGCCTCATCTCAGAAATATAGACACATTAATGTTAGTAATACCCACCCCCATTCCTGCTATAGCGAAAAGCTCATCCGAACAATTTCGATGAAAGTATTTATAGAAAAAGCAAAGAGAGACAATATTACGTCGGTGGGAATGTGACTGAAGCTGAGAGGCCAGATCAGAGCCAATAATATTGCTGATTCTTCTTTGGATTTAATCAACGAGCTCTAGATAAATAGCAGGAGCACCGAAACCGTATGTGGCAGTAATATTCTAAGCATGGACGAAGGGTAGACTTATAGATATGTAAGATAGATTCCGCAGAGAAAAAATTGTCTAGCACGACACAGTGAATCAACTTTCTGAGCAGCCGACCTAGCAATGGATTCAATATTTTCATGTCATCACGAGAAATAAAAAAAAATAGACGGATTTTAAGATGACAGTGTAAATGTAACATTTCTACAAATATTTACCAACGACAATATTAAGAGATGATTGGTTCATTTTAAAAGAATGGATATTTTTTTTTTCGAAACGAAAAAAAAATGCAAGCAAAAAGAAACAAACGAACGAAAGCTACAAAAATGAAAATAAAATTTGTATTAAAAAAATCGATATAGTTAAAAATTCAATAGGGAAACACCTATCACGGAAACGCTGATTGGATTGTCTCTCAAAATAATCTCGCAATGCCAGTATGTCTAGACATTTTGGCGGGAAAAAAGATAAGCACAACGCGCGGCTTGGATTATCCAATCAGAAGCGACCGAGTAAGCCAGGCTGATTTAAGCCTCCCTCTCGCTCATTCACTAACTCACTTCTCGTTTCTAATTACGGTATCTTTTGTTATTTTCAGTTGTTCGTTCCCCTGTCTCTCTTGCGACAGTGTTTTTTTTTTTTGATACGATTTTCTCTAACCTAAATCTTCTAACTACGTTCTCTCGCCGTTTTACATAACAAACATTGTCTTGATAGAGTCCAAAAGCTGCTACGCCGCCTTTTGAGTGATGGATTATTTCCCACATTGCAACCAGTTTACCCACAGGCGAAACATTGCAAGCCTATCGCTACTCTATAGCTATTTCTACGGAAAATATTTTAAATTCCTTAGTTCCACCAGAACAAACATTGTTTTAGAATTGTATACACGGCCTTGTGGGTGATGAAATATTTTCAAATAGACAACCCATTTCGCACGGACGAAACGTTGTAAGCCTCTCGCCACTCTAATGCTATTTCCATGGGGAATATTACAAGAGATATAGACTTCCTGGTAAGTTGATGTCCACCTTAAATATAGTCACGCCATTGGCACTTTGTTCTACTCTGATTTCCTTTCACCTCCAACCAATTCTTGCAAAGCCAAACGGCGAGCGATAGGGAGTGGACGACAGGAGACAGTTCTGGTGAAACTGGCAGTTTCTAGTCCTGAATTTGCTGGGTGATGGTGAATTTAGCCATTGACGCCATCAGCATAAAGGAAGAGATCAACAAAAATTAAATTCTTGGATACGAGATAAAGTTGATATACATTTGACATCATTCTCTCTTCTTTCTCTCTCTCTCTCTCTCTCTCTCTCTCTCTCTCTCTATATATATATATATATATATATATATATATGAAGAAATATAGTCTTAAAGTGTGCTATATTTATGCGATAAAGTGCTCAATATCAGAGATAAAGCGTGTGTAAATATAAAAGTGAACATAGAAGTCAACACTTAGAGGCGACAGTCTGTTTCATGCTAGATGCAATCATCGTGGCCCGATAATTGCATTTAGCATGAAACAGACTGTCGCCTCTAAGTGTTGACTTCTATGTTCACTTTTATATATATATATATATATATGTATATATATATATATATATATATATATATATATATATATGTATATATATGTATATATATATATATATATATATATATATATATATATATATATATATATATGTATGTATTCAAACAGGTTTGGTTAAATAAGTTAGATATACTAAGCCTGTTTATTTTTGCTTTAATACTTTCGTGGCCACGAATCGATTTCTTGGTAGCTGCTGAAAATTGATTAAGAAAAATTCCAATATATTCATCGATTGGGTTCGTAGGTTAATTCAACTTTAAAATTTTGTTCGCGAAGAGTTTTCGCCATTTTATATCATTAACTTTACTAATCTACTTTTTGTATGAATGATTCATTGTAATATATATATATATATATATATATATATATATATATATATATATATATATATATATATATATATATATATATATATATATTCAAACAGGTTTGGTTAAATAAATGAGATATACTATGTCTGTTCTTTTGTTTTAATACTTTCGTGTCCACGAATCGATTTCTTGGTAGCCGTAGGAAATTGATTAAGAAAAATTCCAATATATTCATCGTGTCGTTCTTAGGTTAATTCAACTTTAAAATTTTGTTCGCGAAGAGTTTTCGCCATTTTATATCATTAACTTTACTAATCTACTTTTTGTATGTATGATTCATGTAATATATATATATATATATATATATATATATATATATATATATATATATATATATATATATATATATATATATATATATATTCAAACAGGTTTGGTTAAATAATTGTCTGTTTTTTTTTGTTTTAATCTTTTCGTGTCCACGAATCGATGAGTTGGTAGCCGTAGAATATTGATTAAGAAAAATTCAAAGTATATTCTATCAGTATCATCTGAGACCATCTTCAGGGGAATGAATTGTCTTTGAATGTGTATACATATTTCTGTAAATTCATAACATTTATGTTGTTGGTTTTACTTCGTTTCTCAATCGTTCTATATCAATTCAAAATTCACAAGATATTTTTCTATGCAAGGAAATGAAAATATGCTGCCTAAATACACCGATCTTTCTCTCTCCCTCTCTCTCTCCCCCTCTCTCTCTCTTTCTATATATATATATATATATATATATTTATATATTTATATATATATATATATATATATATATATATATATATACATATATATATATATATATATATACATATATATATATATATATATATATATATATATATATATATATATATATATATATATATATATAGATGTATATATATATATTATTATAAGAGATTACGAAACTTTTTTAATTGTTACACAAAAGCTTTCATGGTTCAATACTATGATTCTACTTCTTCATGCGATGGTAGGTAACTGGTTATAAAATTATATTTTAAAAGAAAAGGGGGATAACCTCAGGAATTAAAAACAGACTTGTGGGTATTTCTCGAAATTAAAAATAGACTTGTGGGTACGTCCCGGTTAATTGGTTTAAAATATTATTTATTATATTTTCTTATAATAAAAAATATAATAATAATACTTTGCATTCAGGACATTTAAAAAAAAACTAAATGCTACGAACTGTGGATTTTTACTTCATTTATTCTTTCTCCCATATATATATATATATATATATATATATATATATATATATATATATATATATATATATATAGTCGAACCTAATATGTTCGACTAGGTCTGCTCTACGTTTGTATCGAGCGCTTTAGTTAGTTGTTTACTCGCATCGGGGTTTTTTCTTTGGGCTTTGAACCTGTATTTTCGACAGACTTTCATGTTCCTGGTTCTTTCTTTTTTAAATCTTTTTTTTCCCTTCGAGATTGATTTGGCTATTGTTAAATCAAGAGTTCGAAGGCTTTTCGACACGAGTATAGTTACCTATATTTATATATGTATGTATATATATATATATATATATATATATATATATATATATATATATATATATATATATATATATATATATATATAAGTGATCATTGAAGTCAACACTCAGAAGCGACAGACTGTTTCATGCTAAAAACAAATATCAGGCCGCCTTCAATGTTCACTTTTATATTAGCATACGATCTATCTCCGATATTTAGCACTTTATCCCATAAATATAGCACACCTTGAAGCTACACTTCATCATATATATATTGCTTTATAATCATGTGGCCCAGGTTCGAATCTCACCATAGTTTATTTGTTCCTCGCGATGAATTCTTGATGAAATCGGCTTGGGAATGTGACCATCTCACACGGCACTCATTGAAAATTGTCTGAAAACCATACCACGCCCCGCGAGTGAAACGGGCTAGATGGGATTGTTTGGGACTCGTTGATGATCGTGCTAGCATGAAGTCACAAGTCATCGTGATCGAGGTTTTGAACGTACTGGCTTTGTTCAAGTAACTGATCACGCAAGATTATGCGCTCTCCCAGAAGCTGATACTGAGGTCTACTCTGCATAGTTGCAGTATAAACTACTGCTTTACTCTGTAGATTGAGCAGGGGTATGTAAAAGTGTTTGGCTAGACGCACTGAAACACTGTTATGATCGGAAAACGAGGAGTAACCGGCCATTAAAAAAAAAGTTCACCCAATGCAAGGCAATAAAGTCACTGAGACGCAAGAGGTTGCTGGGAGTTAAAGAATGTGAAAAAAGAAAACATTATAAAGTCGAGTGAACAATAAAAGGACATAAATTATGAAAAGAGAAGATAACGATTGACTTTGCATTTAAAATTTTTAAAAGTCGATTGGAAAGCAAAATGCCGGAAAAGAGTTCCACAAGCGAGAAGTACTAGCGAAGAAACTCTTAGCATAGAACTTACGGTTACATCTAGCCATTTCAACTGTAAAATGATGAGACCTTGCCGCCAATCTATAAGGCCGTGGATGTAATACCGTGAGAGAGAAGAACCTGTTAGCATAGAACTTACGGTTTCATCTAGCCATTTCAACTGTAAAATGATGAGACCTTGCCGCCAATCTATAAGGCCGTGGACGCAATACCGTGAGAGAGAAGAAACTGCTTGCTTGTTTTATGCACAGCAGCTTTCTGTAGGACCACATTTCTGTTGCTTCAAGTCTCTTCTTCATCTGTGAGGAGATTGTCCAGCATTCACTGCCATATAGGAGGACTGATATTATATAACCGTTCAGCACCCTTTTCTTTGTTTCTATTGACTCAAGTCTCTTCTTCATCTGTGAGGAGATTGTCCAGCATTCACTGCCATATAGGAGGACTGATATTATATAACCGTTCAGCACCCTTTTCTTTGTTTCTATTGACTCAAGTCTCTTCTTCATCTGTGAGGAGATTGTCCAGCATTCACTGCCATATAGGAGGACTGATATTATATAACCGTTCAGCACCCTTTTCTTTGTTTCTGTTGCCTCAAGTATCTTCTTCTTCTTTGAGGAGTTTGTCGAGCATTCGCTGCCATACAGGAAGATCGATATCATGTAACAGTTCAGTCCTTTCTGCTTTGTTTCCTACGAATTTTTTCTGTCTCTTAAATTCCTCAAATCGATGTAGCAAAGAGGAAATCTCATCAGACACAATTATCATGAAAATATTTATAGAAAAGGCAGAGGAAACCTACATTACGGCAATGGAAAAGTAACTGATGCCGAGACGCCAGGTCAGAACAGATAACATTACAGATTATTCTATAGCTGTTATCAAGAATATTAGAATCAATAGCAGAATTCTTGAATTTCATTGGAAGAGACACATTTTGTGGCTGTAAGTTTCTATTTTATCTATAAAGAAATTGTCCAGCATTCACTCATATATAAGAGGAATGATGCTGCATACACCCTTGTGAAAATGAATTGAAATAACCAATTTAGTTTCCTTTCTATCACCATACAGTCAGTTTTAAACCTACAGTGACAGGGTGTAATCGATTTCACTTTTTTCCTCGGATTAGGTAATTTTCAGTGGGGTGCAATAATATGAATCTCTTTTCGGGGTGTATGTTGAAAATTGTTTGGCCTTGAAAAATATTGCGTTATCCGTGATTGAATCACATTTTCATCTCGACCAGACACTATTGTCTCGACTGTCGATTAGTTGTTCTACGGTCATTCTCTGCGATGAACGTTACGCCAAGAAAGGATACGAATATTTGTAACGCTGCACGAACACACTGGCAAGACTTACTAGTGAGCAAATCAAAGTACTATAGACTGGCCCTGAAACTCTCCTGATTTAAATCCAATCGAGAATCTGTGTTCAATCTGTAAGAAACGCGTTCATGGAATGGAATGGACATACGGAGTATTAACATGTGCACTGGGTTATGTTTCATTGGAAAAATACGAAAGTAAAGTATATAATAACGGAATTATTTGTTTTGTAACAGTTCAGTATTCCTTTATTTTCTATATCTTAATACTTAGCTTACATTCGAGAAGACGTCTTTCGATAACGGGTTTTCGTGGCGTGTGTTCCCGCGTCTGCTTTTTCTTCAAAATTCTTTCGCCTCACCGATAACTTACTTTTCACCCAAGCACACCGAAAAAAGAACAAAAAACAATAAACCAGAAGTAAAGACACGGATTGCCTTATGACGAAACACACCACGTGATAGTTTTTACGGTTATCGGTTGATAATAATTAAAAAGATAATGTTTTAATCGAGGATAATGAGAATTTGAAAGAAGGGCTTAGGGAAAATGAAGTTAGTGCTTCAGGCTAAGCGCTTATCGATTTGTATCAATCAATAAAAAATGATGTTGGGCTTTTCGAATTTGCCTAAGATGCGGGATATATATATATATATATATATATATATATATATATATATATATATATATTTATATATATATATATATATATATATATATATATATATATATCCATACGGAAGATAATCAGTTCGGTTAAAAGAAAAAGGTTTCACGAAGGTCTCACGTTGAAAATCCGCAAGCTGGAAGGTTGTTGCAAGAAAACTTCGAAGATATGAATAACTGAAAAAACGCAGAGTAAATATGAAATGAAAGAGATGAAATGAAGAATGCAAGAAATAGATTGAAGAAATGAAAGAGTAGAAATGATTTCGTTTGATTTCGTTTGATTTACGGCATATCAACCACAATGGGTTATTTAATGCTGACAACATTTTTGGGATAGATTCGTATGAACAGAATCTGTATTCTTTGGTTTAGATTGGTTTGGTTTATTTTGATTTACGGCATACAAAACTCAATCGGTTATTTAATGCCGACATCATTTTTAGGATGGATTCCAATGAATAGAATATGTATTTTTTGGTTTAGATTAGTTTGGTTTATTTTGTTTAACGACATATCAAATTCAATGGATTATTTAATGCCGAAAACATTTTAACAGATATTCGTATGAATAGAACATGTGTTCTCTGGTTTTGATAGGTTTGGGGTTTTTTTTTTACGGTAAATCAACCTGATTAGGTTATACAAAACCGACAACATTTTCAGGATAGGTTCGTATGAATATAATATATATTTTTAGGTTTAGATTGGTTTGGTTTATTTTGTTTAACGGCAGATGAAACCTCAATGGGTTATTTAATGCCGATAGCATTTTTACAATAAGTACGTATGAATAGAATATGTATTCTCTGGTTTAGATTGGTTTGTTTAATTTTCTTTTACGACATATAAACCTCAATGTGTTACTTAATGACGGCAACATTTTTAGGATAGATTCGTATGAATAGAATATGTATTCTTTGGTCTAGATAAGTTGTTTTTTTTGTTATACGGCATATCAACCTCAATGGGTTATTTAATGCCGACAACATTTTTAGGATAGATTCGAATGAATAGAATATGTATTCTTTGGTTTAGATTAATTTGGTTTGTTTTGTTTTACGGCATATAAACCTCAATGGGTTATTTAATGCCGACAACATTTTTAGCAGAGATTCGTATGAACAGAATACGTATTCTTTGGTTTAGATAGGTTTGGTTTGCTTTGTTTTTTTACGGTAAATCAACCTCATTGGGTTATACAATACCGACAATATTTTCAGGATAGGTTCGTA
>OZ038518.1:11190475-11282975 GCA_964036315.1 Acanthosepion esculentum
GCGAATAATAATAATAATAATAATAATAATAATAATAATAATAAGAAGAAGAAGAAGAAGAAGAAGAAGAAGAAAAAGAAGAAAAAGAATGAAGACTGAAGTACACTGAGGAGGTGAAGAAGAAGAAGAAGAAGAAGAAGAAGAAGAAGAAGAAGAAGAAGAAGAAGAAGAAGAAAAAGAATGAAGAGTGAAGTACACTGAACAGTCGAATAATAATAATAATAATAATAATAATAATAATAATAAGAAGAAGAAGAAGAAGAAGAAGAAGAAGAAGAAGAAGAATGAAGAGTGAAGTACACTGAGGAGGTGAAGAAGAAGAAAAAGAAAAAGAATGAGTGGTGAAGTACACTGAAAAGGCGAATAGCAATAATAATAGTAATAATAATAATAATAATAATAATAATAATAATAAGAAGAAGAAGAAGAAGAAGAAGAAGAAGAAGAAAAAGAATGAAGACTGAAGTACACTGAAGAAGAAGAAGAAGAAGAAGAAGAAGAAGAAGAAGAAGAAAAAGAATGAAGAGTGAAGTACACTGAAGAGGCGAATAATAATAATAATAATAATAATAATAATAAGAAGAAGAAGAAGAAGAAGAAGAAGAAGAAGAAAAAGAATGAAGAGTGAAGTACACTGAAGAGGCGAATAATAATAATAATAATAATAATAATAATAATAATAAGAAGAAGAAGAAGAAGAAGAAGAAGAAGAAGAAGAAGAAGAAGAATGAGGAGTGAAGTACACTGGGAAGAAGGAGAAGAAAAAGAAAAAGAAGAAGGAGAAGAAGAAGAAGAAGAAAAAGAAGAAGAAGAAGAAAAAGTGGAGAGAGAAAAGAAGGAAAACGAAAAGAAGAAAAAGCTTTAAAATTAGAAAAGAAAGAAAATGAAATTAGAATGCGGAAAAAAGTAGAAAAGAAGAAAATGTGAATAGACAGAATTGTTCAACTTAATTTCTCCTTTTTGTTTGTAGCTTTAATGTCGAGGCCAATCTTGCAGGTTCGCTTCTTCTTTAAGTTGCAGACGTTTGGATAGATTTATCATTTGATATTAATCCATTAAAATTCAATCGATTTTTTTAATTTTCTTTCCTTAAAACAAAACAACGCCTTTTGTATATATGTCCTTGTGCCTATCTTGCCCATCAATCAGGAACAACGCATAATTTATCTGAGGTAAACGCCGGGCAAAACGTACGTATTAAACAAACTACCAAGCTAAGGAACGTTCAAATTTATTAGAAATACCCGTGAAAATGTCCCGATATTCATATTTCAGTTCTCTGATGAATATTAAAGTTCTTTTCTTTTTATGTGCCGTGTCCATTCAGGACGTAGTCGATCATGGCTCTCCCCCCTATCCCTTGTAGTTTAATCCCTCCGATACCCCCCGCAGACCACGTTCTCTCATTCATTGCTCAAGCACGCCAGCTAAGTCATGCGCTTCTTTCCCTTGTCTCTCTTTCCTTCCATTCGACCTGTGAATATAAGATTCTCCAAGCGTTTCTTTAGAGAAGTTTGGTAGCCTTATCAATCGTGTCTAACAACAAGGCAAGGTCATCTGCGTAATCTACGTCTGTTATTGTTTTTGCTGGATGACGTGAACTTCCGGTTTTTTTCAAGGGTAAACACCCGGTCTATGTTTAGATCAGCAGATGTTCGCAGGGCGTAACACATAGGGAAAATAGATCCTACTAGGAATTATTATTGGCGGCCACACTCTTAAAAACATTACATATGCAAATGATACAGATGTTGAAAGCAGACACAGGACAGAAACTACAGGGAATCTTACAGAAGTTACTAAGGAAAGCAATAGGAAAGGAGTGAACATACGTTTTAAGAAGATAGAATATATGGTTGCCAGCAAAAAGGAATCAGTCTAACAGGCTATTTACATCTTGCAGAGGAATTTAAATATCTATGAAGTGTTTTAATCGAGTACGGACAATGCGATAACGAACAGTATATTTGGATAGTGGAAATACCTTTCTAAAGCTAAGCAAAGTATCAAAAAACAGAAAAATGAAACTAAATAGTACTAAACTGTTACACAATATCGGTTATATAATATAATTTCTTCTATACAACAGTGAAAGCTGGACAATTTCCACACTGATGAAGAAGAGACTTGAGACACCAGAAACAAAGTAGAGGGTGCTGAACGGTTATATAATATCAGTCCTCCTATATGGAAGTGAATATTGGACAATCTCCTCACAGATGAGGAAGAGACTTAGGTAACAGAAACAAAGAAAAGGGTGCTGAACGGTTATATAATATCAGTCCTCCTATATTGCAGTGAATGCTGGACAATCTCCCCACAGATGAAGAAGAGACTTGAGGAAACAGAAATAAAGAAAAGGGTGCTGAACGGTTATATAATATCAGTCCTCATATATGGCAGTGAATGCCGGACAATCTCCTCACAGATGAAGAAGAGACTTGAGGAAACAGAAATAAAGAAAAGTGTGCTGAACGGTTATATAATATCAGTCCTCCTATATGGCAGTGAATGCTGGACAATCTCCCCAGAGATGAAGAAGAGACTTGAGGTAACAGAAAAAAAGAAAAGGGTGCTGAACGGTTATATAATATCAGTCCACCTATATGGCAGTGAATACTGGACAATCTCCTCACAGATGAAGAAGAGACTTGAGGCAACAGAAACAGGCAACAAGATTGTAGTTATTGGGAAAACATCCCGTCGGGAGTCTGTTCCACAAAGCAGCAGTTCTTGGGAAGAAGCTGTCCGAATGGAACTTACTTCTTACTATGGGAATACAAAATGAGATGATGACGGTTAACCCGCGACATGAATGGGCAAAGACTGTAGTGATTGGGAAAATATCCCGTCGGGAGTCTGTTCCACAAAGCAACAGTTCTTATGAAGAAGCTGTCCGAATGGAACTTACTTCTTACTATGAAAATACGAAATCAAAACGATAACGGTTAACACTAGACATGAATGGGCCAAGATTGTAGTGATTGGGAAAACATCCCGTCGGGAGTCTGTTCCACAAAGTAACAGTTCTTTGGAAGAAGCTGTCCGATTGGAACTTACTTCTTACTATGAAAATACGAAATGAAATAATAACGGTTAACCCTAGACATGAATGGGCCAAGATTGTAGTGATTGGGAAAACATCCCGTCGGGAGTCTGTTCCACAAAGTAACAGTTCTTTGGAAGAAGCTGTCCGATTGGAACTTACTTCTTACTATGAAAATACGAAATGAAATGTTAATGGTTAACCCTAGACATGAATGGGCCAAGATTGTAGTGATTGGGAAAACATCCCGTCGGGAGTCTGTTCCACAAAGTAACAGTTCTTTGGAAGAAGCTGTCCGATTGGAACTTACTTCTTTCTATGAAAATACGAAATGAAATGTTAATGGTTAACCCTAGACATGAATGGGCCAAGATTGTAGTGATTGGGAAAACATCCCGTCGGGAGTCTGTTCCACAAAGCAGCAGTTCTTGGGAAGAAGCTGTCCGAATGGAACTTACATCTTACTATAAGAATACAAAACGAATGCATATGATTTATGTGTATGTTTTTATTTGACGTGTTGTGTCAACTTTCTTTACATTCATTCTTGACTAAAATCTATTTAAAAAGATAATTTCTTTCTGACAAACGACAATAGATTTAATGACATCCAAGAAAATCCTCGATATTATTTCTTCAAAATCTATAACAAATGCAAAATAAAATCTTTTTATTTTATGAATTGTGTGGGCTTTGTTCAGAAACTTGTACTTTTAATGATTAAAAATCAGAATTTTTTTCTACATGTGACAATAGTGTTAATTGTAGAGATGGAAATATTGACGTAAGACAATCTTCGGACATATATTTCTTTTAGTTTTGACTTTTTGTTTATGAAGGTTAAGGCCTTATTGTATTGCAATACAAATCCGAAGATTTGAAAATCAAGTGAAAATATCGGATGAAGTGAGTTTACCAAAGGAGAATATCTACAAACAAAAGAACAAAAAGGGAAAAAGAAAGAAAGAAAGAAAAATGGAAGAGAAAAGGAAGAAAGAAACTAATACTAATAATGCAACCCATGACACGATTGTATATGGAAGAAGAAAGGAAAGAAAATAAGAAAGAAAGAAAGAAAGAAAGAAAAAAGAAAGTAAGAAAAAGAAAGAAACAAGCTAATATTAATAATGTAAAGCATGACAAGAAGAAGAAGAAAGGAAAGAAAGAAAGAAAAAGAAAGAAAGAGAAAAGGAAGAGAAAAGCCAATACTACTAATGAAAGTCATGACACGATTGTAGAAAGAACAAGAAAGGAAAGAAAATAAGAAAGAAAGAAATAAAGAAAGAGTAAAAGAGGAAGACAGAAACTAATAGTAATAATGCAAGCCATGAGATGATTGTAGAAAAAGAAGAAATAAAAGAAAGAAAGAAAGAAAGAAAGTAAGAAAGAAATGGGAAAGAAAGAAAGAAGCTAATAATAATAGTGCAAGCCATGACACGATTGTATATAAAAGAAGAAGAAAGGAAAGAAAATAAGAAAGAAAGAAAGAAAGAAAGAGGAAAAAAGGAAAAAAAGAAGCTAATAGTAATAATGCAAGCCATGAGATGATTGTAGGAAAGAAGAAAGAAAAGAAAGAAAGTAGAAATCCAAAAGAAAGTAGCTAATAATAATAGTGCAAGCCATGACACATTTGTGTGTAGAAGAAGAAGAACGGGGGAAAAATAAGAAAGAAAGAAAGAAAGAAAGAAAGAAAGAAAGAAAGAAAGAAAGAGGAAAAAGGGAAGAAAGAAGCTAATAGAAATAATGCAAACCATGACACGATTGTACATAGAAGAAGAAGAAGAAGAAGAAAGAAAGAAAGAAAGAAAGAAAGAAAAAAGAAAGAAAGAGAGAAGCTAATACTAAAAATGCAAGCCATGACAAGATTGTGCATCGAAGGAGAAAGAAAGAAAGAAAGAAAGAAAGCAAGGGAGAAAAAAGAAAGAAAAAAGAAAGAAAGAAAAAAGTAAGAGAAAAGCCAATACTAATAATGAATGTCATGACACGATTGTAGAAAGAACAAGAAAGGAAAGAAAAAAGAAAGAACGAAAGAAGGAAAGAAAGGAAGAAAAAAGGAAAAGAGAAGCTAATATTAATAATTCAAGCCATGACACGATTGTAGACAGAAGAAAGGAAGAAAGAAACAAAAGGAAAAGTGAAGCAAATATTTATTATGGCAGCCACAACAAAGTTGTAGAAAGAAGAAGGAAAAGAAATAAATTTTGTGTAAAGTAATTTTAGAGAGATAGACGGGGAGAAGAATAGAAAGAAAAGAAGAAATTTAAAAAAAAAGAAATATGAAGGGAAAGAAAAAAAGGCAAAGACAAAGAGGAAACAAGAAAATGGTAGATGAGATAGGGAGAAAGAAAGAAAGAAATCCCAAGGCGAAGAGGAAAAAAGACAAGGCAAAAGAAGGAATTGTAGAAAAAGGAAGGCTAAAAGACTGAAAGACAAAGTAAAAAGCTAAAAAATAACCTCTCGCATTTACAACGCATTTACACGAATCATGTCATCGAATATCGATTGTTTACTATGTAGGTTTTTTTTTTAAATTTCCCTCTCCTTTCTTATTCGTGATGTTTAACAAAATCAATAAAAGTAGAAAGAGATATCGATCTGACATTAGCATTCACCCCCTTTTAAGATTTGATTATTAGATCCTCAGAAAAGTTCACCTTATATTCTTTGCCAATCGTTTAGTTCACAATTTGGAATTTCAACCGCGACAGGTCAAGAAAAATGTGAGGATGGTCTTATTAAAAAATAGTATGGCGAGCAGACGACAAGTAAGAGCAAAAAGAAATAAGAAAAAAAGATGGAAGAGGAAGAAGATGAGACAAAAATGATGGCGGCGTAATGAATAAAAAAAAAAGAAAGTATAAAAAGCAAAAAAGTTGTATTGAAACCAAACAAAACAAAAAAAAGGAAACACGACAAGAAACGAAGGAAAATGTAAAAGAAAGTTTAAATAAATAAAAAAAGAAAATTAAAAGCGAGTGCTGAAGGGGAGACGTTAGGGAAGTAAAAAATAGTTAAATCAGAGAAAAACAATTAAAGAAATGGTGAAAAAGGATGAAGAAAAATGCAAGACAATGGAAGGAAAGAAGAAAACAAAATGAAGGAAGACAAAGTTAAATATGAGTAAGAAAATATCAAGTTAATGAGAAAAAATATGAAGAAAAAAAGAAATGAATGAAAAAGGGGCTTTTAATGACATATGAAGAACGCTGAACACGAATGAAAGAAAAAAAACAGAAGAAAGAAAAAGACTAGAGAATGAAAGAAGAAAGAAAAGCAAAACGATGTGATGCAAAAAGGTTGTATATAAAGAAGTAAAAACAAATGAAAGAAAAGAGGGCTTTTGATTAAATATGAACAACGATGGACATAAATGAAGAAAACAAAAAAAGAAGAAAGAAAAAAGAGAGTGAAAGAAAAAATAGACGTGAAAAAGGTTAAGTATAAAGAAGAGAAACATCAAGCAAAGGAGGAAAGGAAAGTGATGAAAAAGAACTGGGAGAAAAAGGACTAAAAAGACAAGATACTATTGTCTCGACTGTTGATTAGTTGTCCTACGTTACTCCAAGGAAGCGTACGAAAATTGTAATACTCCACGAACAGAATGTCAAGCCTTACCGATGAACAAATCAAAGTACTGGCCCGAAAACTCTCCTGATTTCAATCCAATCGAGAATTTAGCCAATCGGCAAGGAATGGACATACAAAGTACTAACATGTGCACTGGGTTATGTTTCAGTGGAAAAATATGAAAAAAATATTAGCGGAATTATTTTTTTTGTTTTAAGTGATTTGCAGAATGGTGTATGTCTACTGTTAAGAATGTTTCTTCGCTGTGCCGTGCTAGATAATTTTTCTCGCCAGAATAGACCTGACACATTTATAAGTCTACCATTCGTCCGGGCTTTGAACATTGCGGTCACGTCTTGCCCGGTAGTTCTAGCTATGTATTTAGCGATTGTTGATAAAAATCAAAAGAATAATCCGCAATATTATTCGTCCTGATCTGGCAGCGGTCGTATGAAAGGAACTGAAGGAGAACTCGTTTAGGGCGACCTTCATTTCACGGTTTGACAGGAATGATTCTATTAAGTTAAATAAGTAATATTATTAATAATAAGCATACGTGTAACAATTTTATGGGACTTTCAAATATACAAAGCTTATCGTCCAGACATCAATGACCACAAAAATAGAATGTGCTTTCATATTGACACAGCAGTTCGTGCAGACTAAAGTATCCGTGAAGATTTTTATAAAATACAAGGGAAAATATCAAACTATTAAAATACAAGGATCTTGAAGTGGAAATCTCAAAAATGTTGCACATGAAGACATCAGTAACTCCAGTTGTAGTTGGAGCACAGGGATTTATTGGAAAAATTTCCGATATACTCATGGAAGGAATCCCTAGTAACAGAAGAAATACAAAAAATTGTACTCACAAGTACAAATTACATATTACGAAGAGCTTTACCGATGTAAAATATATGTAATCCTAGGATTTTTTTTTTTATACAAAAATGATAAGTGGAAAATATCATAAAACCATTTCTGGCCTTAGGTCTCTGGTTGGGACCCAGTAGGAAATGAGTTTACAACAGAAATCCAAGGAAATAATAATAATAATAATAATAATAATAATAATAATAATAATAATAATGATAATAATAATAATAATAATAATAATGATAATAAGAAGAGACACTAGGTCACCAAAACCGGATTATTGCCAACCTTGGATCAAGTGACTCAATACCAAATCGACTAATAAAAAGAAAACGAACTAAATGGACCCGCGAAGAGTATCGACAAGTCATGACATCTTTCTTCACTGCTCTCGAAACCCCAACAAAGAACACCACCAATCAAACATACCAAATATGGAGAAGTATGGTGGGAAAGGATATAAGACCTAACCTCAATCCAAACATGCTTTCTAATGTCCGTAGGGACATTATGCGAAACAACAGACTCTCAAAGACAGAAATAGATAGGATAAAATTAGATATAAGACAAAATACTATGATCCATCACTCAAAATGTAATGAGATGAATGTAGATATAAGTAGTGTGACAGAGGATGAGGTAAAAACTAAAACAAATGAAATACGAAATAACCTACCAGGAAATAAAATCAAAGACTCTATCTTAAACACAACCTGCAGTTCTCCAGACAATGTTTCTGAAGATGACTCCAGGTACATTATGTTAGAATTCCTTGAAAACCACAAAGCGGAAATCACCGAAGCGAAAAACCACGTAATCCAAGTACTCAGCAAAGTAACTTTCATACAGTTGTCAGAAAGAGACCAGCTACCCAAAATCCATATGACGAATTCCAACAAGCATATTGTGAAAATATACAACGCTGCTCTGGAAACACTGTTAACAGATAAACCACCGGGAAACATCACAGAAATTAACAACGTAATATACGCAACAGCTTTAGCAGCGACTCTGAAGCTTGGGATCAAGACTATAAATAAAGTTAACAGACGTAGAGAACCAGCTTGGAAAGCAAAATTGTTACGAGAAATAAAACAAATCAGATGTGAGCTTTCTATATTAGATGAGCTCACCAGAAACCCTAATATTTCCACGCGCAAGTGCAAAAAGATCAAGAGGAAACACAAAATTAAATCACTACTTGACATTCCACCAACCACGGAAATGCTGAAGCAGAAACTTCAGCTAAAAGCACAGAGAACAAGGCGATACGAAAAACGTTGTAGGTTCTATCGCCAAAATAAAATATTCCAAACGGACCTTAAGAAATTTTACAGGGAAATTGGAAAAAAACCTATACATGTCGAAAGGCCACCATCGATTGATACTGTACAGACATTTTGGGAAAATATTTGGAGCAGCCCGAAAGAATATAACCCTAAAGCTGAATGGATCCGGCGTGAAGAAGAACGAATGTTGGATACACCTCTGCAAGAATGGGAAAATATATCCACAGATGATGTTAGGCAAGCTCTAACGAAATCGAAAAAATGGAAATCCCCAGGAAATGACAAGGTTCCCAATTTCTGGCTTTATCATCTCTCGTCTATCCACAAAATACTTGCGGAAACATTATCAACGATTGTAAATAATCCCAATAAAATCCCGGAATGGATTACTGAAGGTATTACATACCTCATACCAAAAACAAATGAAACAGATGACCCGAAAAATTATCGACCGATAACATGTCTCTCCACAACGTATAAGTTGATCACGTCTGTCATGACGAACCGTGCTTACTCCTTTTTAGAAACAAACAACATTCTTCCACTGGAACAGAAGGGATGCAGGAGGGGTTCATATGGCTGCAAAGACCAATTACTAATAAATAAAATGATTCTGGAAAATTGCAGGAGCAGACGTAGAAATCTCAGTGCAGCGTGGATTGATTATCGTAAAGCTTTTGACAGTGTTCCACATTCTTGGATCCTTAAGACTTTGGAAATGTACAAAGTCTCCCCTGTGGTATTAAATTTCCTTAAGCACAGCATGGGAATGTGGAACACCAAACTATACCTTAGTCACACCAGGGGCACTGTCATATCCAACCGACTAAATATCCGACGTGGAATCTTTCAAGGAGACTCTTTGTCTCCACTTCTGTTTTGTTTGTCCTTACTCCCTCTTACGCATGAACTGAACAACAGTAGCTATGGCTACAAAATAAATAACAACATATTCAATCACCTACTATACATGGATGATCTCAAACTCTTTGCCAAAGACGACAATGAGTTGAAGGGCCTACTTAATATTGTAAAATACTTTAGTGACGACATATGCATGAGCTTCGGATTAGATAAATGTGCTAAAGTAACATTTAAGAAAGGTAGAATTTTAGAAGCACCCTTAATAGATTTAGATTTTGCCACGAAGATTAGAGAATTGGAGCATGATGAAGCTTATAAGTACCTAGGAATTAGTGAGGGAGATGGCATACAACACTCCCAAATGAAAGAGAAGGTAAGAAAGGAGTACTACAGGCGTGTACGCCTGGTACTAAATACTGAGCTAAACTCAAAAAACCGAATATCAGCTATAAACACCTTAGCTGTTCCTGTGGTGCAATACAGCTTTAATGTACTTAACTGGACCATAGCTGAAATTAAGCGAATGGACGCCAAAACGAGAAAGCTCCTCACTTGCTACCGCATGCATCATCCCAAAGCTGATATTGATCGCCTGTATGTGCCCAGATCCGAAGGAGGCAGAGGACTAGTTCAACTAGAACTATCCTACAAAAGTACAACAATTGGCCTCCAAAGATACTTGGAAAAAACAGAAGACTGGATGATGGTATGTGTCAAGGAACATGAAAGTAGGAAGTGTCTCTACTCTGTAGTAAAGGAAGCCGAAAAATTCAAAAAAGAGCTTCAAATGGGCACAGAAATTCAAATACATCACTGTACACCGGCTGAAGCTGCAAAAAACTTTTAAAAAAATGCAAAGACAAATGCGACCGACCAGATAAAGAAACAATGGCAAAATAAACCGCTCCATGGCCAATACTCTGCCCGTACCAAACAAGCAGACGTAGACAAAAACCGCACCCATCAGTGGCTACGTAGTGCAGGGTTGAAAGGTGAAACTGAGGGTTTTATAATTGCTGCACAAGACCAATGCTTGTTAACTAGGAATTATCAAGCACATATACTAAAATACTGTGTTAGCCCAAGATGCAGATTCTGTGACAAATATCCAGAAACCATTGATCATCTTATATCAGGTTGCACGATATTGGCATCCACTGAATATAAAAACCGGCATGACAGAGTGGGCCAATATCTGCACTGGAAAATTTGCAACTCCTATGGGAAGGAAACTGGAAGAAATTGGTACGAACACCACCCTGACCCGGTTACGGAGATAGGACCTGTTACAATTCTATGGGACTACACAATATACACTGACAGAACAATCAAAGCCAACCGCCCAGACATTGTTATTAAAGACCACAAACAAAATAAGTGCCTCCTTATTGATATGGCAGTCCCTGCAGACTGCAATGTGTCTTTGAAGATATTCGAAAAACTGTCAAAATACAAGGACCTTGAAATCGAAATCTCAAAAATGTGGCACATGGGAACATCAACAATTCCTGTTGTAGTTGGAGCCCTTGGACTGGTTGGAAAAGATTCCAGTAGGCTGATTGAAGGGATCCCTGGAAGTCCATGCCTCAAAGAGATACAAAAAATTGTTCTGACAAGTACAGCCCACACTTTACGAAGGGCTTTATCTATGTAATTTTTTTTTTTTTTTTTTTTTTCAGTGGAAAGTGTCATGATGCCATTTCTAACCTTAGGTCCCTGGGCGGGACCCAGAAAGAAATGTGTAAACGCCAGATATCAAAGGAAATAAAATGATAATAATAATGATAATAATAATAATAATAATAATAATAATAATAATAATAATGATAATAATAATAATAATAATAATAATAATAATAATAATGATAATAATAATGATAATAATAATAATAATAATAATAATAATGATAATAATAATAATAATAATAATAATAATAATAATAATGATAATAATAATAATAATAATAATAATAATGATAATAATAATGATAATAATAATAATAATAATAATAATGATAATAATAATAATAATAATAATAATAATGATAATAATAATAATAATAATAATAATGATAATAATAATAATAATAATAATAATAATAATAATAATGATAATAATAATAATGATAATAATAATAATAATAATAATGATAATAATAATAATAATAATAATAATAATAATAATAATAATAATGGATGCAGAAATACAAGTAAAACACAATAAACCGTTTGAAGCGGCAAAATACATAAAAAAGAAAGCAAAAGAAAATGCATCCGACCAGATACAGAAACAATGGCAAGATAAACCGCTTCATGGCCAATACTCTGCCCGTACCAAACAAGCTGACGTAGACAAAACCCGTACCCATCAGTGCAGGGTTAAAAGCTGAAACTGAAGGTTTTAATCCTTGCTGCACAGGACCAATGCTTGTTAACTAGGATTTCATCATGCACACATACTAAAATATAGTGTTAGCCCAAAATGCATGTTCCGTGATAAATATCCAGAAACAATAGATCATCTTGTATCAGGTTGCACGGTTACGGCACCCACTGAATACAAAAACCCGGCATGACAGAGTTGGCCGATATCTGCACTGGTAAATCTGTAACTTCAATCCCTGTTGTAGTTGGAGCCCCCAGATTGGTTGGAAAAAGATTCCAGTAGACTAAATGAAGGAATCCTTGGAAGCCCATGCCTTAAAGAAATACTTAAAATTCTTCTCACGAGTACAGCACACACCTTACGAAGGGCTTTGTCTATATAAAATTAAAAAATTATGGAAAATATCATGATGCCATTTCTAACCTTAGGTCCCTCGGCGGGACACGGAAAAAAAGGAGTACACATCAGAAATCAAAGGAAATAAAATAAAGATAATATTAATAAATAAATAAATAAATACTACTACTACTAATAATAATATATAATTAAATAATAATAATAATAATAAATAATGATATATAAATAATAATAATAATAATAATAACAATAATAAATAATTTATAATATATGAATTAAAAATTATAATAGTAAAAATGTGGAAGCTTAAAACTCTGGTAACCTCTGTTGTGATATGGGTATTGGGTATAAGAAAGAAAGGGTACCGAAAATCATGTTAGTACAATCCCTGGACACATCGGCATGGCAGAGCTACAAAAGATTACTTTATGCGGGACTGCATATATCATCCCTAAAAACATCTCCCCATCTAAACGAAACTACCTAAATATCCGTAGATAACTCTCCTACAGTGCCCTTTTTACGCATACCCGTAGGGGACTCGGCAACTAAACATTTAAAATTGTTACTGACCAGATGATACTACATACAAATAATAATAATAATAATAATAATAATAATAAATCTCAAACATGGGAACATCAACAATCCCTGTTGTAGTTGGAGCCCTTGGACTGGTTGGAAAAGATTCCAGTAGGCTGATTGAAGGGATCCCTGGAAGTCCATGCCTCAAAAAGATACAAAAAATTGTTCTGACAAGTACAGTCCACACATTACGAAGGACTTTATCTATGTAATTATTTTTTTAATTTTTCTAAATTTTTTTTGCAGTGGAAAGTGTCATGATGCCATTTCTAACCTTAGGTCCCTGGGCGGGACCCGGAAATAAATTTTGTAAACGCCAGATATCAAAGGAAATAAAAATATTAATAATAATAATAATAATAATCTAGATTTTTAATATTTGAGTATTTAAAGATATCTTGTTAGAAGGGAAATGAAAAAATATATATCATGATCTTGATCGGAAAATGAAGATCTATAGTATATTATGTATTTTCTGACAAATGGAGTTCTTTGAAACGGCCTGAAGGCTATAGGTGGGTGTAATAAGAAATTCGTTTAAGAATTGGCGATGATCCAAACCACGTCAGTAGCAAGATCGACTAAGTTCCGCAGAAAATGCTGGAAATTTGAAGAAATTTCCCTTTGTTAGGTCTCCAGTGACCAGCACCAGATACCTTTGGTGTAAACGAAGACGGTTCGGTCACCTGTCAAGCCCCAGAGGACAATACCAGGGATAGATTCATTTAGAAAATGGGAGAGAGAAACAGAAAGACAACTGCGTGTACTTCTAGACGAGGTGTTAAAAGAAAGAGAGAAAAAAAAAGACTGATCCTTAATATATAAAGAGGATAGGCTTGCGTGGTCGTGAGGACGAGAGAAAAACCGCTAATATGCGAACTGCGAAGTGAAAAAGAAAATTATTTATCATGGTACTACAGACATAGAATCAGCGAACAGCAAAGGGCGAGAAAAAAAAAAAGAAGAACGAGAGATATCGATAACGGAACAACTACAATCTAACGCCAAAAAAGGCCGGCAAGCAGAACGGTCGAAGCGCTGTAATAATAACAGCAAAGATGGGGATATTTTATTGTTACTGATTGTGGATGATTCTTAAACTACCCAAATTATGGAGCTTTGTGATGTCAGCAAACACTCGTTGACACTTTTGTAATGTCAACGAATACTCATTGTCACTTTCGTAATGCTCGTTGTAGTAGAGACTTCGTAATCGAAGATACAACTATAGTGACGCCGTTGAACAATACTGGTGTCAGACGCCTTTGAATAACACTCGCACTAATAGTACTTGCTTGATAATAATCGCTCGAAAAGTAACCAGCGAATAGTGATCTGAATAGAGAAATAGTATAGTGAATAGAGTAGAGAAAATCTACCGTCCCGCCATTGAATATTGCTGCCATTTCTGGTCTGGTGTTCCTGATTTCTGTGATGTGAAAGAACACTCGTTGCCACTTTTGGGATGTCAACGAATATTCGTTATCACTTTCGTAATGCTCGTTGTAGTAGAGACTTTGTAATCGCAGATACAACTATAGTAACGCCGTTGAACAATACTGGTGTCAAACGCCTTCGAATAACACTTACACTAATAGTACTTGCTCGATAATACTCGCTTGAAAAGTAATCCGTATAGTGAAATAGTATAGAGAAACGGGAACAGAGTAGAGAATAGAGGTTGGTATAGTAACAGAGGACAACTTAGAAATGATGATCCGTATAGTAATAGAGGATAGACTAGAAATGGAGAGAAGTTAGACGTAACGCTACCTTCCATAATGGCATTTCCTCTATGGTCACGTGATCCATTTAATTCAATAATGGGGTCGCCTTTGTTTGCTCACTGGCAATCTATGTTCAAACTCAAGTGTCGGCAATGACGAGACTTTATTCCTATATAATATGGAGTCAGTTATCTAGATTAAAATGAAAAAGCATTAATGGCGCTGCCCCCGACTGAAAAAAAAAGAATGTGGAAGAAGACTGGTCAGTATCGAAGACTTGATCGCGGTCGAAATCAAGAGATACGGAAACTACTCAAGACAATAACAAAGAAGAAATTCAAAGAAATATTACCTTGAATCGAGGGCCTAGTCATGTAACAGAAAAACACAATTTACACATAGACGCAACAAATTAAAGCTAGAATTTCTACAATTATTAGAAAACATATATATATCAAACTGCACACAAATTTTCATCTAAATCTACCATCCGTCCCGCCATTTGACAATGCATTCTTATAGTAAAATCATTTCCAATGCATTCTTATAGTAAAATCATTTCCAATGCATTCTTATAGTAAAATCATTTCCAATGCATTCTTATACTAAAATCATTTCCAATGCATTCTTATAGTAAAATCATTTCCAATGCATCCTTATACTAAAATCATTTCAACTTGCTATTGTGACGTACAGTGGCTGTCAATAATTAAGTGTAACTCAAGACATCCATGTTAAAATAAAACAGTATTTAATTAAATCACAAATAAATACTTAACAAGAACAAAGAAGTAAAACTCAAACAAAGATAATTAACCATTTCAGTTAATACCTTGTTAGTAGCGCGGCTCAGATTAACGTCCTTTAAATCGTAAATCACAACCCATATCTTCGACGCACAATAATGCACTCTAATTCGACTGGATAGTTACACTCGATAGTTACTTCAGTCAGTAGCCTGACACCGTTATTTATACACTTAGCGGAAAACATATTCATAAGTCACGCTAGAACATCGGTGATGGTAGTTACTCATTTTATTTCTGTATGACACAATGCATTCTTATAGTTAAATCATTTCCAATGCATTCTTATCGTAAAATCATTTCCAATGCATTCTTATAGTAAAATCATTTCCAATGCATTCTTATCGTAAAATCATTTCCAATGCATTCTTATAGTAAAATCATTTCCAATGCATTCTTATAGTAAAATCATTTCCAATGCATTCTTATAATAAAATCATTTCCAATGCATTCTTATAGTAAAATCATTTCCAATGCATTCTTATAGTAAAATCATTTCCAAGGCACTCTTATAGTAAAATATTTTCCAATGCACTCTTATTGTAAAATAATTTCTAACGCATTCTCATAGTAAAATCATTTCTAATGGATTCTAATAGTAAAATCATTTCTAATGCATTCTTATAGTGAAATCATTTCCAATGCATTCTTGGAGTAAAATCATTTACAATGCATTCTTATACTAAAATCATTTCCATTGCATTCTTATAATAAAATCATTTCTAATGCATTCTTATAGTAAAATCACTTCTAATGCATTCTTATAGTAAAATCATGTCCAATGCATTCTTATAACAAATTCATTTCCAATGCATTCTTATAGAAAAATCATTTCCAATGCATTCTTATAATAAAATCATTTACAATGCATTCTTATCGTAAAATCATTTCCAATGCATTCTTATAGTAAAATCATTTCCAATGCATTCTTATAGTAAAATCATTTCCAATGCATTCTTATAATAAAATCATTTCCAATGCATTCTTATAGTAAAATCATTTCCAATGCATTCTTATAGTAAAATCATTTCCAATGCACTCTTATAATAAAATCATTTCCAATGCACTCATATAGTAAAATCATTTCTAACGCATTCTCATAGTAAAATCATTTCTAATGCATTCTAATAGTAAAATCATTTCTAAGGCATTCTTATAGTGAAATCATTTTCAATTCATACTTATACTAAAATCATTTCCAATGCATTCTTATACTAAAATCATTTCCATTGCATTCTTATAATAAAATCATTTCTAATGCATTCTTATAGTAAAGTCATTTCTAATGCATTCTTATCATAAAATCATGTCCAATGCATTCTTTTAGTAAAACCATTTCCAATGCATTCTTATAGTAAAATCATTTCTAATGCATTCTTATAATAAAATCATGTCCAATGCATTCTTTTAGTAAAACCATTTCCAATGCATTCTTATAGTAAAATCATTTCTAATGCATTCTTATAATAAAATCATGTCCAATGCATTCTTTTAGTAAAACCATTTCCAATGCATTCTTATAACAAATTCATTTCCAATGCATTCTTATAGAAAAATCATTTCCAATGCATTCTTATAATAAAATCATTTACAATGCATTCTTATAGTAAAATAATTTACAATGCATTATGGCCGTTAATGATTAAGTATAACTCAACAGTATTTAATTACAACCGCAAATATATACTTAAAAAGATAATCAATGTACATGATAAACAAAACACAAAGTCTGAAGAGTACAGAGCTAAAAACAGATATGGAGGAATTTATACTGGTTGCACAGAGCCAAAGCCTAAATATATGAACTCAAAAAGAACGATAGCAATGAACATGCTAAACAAAACACAAAAGGCTGAAGAGTACAGGGCTAAAAACAGAGACGGAGGAATTTATACTGGTTGCACAGAGCCAAAGCCTAAATATATGAACTCAAAAAGAACGATAGCAATGTACACGCTAAACAAAACACAAAAGGATGAAGAGTACAGGTTTAAAAACAGAGACGGAGAAATTTATACTGGTTGCACAAAGCCAAAGCTTAAATATATAAATAAGCACTAAAAAACACCAATATAGATGACAAACAACAGTAAGCAAATGCCGAATTGTATGAGGCTAAAAACAGAAACGGAAGTATTTGTAATGCCTACACAAGACCAAAGCCTAAATAAGTAAATACTTAAATGAATTCAAATTTATTGTAAAAAATATATATTTACTCACAAATAACGAAATCAATGTAGATGATAAACAAAATTCAAAAGGATGAAGCGTACAGGGCTAAAAACAGAGATGGAGGAATTTATACTGGCTGCACAACAGTAAACAAATGCCGAGGAGTATAAGGCTAAAAACAGACACGGAAGTATTTATAATGTCTACATAGAACCAAAGCCTAAATAAATAAATTCTTAAATGATCTAAAAGTTTTGTCAAAGAAAATATATAAATATGCAGTCACAAGTAACGAAAACAAGGTTGATAATAAACAAAACAAAATACAAAAGGCCGAATAGTACAAGGATAAAAAAATGAAACGGAGGTATTTATAACGGCTACAAAGAACTAAAGTCTAATTCAGTAAATTCTTAAATGGACCCAAATTTATTATCAAAGATGTATATAAATATCCACTAACAAATTACGAAACTAATGCTAAACTAAAAAAAAAGGGCTAAAAACAGAGACGGAGGAATTAATACTGGTTGCACTGAGCCAAAGCCTAAATATATGAACTCAAAAAGAACGATACCAATGTACACGCTAAACAAAACACAAAAGGCTGAAGAGTACAGGTTTAAAAACAGAGACGGAGGAATGTATACTGGTTGCACAAAGCCAAAAAGGCCGAATAGTACAAGGCTAAAAAATAAATAAAAATGAAATGGAGGTATTTATAACGGCTACAAAGAACTAAAGTCTAATTCAGTAAATTCTTAAATGGACCCAAATTTATTATCAAAGATGTATATAAATATCCACTAACAAATTACGAAACTAATGCTAAACTAAACAAAAAAGGGCTAAAAACAGAGACGGAGGCATTTATAATGGCGGCACAGAAATAAATATGCACTCAAAAGTACCGATGTCAATGGAGATAAGAACAAAAATATATAAACAAAGCTGAAGATTGCAGTACTAAAGAGTGATGGAAGATGATAATGATTATAATGCTGTAACGGACTAAAACAAACAGGAATTACGAAGCTAATAGAGTAAGAAAATTGCTGGCACAATATGTATATTGTGAGACCATGTTGAGACTATTGATCATTTAGTGTCTGGTTATGCAGTCTTGACACGAACCGAATATAAAGATCGATATGCTAAGATCAGGCAGCATATTCACAGAAAGATATTTTAATACTCCGTTGCGCCACATACCGAAAAATTATATGAATATGACCAGATAAGGTCTTGACGAAAAGACAAATAACAGTCGATTACCGAAGTTAAGCAGTGTTGGGGCCGGTCAGTACGTAGATGAGGAACCGCTTGGTAACACCGGTTACAATCTATATATATATATATATATATATATATATATATATATATATATATATATATATATATATATATATATAAAACAGAGGATATCTGTCTGTATGTGTGATACCTTTTCACTCAATATCCATCCAACTGATTTTGACCAAACTTGGCACATACATTGTACAGTGTAAGAGATAGGGCCTTAGTGTAAAAAATTGATAATTTAAAAAAATCAATAATCGATAAAGCCGATCAAAAACAGATAAATTCCAAGTTTTTTTCGTCCGATTTCGTTCAAACTCGGTATGTAGGTTACTTACACCATGACGAGCGTTTAGTGATAAGAGGCGAAAAACGAAAAATCGATTTCAACACAAATCGATTTCAGCACAAATTTTAAACTAAAACCCCCCTCAATTTTCAAGCAATCTAATACAAACTTCACTCAACTGTAGCCAACAATAAGTCGATTGCTTAACACTTTATTTAACCTTAAAATTTAATCCACCCATATAGTGAAAAGACGAGTAAATAGCGAAACATTGCGATTTTTACTGGTTTCTTTCTTTGTTTTCGCTGATCTTTCAATCAATTTTCATCAAACTTAACGATTGCTTTATAAATGTTTCCTCTTCTACATCCCTGGTAGCACACTGACAAAATGAATTTGAAAATCATCAAAATAATTGTGGCTTAAAGTGGGTCTTTATGTTGTCTGTTTTACTCCTTCATGTCCTCGACTAACTTCGATTGAATAAATAATGACTACTTCTGTTATATTAGTAACTGCATTAATTCAAAATGTTTTTGTTTTTTTACTGACAGTACTTTAAAGTAATTGAAGAAGATAGACTCTGTTACAACGAAACATGATGCTGATTTTGCTCCATTCTAATTGAACGCTTTTTCTGATCGACCAGCTACGGACGGCTGCTAGTGCAATATACGTTCCGGTTTTTAAATAACTTATTCAATCTTGAGAAGCTAAAAAGGGAAAAAAATCCATCGATTAATCAATGGACAGCAATCTGAGTGAAAAGCCTCAGTGCGTGCAATCAAGCGTGAAAATCAGCAGCAGCACACATGGACAATGGAACGAGAAGAGTCATCTTCTTCTTTGTGCCTTGTTAAGTCAGGACTTTAACGATTATGATCCACCACATTTTCCAGTCATTTGCAGCTCTTAATAATTCTTTTCCTTTTTGCCGTCTCTCCTATCTGAACTCATTTTACTGGGTGTTCCCCTTTTTGTGCCTACGTCAGCAGTGCACGTTTTCTTTTCGTTTTGGACTTGTCGAAATCTCTTTTTAAGCTTTACACCTCTTTGACGTTTTTACTGTTTGGATGCCACCTAAAAGGAGGAAGCTTTTGGGACGGTGCACAGGCAGCTGCCTCCACTGCTAGAGCAGCGAGGGCGAGTGAAACCCCTGAACAGACTTCTTCGCGTCTTTCACGGATGGCATCGAGCTCAGGTCCTCGCTTATCTACGGAAAGCGCCGTTGCGCGAACTGAAAGGTTGGCTTCAGCGGCTTCAACCATGTCCGCACGCTGCGCCAGGCCTTCAGTTGAAGAACGTTCACTTCAGAATTCACAGGACGCGGACGTGGCTAGGTTGAGGGCTTCACAGTCCCCAGCACAGAAAACCCTTCGTCGTTTGCGGGATGCCACTGCCAAAGCCTGCTGCAGGGGTTTAGAAAGCCCCGAACAAACAACTTCACGTCGTCTTAGGAATACTAGGGCTAGAACCGCTACTAGAGCTTCGGAACAACCCCAAGAAACCGCTCATCGTCGCTTTAGAAATGCCCTATCCACCGCGTCTGCCAGAGCCTTAGAAAGCCCTGGACAGACCACTGCTCGTCGCTTTAGAAATGCCCGCTCCACTGCATCTGCTAGAGCCCTAGAAACCCCTGCACAGACCAATGTTCGTCGCGTTAGTAATGCCCGCTCCACTGCATCTGCTAGAGCCATAGAATGCCATGCTCAGACTACTGTTCGTCGCGTTAGAAATACCCGCTCTACTGCGTCCAGTTGAAGCAATACGGAAGTACAACTGTTGCTTCCAGATGACGTCTTTTGGTGCGAAGGCTATTAGTGAGTGGGAATGGATGCCTACTTTCAAAGTGCAAGGCCAGCTTTACCACTGAATGGTGATCACTTTTGGCTGATCAGGGAGAGCTGCACGAAACTACATGCTTCACGAAACTAACACTTACATCCGAAGCTTAAAGTTTGCGTTGCAAAACAACTCTTCGCCATCTTTCAGCGTTGTCATTGATGCAGACAGACGGCCTCACGGTGAGCATGATCGTCACTTCAATGCTCCTGCATGTAATGAAGTCGCCGCAGTCATCCACGGTGAGGAGCATAACGGCCGTGACATTGTCATAAGGTACCGGGGCGGTGGTCTGCGCCGCATCAGTGAAACCTACCGTTCAAAATCCCAATACACCAGGCAAGCAGCGATTCCATGTCGACCTCCTGTAGGGCTTACTACGTCTACATGTTTATGGTTAGGTAAGGTGAATTTAACCACTTGCACAGGTGCCGTCAACTATTTCTTCAATTTGCTGCTGACATGGCTGCAAAAATGGAGTCGGAGAGGTTAGGATTCATCAAGTTAAACCAATCCAAACTTAGAACCGACTTCTACATTCACCTTCGTGATGGTCTGCGTTCTGATGGTGACCCACGCAATCTCGGCAAACCGTGCGTTTTGCCTTCCTCTTACACTGGTGGCCCTCGATACATGCATGAAAGGACACAAGACGCAATGACCTATGTCCGTCCTTACGGGAGGCCTGATTTGTTCGTCACGTTCACGTGCAATACGAAATGGGTTGAAATCACACGCGAACTTTTTCCAGGTCAGCAGTACTCACACCGCCCTGACCTAATTGCTCGCATTTTCCGGTTACAGCTGTGTAAGCTTATGGATTTAATCCTTAAAGGGAAAGTCATCGGAATGTTAAGTGTCATATGTATACAGTGGAATGGCAGAAACGCGGTTTGCCTCATGCCCACATATCTGTTGTGAAACAACGATAAGCTTGTCGCAAACAAAATAGACGATTTTATTTCTGCTGAAATTCCGGATCCTGCGCTCGATCCTTTGCTCCAAGAAATCATTAAAAAGAATATGATACACGGCTCCTGTGGTGCGAATTACGAAAAAGGTCATGCGGCTCCAATTGCGCAAAGGGCTACCCCCGTAAGTTTATCTCAGAAACGCAGACTGCGACGGATGGTTACCCACTGTACAGACGTAGAAGCCCCGCTGAGGGCGGCAGAACTGTGACAGTTAAGGGGCACACTCTGGACAATCGTTGGGTGGTGTCTTATTGCTCGATGCTGTCCAAGACTTTTGGAGCCCACATAAACGTTGAATGCTGCCACTCGGTTAAGTCAATAAAGTACATCTGCAAGTACGTTAATAAAGGCAGCGATGCTCCCGTTTTCGGTATCCGGCGCGACAATTGCGCTGACGAGGTGGCCGATTACGTGGCTGGACGCTACCTCAGCAGTAGGGAGGCCTTTTGGCAAATTTTCGGATTCCCCATACACCAAAGGGCTCCAGCCATTGTGGAGCTTGCTGTTCACTTAGAAAATGGACAGAGGATGTACTTCACCGAACAAAACGCCCAGCAGGTTGCGGAAAACCCTAAAGACACAACCCTAACGGTTTTCTTTAAATGATGCCCAACAGATGCTTTTGCCAAAACATTGATATACCCCCAAGTCCCGTCCTACTACGTGTGGCCAAACAACCGGTGGGTTTGTCGAAAGGCTGGCGACCCTGTCGAGTGTTATCCCGATGTAAGGTCTAACTCTTTCCTGGGACGCGTTTATACTGTGCCCCCCCCCCACCAGCCAGCAGTGGTGCTTTTACCTCCGCCTTCTACTTCATGAAATTTCTGGGCCAACGAGTTTCACAGATATTCGCACTGTCAACGGCATAGAGTGCCAGTCTTATAGAGAGGCATGCTTCCGTTTGGGATTGCTTGAAGACGACTCCCAATGGGATGCAGCCATGGCGGAGGGTGAACTTCTCAGAACGCCATCACGGCTTCGAACGCTGTTCGCCATTTTGCTTTTGCGATGCGAACTAAGCGATCCTCTGGCGCTCTGGCTAAAGTACAGAGAATCCATGTCAGAGGATGTGCTGTTCTCCGTTCAGCGTAACAGTCCAGGAGTTGAATGATGTTTCACTGACTTCATATTCAACAGATCGCTGGTGGCCCTAGAAGATGTTGTTTTCGAACTGGGAGGTGCCTCTTTACCAACTTACGGTTTACCACCACCGCTCAGAGACGGTTTTGACACTGTACCAACTGAGTTATTGTGGGAAACATCCTACTCCATCGAGGGGCTGAATGCATACATTACCGAAAACGAGCCCAAAATTCTACCTGATCAGAGGGTTGCTTTCACTACCATAACAGACAGGGCAAACGGCTCCAGTGGAGGTATATACTTTTTAGATGCGCTCGGAGGAATTGGCAAAACTTTTGTTACTAAATTAGTCCTGGCAGAGGTACGGCGTCGTGAGGAGATCGCTATTGCGGTCGCATCTTCCGGGATTGCTGCAACGTTGCTACCGGGAGGCTGAAGTTCTGCGGAGATGCAAACCTATAGTTTTGTATGAGTGCACGATGGCACACAAGGCCCCCTTGAGGCACTTGACCGAAGTCTCCAAGACATCCGTGACTCTTCCGACCCAATGGGTGGAGTAACCCTTCTCCTCGCAGGTGACTTTAGGAAGACTCTACCTGTTATTCCTAACGGTACACGCGCTGACGCTGTCCGCGCCTGCCTGAAGTCGTCTGCCCTTTGGCGACACGTGGAGACTCTTAAACTGAGCACGAACATGCGTGCCTACTTGTATGGGGACTCCAGATCCGCTGACTTCGCACGGGACTTTCTGCTCTTGGGGAGGGGAAAATGCCATCTGACACACAGGGTTTTGTGCAGATGGATCAGCTTGCCACCTCTGTTGAATCAGCGGATGAATTGATGAATGCAGTCTTCTACAACCTATCCACTAATTTTGCCGATGCCGATTGGCTTGCTGGGTGGGCCATATTGGCACCAAAGAACTGTACAGTTGATTCCATCAACCTTAAAGTGTTGGATTGCATTCTCGGGCAATGTCATGTCCATCGACAGAACTTCCGATCCATCTGAATTAGCTGAGTATCCCATAGAAGTTTTGAACTCCCTTCAGCCGTTCGGACTCCCACCTCATATTCTTCGGCTCAAAGTTAATTATGCTAATCAGGAATTTGCTCCCACCTAAACAGTGCAACGGGACTCGCCTCATTATTAAATCCCTTATTTCGAACCTGATTGAGGCGACCATTGCAACTGGCTGCGGCAAGGGGGAAGTCGTTCTGATTCCCAGGATGCATCTTCTTCCGTCAGACGCAAGCAAACCAATCAACTTTCGTCGCTCACAATTTCCCGTGAAGCTTAGCTTTGCTATGTCCATTAACAAATCACAAGAACAGACGCTTAGCATCGCAGGTCTGCATTTACGTGAGCAATGCTTCTCTCACGGTCAACTTTATGTTGGGTGCTCACGAGTTGGGTCTAAGGACAGGGTTTTCATTTACTCTTCCAACAACTGTGCTAGAAACATAACCTACACGGAGGTCCTGTAGACAACCCGCCCGGTAGCGTTTAAGTGCAATACACACATATGCAGTCTGATTGCATGGCAATTGTTTTGTTTGTCATATTGGTTTTAACGTTAGGTCGTCGTAGTCTCCACTTGCCATTACTAAGACATCTTTGTAAAGGTTATCCAGCTCTTTTGCTGCCTTCTGACTTTCATACCTTCACCCGCCATCATCGCGTTTGTTTGTACACTATGATAACCTCACCGTATTCAGTTGCAACACAAGCTGCTAGACACATGAACACCAGCATTTGACATGATTGCTCCACTAAAGTTCCGGTTTCATTAACAGTTGATCGGAGCACCTGCAGTTCGTACCAGTGCATACAAGCACATTCACACTTGAGAAGCTTCGGAGTTCGTTTAATTGTCACAAAAGTCGAGTGCGTCTACGAAATTCAGGCTTCTGCTTCCATATACACTTTACGGCTGCCATGGGTGAAACATTTCAGCCATACGGCTCTATTGTTTTGTTTGTAGTCGTGTTAAAAAAAAAGAAACAAGTACGGCGATCCCGATCGGTTCCATGAGCTCTCAGCGTGATGTTGACTGCGACTGAAGAGATGGCACTTCTCCATTGCAGTTACGATGCTCGGCCTTACGGCTACCCCCGTTGCGGTTTTAAGGGCTCTCAGCCGCGATGTAGATAGTGACAGATCAGAATAAAGGAAGTTATATCACAGAAATTTTCTTACCATGACACCCCGTCACTGTTCGCTCGTCTCTCGGTTTTACGGTTCTGCTTGTGGTCCTGGCAGCGCCGTCTTTTGAGCATAAGACGCATCTTTTAGTTAGACAAGCAGTTTGTGATTGCACACGGCACATACTTTATGTCTATGGCTTCCTCACGGCACGTTTTCCCTTCAATCCCTATGTATGTTGCAACTGAATCGTGGTTTCTTGACTACTTACCACAAGTGCTTCCAGTAATGCTTAACGGTCCAATTGGTTAAAGCAGTAACTGCTGCCAGCTTTTTACTCACAGATGTCTTAGTAATGGCAAATGACTGATGCTACAACGGCTTTCCGTTACTTCCTTCGATAACTTCGAATACTTGGGCCTGCATGATGTCTGCTTAAACTTTGTGTGCATTGCGTTTAAACGTTTTGTAGAAACTTAGTTCCTGTCGACTTACAAAGCACATCTTTCAAAGCAACAACCGTCACCAACTCTTACTGTTACATCCCCGGGCAACGCCGGGTTCTACTGCTAGTAAATAATAATAGTGAAAATGTTTCATCTAAAACACAACATTAATAAGATGGAGTAAAACTAGTAATAAAATAATAATAGTGAAAATACTTCATCTATAAAGCAAAAATAATATGACTGTGTAAATCTAGTAATTAAATAATAATTGTGAAAATGTTTCATTTAAAAAGCAATACTATTAAGATGGAGTAAAACTAGTAATAAAATAATAATTGTGAAAATAATTCATTTAAAATGAACAATAATAAGATGGAGTAAAACTACTAATAAAATAATAATAGTGAATAATTCTCAATCTAAGTATTTTTAAGCATTATGTAAAGGTTTTCCTTCGACACATGTTTTCCTTTAAACGGGCCCATAAATATATTTTATGCATGAATTTCCTACATAAGTGGCTGATATATATATATATATATATATATATATATATATATATATATATATATATATATATATATATATATATATATGATTTATCAAAGCAAAGTGCAATAAATAAACATCTATCTACACACAATCTACAAGAATCCTTAAAAAAAAATCTGGTCGCAAACACTAAAATTCTATGAAAATCCAATTACCGAAAACATCACGCTGTAAGAGAGACCCTGTATATTAAACATCTTTCTCCCACTATCAACATCAAATTGTTTAAGAATTGGAGTGACGTATTGTAATCTTTTAAAAAGATATAAAGTCACTCACTCGAATTCCAGCTGCGCCTAACATGCGAGGTCTCGGAAAAAAACAAAACAAAAAAAAAACCGCTCCTGCAAGTATTCAAAATCCATCTCAAAATATTTCTCGTAAAAAAAATCGCAGTAAAATGAAAAATATTTAAAAAAAAGCAATTAGAATTTGTAAGTCATTAAATGAGCCATATCTCCTGTGTCTATATGAAAAGCTGCTTATTATAAGTTTCCTACAAATAGTGATCTATTAAATCAACGAAATGAACTAGCTGTATTATGCAAGTAAAGTACAATTTTTATATTAAAATTTTGTTAATAGAATTATTTTAAAAAATTCTACATGTTATAATTATATATCCATTATTTTATTATATATAATTGTACATATAATATTTATTTAATTCCTTGATTTTAATTTTAATATTGGCATGATCAATGCCCCATTAAATTATAGTATTTTAGTATAAAAAATAATATAATATATAAAATGGATTTAATCTTACTAGAAGCCCCTTTAAGATAGTTCTAAAGTATAAACAAATAATAATTTTTAAAAAATTCTAAAATTAAGTTTTTGTAGGATACACAACACTTCGTAACTTAAAATCATATTATTAACCCGACGTAATTGGTGACACGTTTAAAAATGACGGTTCATTGAAACAAGTTTGAATAACACACAGAGCTTAACCTATAACCTACATTTTTTCAATTTTCCGCTTTAGTTTTGACCTGCCTTTTCATTGGTTAAAAAAAATTTTGAAAAGAAAGAAAAAAAAGAAAAAATTTGGAAATCTTGTTCCTCCCTCCTTCTTAAGTCTTAAATAAACTATCATTCTGTTTTCAAAAGTAAATCATTTTCATAAACACTTACTCCACATCACTTGATAATGTCACAGAATTTAGTTCCAACACATAGAAATTTTCGCGTCGCGATGTATAATATTATAATTTACTATATATATATATATTATAATATATATATATATATATATATATATATATATATATATATATATATATATATATATATATATATATATATATATATATATTATACTTTACTATATATATTTTAATTTAATATATATATATATATATTTTTAAGCTTATCACTCCAAGCAAGGCTGGAAGCCTCTAGCACGCAAGGGGCTACAGAAGGTTAGGAAGAAGAGCAGATAGGAGTGGTAAAGGAGAGGATGTGGAGAAAGATAGTGGATCGATCAAGGCAAGGGGGTTACAGAAGATTTGGAGCGAGAGCAGATAGAAATGAAAGGTGAAAGGATGTGGAGGAGGGACGTGGATAGATCAAGGCATATATATGTATTATAATTTACTATATATATTATAGTTTAATATATATATATATTATAATTTACTATATATATATATTATAATTTACTATATATATTATAATTTACTATATATATATATATATATATATATATATATATATATATATATCAAAGTGAACATTGAAGTCAACACTCAGAGGCGACAGGCTGTTTCATGCTAGACGCAATCATCAGGCGGAGGTTAGATGTGGATTTATTTAGTTTGTGTTAATTGTACTGTTTATATATATAAGTATACAAATAGAAAAAAATGCCGTAAAAATTTTGCCGTTAACAATAAAATGTTTATAAATAACCCAGACGACATGCATTTAGCGGATGTCAGAATTTGTTGAAAAATACATCCCTACCCATCCCTAAACATAACCGCGATTTCGAATGTAACTATTAACTGATACAACAAAAATTGAAATTGAACTCGCTACCACCCCTTGTCTAGATGAGTGGATTTCTCGGTATCCTTGAAAACACTCAATTATGAATCTTTGCCGTGCCTTTAAAACGGTAAATTTAAAAAAATAAGTTACTCCAAAATTCGCTTGACGAGAAAATGGAACTAATATCTTTAATTTAATAACAAAATTAAATTCGTAGATTTTAGCTTCCATTTTTGAAACATGGTTATTACTGTGTAGCGAAAAAAACATATTTAAATCAGTTAATTTATAATATTATTGCTCTGTAAATTTACATTGAGCACTATTGTGTAAAAATAAAAATATCTATAAGAACACCGGATTATATATCTTACTGTTCTTTCTTTTTATTTATATATACATACATACACACACATACATACATATATATATATATATATATATATATATATATATATATATATGAGAGAGAGAGAGAGAGAGACTTAAGTCGTTTGGAAAAGTTAATCTTACCTTGTCGATGAGATCGGGATTTTATATCACAGTGTAAGAATCCAATTACCATCGACCAATATATGAAGACTTCACGAGAAATCTGTTGCCACGTCGCTTTATGAAGGGGACATTGGAAGTGATGTGTCTGTCGATACGTTTACTTTGATAAATCTGTAAGAAAATAAAAAAAACATTTCTTTACAATCACTTTTATGGCACAATGATGATGTGATATATTTGCATGACTAAAACATTCGTCAAATAATATAGGGAGACTTTGCCCCCCAACAAAATATAATGGAATAGGCAATTTAGGTAAAACATAGATAGGTTCACCTATCGTCCGCTTCACGTCTTTTCTCCGGCTTTTGAACAGGAGTAGAGGTTTATCCATTGTTTCCTGTTCATGATTGGGTCTACAGTTCCTATTATCTTTTTGTCAATTTCTTTCACCCCCAGTAGCCTTTTCCTTCTTAGTGACATTATTCCCTTATTAGGATTGAATTGATTAAAAATTCGAAAAATGCACGATGTCTCCCCAAAATTGACATAATTTAAAATATGAATATCTGAGTCCCAGGCATCTTAATTAATGGGCCCGTTAGAGCGTTCGCAATCTGAGACCCGAGTTCGGATCTCATCATAGTCGATTTGTTAGGAAGGAGACTTCCTGATGCTATCGAACAGGTGGGGTCGATCCCAGCGTGTGGCACTTTAGGAAAGTGCCTGAAAATCATACCATATGACTTGACTCAAACCTTGGGTTGACGGAACCCTGGGGGCCGTCGATAGCTGTGCGAGCACGAAGTCACAATTCATCGTGGCTTGAGCGAGCTGGTCTTGTTCAAATTGTTGATCACGCTAGATAAGACGCTCTTTCCCAGAAACTGTAACTAAGATCTGCTCCGCAAATGTGCCTGAGCGAGTGTCTGCAATAGGGATTGGCTAGCCGCCCTAGCAGACGGGTATCTTCGAATACAAGTGACTAGCTATACATACGCAGGCAAACAAAATTAAACAGTTTTTATGTTGAACAATAAAAAAATAAAATATTCGAACAAAATATCTCGTTTACCTGGGAGATGTAGTTATTCACATATTCACATTTTAAATTTTTGATTTCGATGTCAATGAATACTCGTTGTCACTTTCGTAATGCTCGTTGTAGTAGAGTCTTTGTAATCGCAGAGACAACCATAGTAACACTGAACAATACTGGTGTCAGATGCTTTCGAATAGCACACGCACTAATAGTACTTGCTCGATAATACTCGCTCGAAAAGTAACCACCGAATAGTGATCCGAATAGTAATCTATATATAGATCACTTAGATGTCACGCTAATTCCCATATGACAAATGCCCATTGACAAACAACTGTTTAAATAAATTTTGTGATGTCAACGAACACTCATTGACACTTTTCTGATATCAACGAATACTCGTTATCACTTTCGTAATGCTCTTTGTAGCAGAGACTTTGTAATCGCAGCTACAACTATAGTAACGCCGTTGAACAATACTGGTGTCAGACGCCTTCGAATAGCACTCGCACTAATAGTACTTGTTCGATAATGCTCGCTTGAAAAGTAACCACCGAACAGTGATCAGTATAGAGAAATAGTATAGTGAATAGCGTAGAAAATAGCGATCCGTATAGAGGATAGAATAGAAATAGTGGCCACTTAGACGCCACGCTAATTCCCATATATACATTTCCTTTTCGTGATCGACTTGTTCAAAAAGGGAACGCCTGTGTTTGCTCTCTGGTGACCTGTGTTCGAACCCAAATGTCGGCTGCGACACGTTATTCCTATATAACATAAATAATGTCAGTTCATGACTGAATAAGGATGCGAATAATCACGAGAGGCCCCTGATGACCATTATGGCAGCATCATGACATCTCCCGGTGGACCAGGCTACGAATCTACACCTTCCTATTTGTATTACTATACGGCGCCAAGGCGTTCCCTCTCAGCAAGACCTTCGTGTCCCGCGTCCATCACTTCGAGTCCCACGCCCACGGGACCAGGGGTGCACTGGTCTGATCGTGTGACCATCCAGAAGCTCCGTCAGAGGATTGGCCAGCCAATCATCTCCCACACCAACGCCGATATAACCGTCGCAGCATATCAAAACAACCCACGCCAGAAAAGGCATCTAAAACACAAGATGCCATACCATATTTTCCATGCTTTCTTTTTGTAAATGTTTACTAAGCTTCTAAAGAAATAACAGAATAAGCATCCTGACGGTACATAAGGCGACTTATTGACTGATTCGTTTTCTACGGCTTATCAACCCTTTGCGGGTTATTTAAAACCTGACAATATTTTTAGGTTGTAACAATTTTATAGGGTATTGGGAAATAATAACGGCTTAATGATACGAGACTTACGAATTAATCCCTTACTGGAATGGAGAAGAGTTAGATTCATACCTAATAAGGATTTTTATCAACAATGTAGATATAAAGTGAGGGAACAATTCTATATTAATATCAATATATAAACCCATCCCTCACTTTGTGGCCACGGTATTTTCCATACATTTATATTCCAGAGAATGTAAATAAATCTAAAAGACATGACTGTGTAGCTAATCAGTATTTAATTGGTTGATTCGTTTTCTATCAAGAAACAAGAAATTATAATGTGGATACAAAAAGGGGGGGGAACAATTCTATATTAAAATCAATATATAAACTAGTCCCTCACTTTGTGGCCACAATAGTTTCTATACATTTATATTCCAGAGAATGTGAATAACTCTAAAAGACATGTCCATGTAGCTAATCAGTATTTAATTGATTGATTCGTTTTCTACGGCTTATCAACAAACAAGAAATTATAACGTGGATATAAAGTGGGGGACAATTCTATATTACAACCAATATATAAACAGGTCCCTTACATTTTGGCCACAGTAGTTTCTATACATTTCTCTTCCAGATAATGTAAATAAATCTAAAAGACATGCCTGTGTAGCTAATCAGTATTTCATTGATTGATTCGTTTTCTACGGCTTATCAACAAAGAAATTATAATGTGGATATAAAGTGGGGGATCAATTATATATTAATATCAATATATAAACTGATCCCTCATTTTTGGGCCACTGTCGTTTCTATACATTTATATCTGAGAGAATGTAAATAAATCTAAAAGACATGCCTGTGTAGCTAATCAGTATTTCATTGATTGATTCGTTTTCTACGGCTTATCAGCAAAAAACAAAATGTGGATATAAAATGGGGGACCAATTCTATATTAAAATCAATATATAAACTGGTCCCTAATTTGTGGCTAAGGTAGTTTCTATGCATCTATATTCAAGAGAATGTAAATAACTCTAAAAGACGTGCCTGTGGAACTAATCCGTATTTCATTGATTGACTGATTCGTTTTTTTTTACGGTTTATCAACTCTTTGCGGGTTAAGTAAAGCCAGAAAGTATCTTGAGATTGTAAAATTTTTTAATCGGTTTAGAAATCATAACGGTTTAGTGATACAAGTCTTATTAATTCGCCCCTTACTTGAAGAGAGAAGATGTGAATTTATATCTTCCCCAAGGATATTTTTGCGCGTGCGAGAATATAATGAACCCAACTGGAATTGGAACTCTCCGATTAACAATTCCGAGCCATAATCTATAATACCACCCGCATATCCATGCTTACAGCACCTCGTATTCTCAACCGGTAATATGAGCTATTGAAAGTTAGAGAGTTGTTTCCCTTTAATTAAAATGTGTGACAAAGTGAAGCACTGACACTAGCATTTATTATACATTGGCGGTAATAGTAAAATTGTCCAAATCGTGTAGGTACTGACCAGACGCTACTTAACTTTTATTGCTTGTACGGGAAATGTTGTTTCAATGTGATGCGACCGTAAGCAACATGAGAAAGGATCAAATGTTACTTAGAACTATAAAAACTGGAAGTTGTGGAGAACCATTATCGTCTACGTCCTGAAGGCTTGTCCTTTTTTTTTTTTTTAAGTATGGATTAGTTTGGCACATGGGAAAGTGTTTTTGTAGGGCAGGGTCCTCAAAGACAGATCTCTTGCCATATCAACGTCCTTTGAAATTATATTTTATCGATATCACATAGTAAGACCAGGCTATTTATTTTCCCACTAGGCTTTGTTAGAAGTTATGAATCCATGGCTCGACACTATTTAACTGATCCTACGGGAACCGGTGTTTTCAATAAATCAAGAAAAGGTCAAAGATTACTTAGTCCTAAAAAATAGGTAGTTATGGTGAACCATTATAGCCCACGTCCTGAAGGTTTGTCATCTTTTTTATATAAATACACTGTTAATGTTTTCTATCAAATAAAATCGATTTATCTAAGTTTATTAAACATTTTTCAAATTATTATTAATAAAAAGTAAATAAACTTAAATTCAGATATATTTAACCATATTTAAACTATAGCAAGCCTTACTTCTTCGAAAAATAATTATTTTGGAAGGGAATTTAGTTTTTTTTTTAAGTAAATAAAGATTGCATTCGTGATTATTTTCTTTTTAAAAAAGTAAAAGAAGAAAACAGAGTCGGACGGACTGGGTTCTTTAGCCTTGGTTGGCAACTGGTCTACCGCAGAAAGAAATGGCAACCTACTGCGGGAAAAAAATCTGCCTCGTCAGTCATGTATCTTTCGATACATGATCGCCTAAGCTGTATCACGCATGACATATAACTGAATATGGATGAGATTGAAGAATGTGAAATTGAAATTGGCTAAGAAGAAATGACGGAAGAGAAAATCAAGACCAAAAGTGAAGAAGAAAAGGAAGAATTATAAAAGAATAATAATAAAGGGTAATAAGGAAAAAAACCCAAAGGAATCACGATGAAGGAAGGAAAATAAATCGGAAGAATGAGTAGAAATGAGACGGAGGCTTAAAAGAAAGAAAGAAAGAAAGAAAGACGAAATTCGTCAGAAAACAATCAGAGTTATAAAAATATGGGAATGTGTAATATGAGCTATTGAAAGTTACAGAGTTGTTTCCCTTTAATTAAAATGTGTGACAAAGTGAAGCACTGACACTAGCTTTTATTATACACTGGCGGTAATAGTAAAATTGTCCAAATCGTGTAACAGCATGCGATAACTGTCCATCCAACAAAAGGTTTAATATTTAAACAACCACTAAACTAATTGAGTTTCTTTTTTTATAAGTTTTCAGATGAGTCGTTTAGCCATCATGATAGCATTTGTCGGAAGAATCACTGAAAAACACTTTGAGAAATTAGAAAAAAAGTTCGAATGAAAGAAAGAAGAAAGAAAGGAAAATGAATGAAAGAAAGAAAGAAAGAAACAATGGAGATCGACAGAACGAAAGAAAGAAGGGAGAGAGTTAGAAAAAAGATAGACAGGAGAATGAAAGGAAGCATGAAAGATATTAGAAAGAAAGCAAGCAAGCAAGAAAGAAAGAAAGAAAGAGAGAGAGAGAAAAAGAAAGATAGTAAAAATGCACAAAAGAGGAATGAAAGAAAGACAGAAAGATATTAAAAAAGAAAGCCAGAAAGAAATTACGAAGAAAGATAGAACGAAAGGAAGAAGAAAGAAAGATATTAGAAAGAAAGATATTAAGAAAGAAAGAAAGAAATATATTAAGAAAGAAAGAAAGAAAGAAAGAAAATAAGAAACAATGGCGATCGACAGAACGAAAGAAAGGAGGAAGAAAGTTAGATAGAAAAATAGACAGGAGAATGAAAGGAAGCATGAAAGATATTAGAAAGAAAGACATCAAGAAAGAAAGAAAGAAAGAAAGAGAGAAAGAGAAAGAGAAAGAGAAAGATAGTAAACATACACAAAAGAGGAATGAAAGAAAGACAGAAAGATATTAAAAAAGAAAGCAAGAGAGAAATTAGAAAGAACGAAAGGAAGAAGAAAGAAAGATATTAAAAAGAAAGATATTAAGAAAGAAAGAATGAATGAAAAAGAGAAAATAAGAAACAATGGAGATCGACAGAACGAAAGAAAGGGGGAAGAAAAATAGACAGGAGAATGAAAGGAAGCATGAAAGATATTAGAAAGAAAGACATCAAGAAAGAAAGACATCAAGAAAGAAAGACATAAAGAAAGAAAGAAAGAAAGAAAGAAAGAAAGAAAGAAAAAAAGAAAGCAAGAAAAAAAGAAAAAAGGAGGAAGGAAGAAATAAAGAAAGACAGAAAGAAAGAAAGAGAGAAATAGAAAGATAGTAAAAATACACAAAAGACGAATGAAAGAAAGACAGAAAGAAATTACGAAGAAAGATAGAACGAAAGGAAGAAGAAAGAAAGATATTAGAAAGAAAGATATTAAGAAAGAAAGAAAGAAAGAAAAAAGAAAGAAAGAATATAAGAAACAATGAAGATCGTCAGAAGGAAAGAAAGAAGGAAGAAAGTTAGGAAGAAAAATAGACAGGAGAATGAAAGGAAACATGAAAGATATTAGAAAGAAAGACATCAAGAAAGTAAGCAAGCAAGAAAGAAAGAAAGAAAGAAAGAAACAAACAAACAAACAAACAAACAAAGATATTAACAAAGAAAGAATGAATGAAAGAGAGGGAAATAGATAGAAATAAAGACGAAAGTCAGAAAGGAAACAAGAAAGAATGAAAGAAAGAAGAAAGATATTAACAAAGAAAGAAAGAGAGAACGAAGAAAAAAGAAGGATGATAGAGCGAAAGATAGTAAGAAAGAATATAGAATGAAAGGAAGAAATAAGAATGATTTTCACAAAAAATGTTAAGAAAGAAAGGAAGAAACAGAGAAATAGAAAGGAAGATAGAAAGAATACAAGGAAGAAGAATGAAAGAAAGAAGATAGAAATATATTAACACAGAAAGAAAAAGAGAAAATAGAAAGACAGATAGAACAAGTGAAAGAAAGAAAGAAGAATGAAAGGAAGAAAGAATGATATTAGAAAGAAAGATATTAAGAAAAAAAGAAAGAAAGGAAAGTAATAAGGGGTCTCACCTTTTCATACAGATGGACTCGCCCGAGGTATACATATACTACTACCAGGGAATACCCGGAGTCTGTATGAGAGTAGTAATAGAGGAGGGTAGCACAAGAGTCACCGTCACGAGCACCTAGACTCAGTAAAGAGTCATACCGCGATACTTCAATATCAAGACTGCATATATATTAGCACTACTAACCCGCATTCCTGGATCTACTAACCCGTATTACCAGTTTGTATTATTACGTTAATACATTTATTTTCCTTATCTATTCCTGGCGTTTGTTATTCATTGATATCGGATTTCATCCCGGAATCCACAACAGAAAGAAATAAAGAAAGAAAGAGAAATAGAAATAGATAAAGAAGAAATATAGAAAAATACAAGAAAGAATGAATGACAGAAAGAATGAAAGAAAGAAAAAAGAAAGATATTAACAAATAAATATATTTAGAAAGAAAGAAAGAAACAAAGAAGTGCGATAGCACAAAAGAAAAAAAAGGAAAAGAAACGAACAAAGAAAGGAAAAAAAGAAAGAAAAAAGAAAAACAAGGAAAGAAAGAAATGAAGAAAAGGAAAACAAAACAGAGAGAAAGAAAGAAAAAGACAGAAAAAAGGAAACAAGAAAGAAAGAAAGAAAGAAAAAGAAAGAAATAAAGAAGGAAAGAAATACAGAAAGAAAGAGAAACAGAAAGAAATAAAAAAAAGGAAAATACAAGAAAGAAAGAATGAAAGAAAGAAAGAAAGCAAAAAAGCAAGAAAGCAAGAACGCATACAAGTTAGAAGGCATGCAAGCAAGCAAGCAAGAAAGAAAGAAAGAAAGAAAGAAAGAAAGATTGGAAGAAAGTGAGTGAGGGAGAAAAAAGAAAGAAAGGAGTGCGATAGCACGGAAGAAAATAAGGAAACGGCACGAACAAAGAAAGAAAGAAAAAGAAAGAAAAAAGAAAAACAAGGAAAGAAAGAAATAATGAAAAGGGAAACAAAACAGAGAGAAAGACAGAAAAAGAAAGAAAAAAGGAAACAAGAAACGAATGAAGAAAGCGCGGGAAACAGATGAATAGAAAATCCATGTCAAAAAGAAATTAAGAAAGAAAGGACTGAAACAGAAGTAGAAAGCAAGTAAGCAAGAATAAAGAAAGAAAGAAAGAAAGAAGGAAAGCAAGAAAGCAAGAAAGAAAGAAAAAAGAAAGAAAGCAATCAAGCAAGAAGAAAGAAAGAAAGAAAAAAGAAAGAAAGGAATAAACAAAGCAAGCCAGCAAAAAGAAAGAAAGAAAAAAAGAAAGTAAGCAAGCAAGAAGAAAGCAAGCAAGCAAGCAAGAAGAAAGAAAGAAAGATAAAAGAATGAAAGGAAGAAATTAAAAAGAAAGAAAGAGAAAGACAGAGAGAAGTCAATGAAAAGAATGAAAGAAAGCGGGTGAATTAGTTGAATATATAAAATATGTGTGAAAAAAATAACGAAAGAAATCAATGAGACAGAAGTATAAAGCAAGCAAGCAAGTGAGAAAACCATCAAGAAAGAAAGAAAGAAGGCAAGAAGAGAGAGAGAGAGAGAGAGAGAGAGAGAGAGAGAGAGAGAAGTCAATGAAACGAATGAAAGGAAGCGCGGGAAAAAGATGGATATAAAATCCGTGTCAAAAAGAAATTAAGAAAGAAAACAATGGAACCGAAGTAGAAAGCAAGAAGAAAGAAAGAAAGAAAGAAAGAAAGCAATAAAGAAAGAAAGAAAGCAAGCAAGAAAGAAAGAAAGAAAGAAAAAAGAAAGAAAGCAAGCAAGAAAGAAAGCAAGCAAGAAAGAAAGAAAGAAGGAAAGAAAGCAAGAAGGAAAGAAAGAAAGCAAGCAAGAAAGAAAGAAAGAAGGAAAGAAAGAAAGAAAGAAAGAAGGAAAGAAAGCAAGCAAGAAAGAAGGAAAGAAAGAAATCAAGAAAGAAAGAAAGAAGAAAAGAAAGCAAGCAAGCAAGAAAGAAAGAAAGAAAGAAAGAAAGAAAGAAAGAAAGAAGGAAAGAAAGCAAGCAAGAAAGAAAGCAAGCAAGAAAGAAAGAAAGAAGGAAAGACAGAAATCAAGAAAGAAAGCAAGAAAGAAAGAAAGAAGGAAACAAAGAAAGAAAGCAAGAAAGAAAGAAAGAAACAAAGAAACAAAGAAACAAAGAAAGCAAGAAGAAAGAAAGAAAGAATGAAAGAAGGAAAGAGAGATAGAGAGGTGGGAGGGTAGAAGTGAATAAAAGGAATGAAAGAACGCGGAGGAAAAAGATGAATAGAAAATCCGTGTCAAAAATGTTCATAATTATGTTGTTGTCATCATCCGACGCATGAAAACTATTTCCGGCATTCGATATCAAAAGTGTTCGTTTATTTCCGTTCTGCTTCGGTTACGACCTTTCCCATTATATAACGCGCCAACCTAACTTCAAACAGAAATATCGAAGTCATCTTTTTGTTTCTCGATCCATTTTTGATTCGTTTAATTTTGCTTTTATTCTCTCTTTTTTCTCTCTTTTCAATTAATCATGAAACTCGATTTTCAAACTCTAGAACTGCATCGATAATGTGTTCGTTTATTTGATTTATTTTTTTGTTTTCTGGCTTTTTTTTTCATGTAAAATTCATATTTATTTCCGCGTTTATTTCTGCTGTTTGAATTTGACTGAGACTAGTTAAAAAAAACCCAATAAAAACAATAAAACAAAATGGAGAAACAAAAACAAATCCAAGAATGAGTTTTTAAAAATAATGTTAAAATACAGATGTTTTCTTTTGCAAGATACAACTAAAACATATTAATTAAGCTGAACAAATCGACATACAACAGAAAACACGTCACGAGTTAAGTAACCCATTATGCAGCATCAGGGGCGTGTCTAGGTGCCATCCCTCTTGTCGTTGATTTTCGAATTCAGAGTTGATATAGGAACTATCTTGCTTGTTGGCCATTGTGGCATGTGGGGTCGTCTTTAGTTTGCTCGATTCAGCAGTAGCACCAATGGAAGTGATCGGCAGGGTACAACCAGAAATACCAGAACACATTAAAATGCTCACAAATCTCCGCGGTCTAGTGACTGGATTCGACCAACGTCTTTATCCACTGGTCCATGTATCCTTGAGTTGTGAGTCCAATACCAGGACACATCAGTGGTGAACCAAAACTTGGAGAGTTGAGTTAAAAGGGAAATAACTGAGGCACCCGGAAGAGGCATGGCACGTGGAACTAGAACAGTCTAACCCAGTAGACGAAATAAAGGGTTTCCGTTCGAAATTCGAATCACCTGAAGAGCGTACAACGACCGAAACGTTGTGAATATGGCAATGAAGATAAGGATAACAGTTCGAATAATGTAAATAGTGAAAGTAATATTAATACTTCATCTCAGAGATATAAATAGATATTGAAGAGGGCTGGAGCGTACAACGGCCGAAACGTTGTGAATATGGTAATGAAGATGAGAATAATAGTCCGAATAATGTAAATAGTGCAAGTAATCTTAATACTTCATCTCAGAGATATAAATAGATATTGAAGAAGGCTGGAGCGTACAACGGCCGAAACGTTGTGAAGATAGCAATGAAGATGAGGATAATAGTCCGAATAATGTAAATAATGCAAGTAAGATGAACTGTGTGCGGCATAAGACTGTGTAGCATTTCGCTCGGTGTAGTATTTCGAAATGCTATATTGGACTGAGCAAAGTAGAAAAGACAAATAAGTATAATACAAGCTCCGCCGATTTGTAGAGGAGTAAGACCCACCTACGAATATGTTACCTTCCGGGTGGATACAAACGAAATCAGTATCTACCAACTGATTCAAGTGTAACCCGTATAGCCTTTTATTTACCTCTGCTGTAAACCGGACGTGTCTCTACCTTTGTCCTGGGGAAGACGATGAACTACATCCGACAGCAAGGCATATGATTGGAAGACTGGAAGTTTTGAGAAGCGTGGAACCACCTCTTAAGAACTGTCTTTTCCAGGTCCACTCTAAACCGGGGTGGTAGCACCTGTTAGGACCCCGGCTATGGGCAAATAATGAATTAGTCCGGGCATTTACTGCTAGGGCACGGCATAACATTTCCACGCACGGAATCGGTGAAGCACTCGCTGGTTGTTATATCACGCGAGTCATTGCTTTAGATGTCTCAAAGGCTATTAACAGGGTTTGGCATTGGAGAGGTCGTTACGCAGAAATATTTTGATGTGTATGGCCTTTTCAGTCTTTCTGTTCACTGGAAGATTTTGGACATTGACAGAATAATTACAACCGAGTATCTAAGCATTACAAACGAGAGACTACAGAACGTCCCTGACATCACTGAGTAGACTGGAAGACTCTGACATTGGTACGCAACCGAGACATATTTATGGGGGCTGGTCAGAAACTCATCAACCTTCAAACAACAGCCGATCATGGGATTTTCAGCCGAGAATCCAATCATTATAAAAGAGAGACTACAGAACTTGCCTAAATGTCTCCTACGTAAATGACAGTGCGACACGAAACACGCCCTTTGGATGACTCTTCATCCATTGCAAGAACATTTTGAAATACTACGAACTCATCATAAGTGACAATAATCTTTCTACAACCGTCCTCCAAGCTAGCAATTAGGCAAAAGAAGAGACAGACATAGAAAGATGATCTTATGACATCCTTGATTGGACTGGCAGAAACGTTCAGAGACTGAGGCATTGGCAAGACAACCAAGACATATTGAAGGGTGCTGCTAAGGCATTCATCGACTCTCAAACAACAGACGATCATGGGAATCCAAGCATTATAAATGAGAGACTACAGAACTTACCTAAGGGTCTCCTACGTAAATGACAGCTCGACAAGAAACACGCCCATTGGAAGACTCTGTATCCATCGTCAATAACATTTTGAAATGGTACGAAAACGTCACAAGAGCTAATAATCTTTCCACAACCATCCTCCAAGCTAGCACTTTAGGCAAACGATGAGGAAGACAGATGAGCTAATAACATCATTGATTGGACGGAGAACGTTCACAGAGAATCTGGCATTGGCAGGCAACCGAGGCATATTGAAGGGAGCTGGTCATGTTTATGATGATGACGATGAACACACGCTTGTGTAATTATGTTTTGTTTTTCAGTTCAAGGCTGAAGTAAAGAAGGAATTCCCACAGCAGGCGGCCATCACATTCTGAGGTAGAGTTACCAAACAGGACCCAGTCTTCGCTGCTATTTAACTCATAGATAAATGGAGAAGAGATAGATGCCTGATTTTTTCGCAAGGGTATTTGGGCGTAAGTGAATGTTGATTGGTTGATTTCTTTCTTTATTGGCATTGCTGCCATATATGGTCTGGGGCCCCTGCTGTTTGCCTCAGGGTTCTTGATAAGATCCAGAGACGGATAGGCAACGTGATTGGCCCTGATCTGTCATCTCGTCTGCAGTCGCTCTCTCACAGACGCGATGTTGCCTCGCTCTGCCTTTTTTACAAGTACTTTCACGGTAATTACTCCGAGAAGCTGCTTTCGCTTGTCCCTAGGCCTCGTGAATTTAAACGTCCCACGAGGCTGGCATCCCGCTCCCACCCCTACACCGTGGAAACTGTTAGATGTAGACGTCTCTTCTACTCCAATAGCTTCATGTCTCGCACATCTCGCCTATGGAACTCCCTTCCCTATTAGTGTTTCCCTGACAAATACAATCTCCAACCGTTTAAGTGTAGCGTCAATCGACATCTCCAGTTGCCTTGATCTATCCACTTCCCTTCTCCACATCATTTCACCTTTCATTCCTATCTGCTCTCGCTCCAAATCTTCTGTAACCCCCTTGCCTTGATCGATCCACTGTCTTTCTCTTTCTCCACATCCTCTCCTTTACCACTCCTACCTGTTCTTCCTCCAACCCTTCTTTAACCCCTTGCGTGATAGTGGCCTCCAGCCTTATTTGGGGTGATACGCTTATAAAAAAAAATAAAAAAATATCAACTTATGCGTCATTCAATGTCGAAATTTAATTTTCTTAGGAGCGTTGGTAATTTTCTTTTTTTTTTTTACTATTCTAAATATAATGCTACAATTTTCTTTTAAAATATATGACTGCTATTTTTCCTATAAAAAGTATTTTTATACGTTCATAATGTTTGATCCCAGTTATGATATGTTCACTAGGTGCTACTAATCCGGATCAGGGTAGACCTGGGAACACCAGGAATTGAGTCATACCTTCCGGAACAATTATAATCGTTCTGCCTGAGCTCCTGAGTCAAAATTCGCTGATAATTGGTATGCAATGTTTCACGGTAGATAGAAAAATAGTTACAAGTGTTTACCCACCGTTCAACCACTGGCTGGGCATTAAGTCATCTTTCTCTACCACTGATCAACCGGTGGCTGGGCATTACGTCCTTTTTCTCTACCACCGATAAATCGGTGGTCAGGGATAGAAGACTTAACACTGTCAAACACTCTACTCTGTGGAACAGATTCCCAAGATGAGGCTTTCCTTATCACTACAATTTTTACATATTTGGCCCTAGGTCTTAACTGTTATTTTTTCCCAGATATCCTCATAAAGTGTACTTCTTGTCCCCTCGTCTTACACTCATACTCTAACCTCATTCAATAATCCTCTACACTGAGGGGTTCTTGGGCCTGGTATTTTATAAAAATATTCCAAGACGCAAGCACGAACAATTACTGTCTTGTCTCTTTAATCGTTTAAAGAACTCGACAGAATTAGAATTCAGCTCTGCGTTTTCCCATTTCGAGCTGATATCCACTCTGGTATGCCCAAGCGGTTACCCGTCTAGGTATTGACCAGGCTCAACGTTTCTTAACTTAGTCAACCATACACGTCCTCTTTAAACATTTCCTGAAACAATTTTAATTCTTCTGCCTGAGCTCTTGAATCAAACTTCGCTAATAAATGGTATGTAATGTTTCACGGTAAATGTAAAAAATAGTTACAAATGTTTACCCAACGTTCAACCGGTGTCTGGGCATTACGTCATTTTTCTCTAACACCGGTAAAGCGGTGGTCAGAGCTCAAAGGGTTAAGAAGTGGTTCCACGCTCCTCAACACGCCCTAATCAGAGGCCTTGCTACCGGTTGTAGTTTATCGCCGTACCCAGGACGGATAAGTGAATGTAACCAAATCGACTGAAGGAGAATTCAGCACTCCGTTTTCGCATTTCTAGCCGATATCCATTCTGGTATTCTCAAGCTGCTGCCCGCGTAGGTATTGACCAGGCTCAACGTTTCTTAACTTAGGCGATCATAGCCCTCCACATCCTTCTTAATATTTGTCTTTTTGCTATTTCTCCTAAGCACTGCTCTGTCATTCATTTGCGCAAGCCCATTAAGTATATCACGCGTTGCCTTCCCCTATCACACTTTCCATCTATCTCCCCTGTGAGTATCAGATTTTCCAAGCCCTCCTTTTTCATTACGGGTTATAGAAATTTCAACTGCTTCCTCCTGATGTTAATTATAAGTTTCCTCTTTGTTTCTATTTCCTCACATGTTCGGCCGATGGTATCCTCAGCATCCTTCTGGCTATTCCGATGCTATTTCAGATTTTCTTGTCACATTTTCCGTCTTCTGTCAAGACACTTCCGAGACATTTAAATTTTTGTACTCCTTTGATTTTGGTATCTCCGGTTTTCTTTGATTCATTACTTGTTCCAGAAATTTCAATGTTCGGCCCATGATATCCTCAGCATCCTTCTGTAGAAGCATATTTCTGGTACATCGAGTCGCTTCTTCATCGTTGAGGCGATTGTCCAGCAATTACTGCCAAACAGGAGAACTGATTTCACGCAACAGTTTAGAGGTCTTTTCCTTGTTGCTAGCGAAGTTTTTTTCTAATTCTTAGTGCTCTGCATAGCTTTTGGATATACATCTTTTGCTATTCCAATGTTATTTCGGATTTCATTGTCACACTTTCCGTCCTCTGTTAAGACATTTCACTGATATTTGATTTTTTGTACTTCTTTGATTTTGGTATCTTCGATTTTTCTTTGATTTCCTTCCTTCAAGTCTCTTCGTCATCTTTGAGGAGATTGTCTGGCATTCGCTGCCATACAGGAAAACTGATATCGCGTAACAGTTCAGTACTCTTTTCTTTGTTTCCAACGAAATTTTTCCTGTCTCTTAATTCTTTGCTTAGCTTTTGGAAAGCATCTTTGACCATATCAACGCGTTTTCGGATCTCAGTGTCGCACTTTCCGTCATTTTTATTCGTTTACGTGACACTTCCCTTCGGGGCGTAGGCGATCATAGCCCTCCACATCCTCCTTAATAATTGTCTTTTGTTATTTCTCCTAAACACTGTTCTGCTATCCATTTGCGCAAGCCCATTAAGTATATCACGTATTTCCTTCCCCTGTCACAATTTCCCTCTATCTACCCTGTGAGTATCAGATTTTCCAAGCACTCCTTTCTCATTACGTGGCCCAGAAGTTTCAATTGCTTCTACCTGATGTTAAGTATAAGTTTCCTCTTTGTTTCTATTTCCTCACATGTTCGGCCGATGGTATCCTCAGCATCCTTCTGTAGAACTATATTTCTGTTGCTTAGAGTCTCTTCGTCATATTTGAGGAGGTTGTCCAGTATTCACTACCATACAACAGGATAGACATCACGTAACAGTTCAGTAGTCTTTTCTTTGTTTCCAATGAAGATTTTCCTGTCTCTTAATTCTTTGCTTAGGTTTTGGAATGCATCTTTGGCCATACCAAAAGTGAAGCATAATTATATGTTGGAGAAAAAGAATATGAGCGAAGAACACATGAAAAATAATAGTTAATTGAGAGTGGAATCATGAAGTTACTCGAAAAATGGCAGAAGATAGTGAAATGAAACGGTAAATATGTCTTTCAATGAGGCTTATGAGAAAGAAAAAACGTTGTTTTTTTTTCCTTTACTTTCCCTCCATTAGCTTAATGTTTCCGTTACCAGAGAAAATCTCCAGAAGAATGTCTTCTCATCGTTCCAAACTAACAACCACAGTCTCGTTTACACAGCTGCTGATGTCTTTCAAACGCTTCAAGATAGGATAATACAATTATTAGGAAAGCTTGATTAAGTTAATGGCGATTATCTCTTTCATAATCCCAAGTGTCGCATGATTAACACCTCTACAGAAATCCAGTCATATTCTCCAAAGTATGACGTCTCTGTAAATTGGCGTACAGAACATTAAATGAGATTTCGCACGTGTGAAGTTTGTTCTAAAAAAACTAAAACTAAATAGTCATCCAAGTTTACTCGGCAGTTTATTGCGTGTACAATCAGTCAGTAGTAGCACGTCGTTTCTTCGCTTATGTGCCACTTCCCTTCGGGGCGTAGGCGATCATAGCCCTCCACAACCTCCTTAATAATTGTCTTTCGTTATTTCTCCTAAACACTGTTCTGCTATCCATCTGCGCATGCACATTAAGTATGTCACGTGTTGCCTTTCCCTGTCAGACTTTCTCTCTATCTACCCTGTGAGTATCAGATTTTCCAAGCCCTCCTTTCTCATTACTTATTCCGGAAATTTCAATTGCTTCTACCTGATGTTAAGTATAAGTTTCCACTTCGTTTCTATTCTCTCTCATGTTCGGCCCATGATATCCTCAGCATCCTTCTGTAGAAGCAGATTTCTGGTGCACGAAGTCTCTTCTTCATCGTTGAGGAGATTTTCCAGCAATTACTGCCAAACAAGAGAACTGATTTCACGCAACAGTTTAGAGGTCTTTTTCTTGTTTCTGACAAAGTTTCTTCTAATTCTTGGTGCTCTGCATAGCATTTGGATATACATCTTTTGCTATTCCAATGTTATTTCGGATTTCATTGTCACACTTTTCCGTCCTCTGTTAAGACATTTCCCAGATATTTAAATTTTTGTACTCCTTTGATTTTGGTATCTCCGGTTTTCTTTGATTCTCTTCCTCCAAGTCTCTCATACTCACGGGTCGAATAGGGGGATAGAGAGACAAGGGAAAACAATGCGTGACATACCTGTCAGGGTTAAGCAAGTGGATGAAGCACATGGTCTGTGGGAGGAAGAAGAAGGAAGGAACTTGCTGAGATCTGCAAGGGAGGTGGAGAGCCATGATCGTCTACGGACAGAACGGACATGGCACATAAAAATAAAGAAAGAAGTCACATTTCGATGAATGAATGAATAATAATAATATTATTAATAATAATAAATACATATATATATATATATATATAATAAAAAGACTTAAACACTAATATTCCATGGTCATAACTTATTCCATTGGAATCGCAAAAACAACCCAATTCATCAGACCTACACATTCAAAATTTTGAATCTGTAGGTCTGATGAATTGGATCGTTCTTACGATTCCAATGGAATAAATTATGACCATGGAATATTAGTGTTTAAGCCTTTTTATTATATCCTTACTCTGTCCTGGACATCGAGTTCTACCTGGATCATATCCTCTTGGAATTATTTTTATACACATATGTGTATGTGCATATATAATTGCATATGTATGTGTATCTTCACCACTAATATTGTCTATATATATATATATATATATATATATATATATATGTATATGTGCATTTTTTATATATATTATTTAGATATTATATATGCGAGGTTGCGCGTTACTTGACATCAGTGATAGAACTAACATATTAAGTTGGATTGATGCTACTATATACATCTATATATATATATATATATGTATATATATATATATATATATGTGTGTGCGTGTGTGTGTATGTGTGTGAGAGAGAGCTTTTTTGTATGTAAAAATAGAGGGGTAGTGTGCAAAATTTAGACGCATAGAAGTCATGACTCGATTCACGCCCACAGGCAAAAAACTACCGCGCTGATAAACTACAAAGGTATCACATTCTTTCCCTCTCTCTGCGAACTAAAATCAAAGCGAAAGGAAGGATAGAAAGTAGCCGCGAAAAGAAACAGATACACAAATACAAAGAAAGAAAGAAAGAAATAAAGAGGTGGAAATATAAAGGGGTAGAGAGCGATGATACATAAATATATATGTGTATATATATATATATATATATATATATATATATATATATATATATATATATATATATATATACCATGCCAAATCTTGGCTGATGTTTATATTTTATTTCATCTTGAATTAAACTTTGCTTAAAGTTACTTTTCTTCGCTCTGGATTGTGGGATCGACTATCATTAGCAATGATGTTCTAAGTTTTTGGCAAAGTTGACTCTCAAGAACACACAAGGTGTAATCACAAAAGCACACGTACAAAAGCTATGCGCAGGCACGTACACACACACAATGAGGATAAATTACGGATATTTTTCTAGGGGTGTTTATAAATTCTACGCTGTTCAATTAGTAATTTTAACAACGAACTATTTTACATTATAAAATTGACCTTCGATTAAACGAAAATTACTTACAAAATAATACATGTTACTTATAATAAATTCTTTCTTGCCATAATTTTTGACGGCACGCATATATATATATATATATATATATATATATATATATATATATATATATATATATACAAAAGAGGACTCCATACCAAGAGTAGATCAAAATTATTTATTTTTAACTTTTACATAAGGACACAAACATCTGCAATGTATGTTAAAACGTATATAAAAATTACAATAAATCATATATCTCTCTCCCTCTCTCCCTCCTCTCTCTCTCTCTCTCTCTCTATATATATATATATATATATATATATATATATATATATATATATATATATATATATATAAGCAATCCGCACTCAAAAAATTTACATTTCAAACTAGTCACAACACATTACTTTACATCTAGACATATGGTTTTGTTATTATTTCGTTCTCTCACGTTGTACGACGTCATAGAACGGCATTATGAATTTACGACCTGCATTCCGTTATCGTCGCCTAGCAAACTTCTCTGTCGGTATAATAGAATATCATCTTTGATGGGGAACATTTTTGTTTAAATATCCGCATAAGCATTCTGGAGATGTCACATGTGATGAAGGAACAGGTTTATAAAAAATATCCAAATTTTGGGCAATTTTTGTCTTTAATTTCACCCGAAATATACGGAGTTTTGAACGGCTCATGATCAACCATAATATGTTTATGTATATATATATGTTTATATATATATATATATATATATGTTTATATAGAAATATATATATATATATATATATATATATGTATATATATATATATATATATATATATATATATGAAAATTTCTCAAAGTTAACTTTTAGAGAAGACAATATTTATAAATAAAAGACAATAGGAAATCAGTAATTTTTTGTTTTTATTAATTATCTTTGTTTAATTAAATTCATTTCGTTTCTTGCTTTGAAAAAGTCCACATTGGACGAAACGCGTCAGCAATTACTGTTTTCCTATTGTCATTTATATATATATATATATATATATATATATATATATATATATATATATATATATATATATATATATATAGATAGATAGATAGATAGATAAATAGATAGATAGACAGATATAGATGTAGATATATAGATATAGACATATATATATATATATGTATGTAGAGAGAGAGAGAGAGAATTAATATATAACCCTATAAGTTAAGTCCTACTTACATTTCTTACCCACACAAGAAAGACATACAGAGGTTTTGAGGTCTGACACTTATACACACACTCATACTAATATATACACATATACATATCACACAGACATATACACCCCCAAAGAACTAAAAGATAACATACACTGAGCACAGACATCTCATTATCAGAAACCAATAAGACTGACAAAATGACCAAGGAGGGAATTATTCAAGTCAGGAATCCCCGCATCCTCTATCTTAAAAACAACTTCAAAGCGGCCGTTTGGCCAACACAAAAGTTACTGATAACAAACAAATGAAAACTACAGATAATGTTCACTTTCTTCAGAAAGTCATTCGTTCCTGTAGTTCTCTCCCACTACCAAGCAGGGATCTTTTTCTCCTGATGATGGCCATACTGTCCGAAACTAGACTTGGAACCTATTTAAAATAATAAATCCCCCAAAATATTAATATACAATCCATAGTGAAAAAAAAATAATTTTTTAAAGATTTTTTATTGTTAATATATATATATATATATATATATATATATATATATATTGAATAAAACGTCTTATGTTTTGACTGGATGAACAAATAAATTGGACAAAATTTGTATGTCGAATACCATAAACACTAATATCAATATAATTTTCACTCAAATGTTTGTATTTAACTGAAATACACTGCTTTTCGATAAAAGTGACTAACCTGATGTTTTTACTTAAAATTGGGGTCAAACTTAATTTTTAATCTTACTAATATAAAGACACCTCCCTGACCACCTAGTAAAAAAGTTTACTCGCCCTAAGGTATTCTATTGATAATTATAATTTTGGATATAAATGAGATTTAGGGAAAAAACCCAAAAAGTGACTCACTTATTTCCTGCAACTAGTAATCAATAGAAACATAACCGAACAGCTTTAAATAAAGAATAATAGAGGTGTAATTTATTTATAATAGGTAATATAGTTCGAAATATTTAATAATCTATGGGTCCTCCTTTATTTTGAATAACCTTTTCAACCCTTTTTGGCATTGACTTGATTAGGTTCTGGCAAATCTCATCTCCAAGCATTGAATTCCATTCGGATATGAAATTCACAATAAAATCCTCTTTGTTGCTCAACTGCTTTCTCAAGAGCCTGTACTTTATAATGCTCCATAAGTTTTCTATGGGATTGAGGTCAGGAGATTGGGGCGGCCATGTTATAACACTCACCTGCTTCTCATCGAAGTATTCCTTCATCAATTTTGATTTGGGACAGGGATCATTATCCTGCATAAAAATGAGCTTGGTGGGGTCGATATGCACCCTTTCAGCAGAAGGGAGCAGACAAGACTCTAAAATTCTCTTGTACTGCTCGCTCCTGAGAGTCTTTTCAGTAGGTTTTAAGAAACCAGTTCCATGAAAAGAAAAGCATCCCCAGAACATTATACTGGACGGATGCTTGACAGTACTTACTGACAAATTCAAAGAGCTTTCAAAGCTTTTTCTTCGGATTTTAGATCGCTTATCCTTTGAATTTAGCTCAACTTTCGTTTCATCGGAGAAGAGAACATTTAGTAAAAAAAAATCAGGTGAGTCACTTTTATCGAACAGCACTGTATGTTGAACATTAATAAAAACGCTACAGCGGCCGGACTGAACTGCGGTATCCAGTTGAATAATTGGCTGGTGTATTTTTGATCGCTGCTAACTTTCGCGCCAGAACCTGTGACCCATACGTTATGATGGTAATAACCAATTGGGGCGGCCTGATTTATTTCGTTATAACTTTGATGCGATAGGCTGAAGAATACAGAAGGAGAATGACATGGATTACAAGATAAAAAAAAAATCCTGAAATGGCATCGTTTTTTTTTTTTTTTTTTGTTTTTTTGCCTCTAAGATCGAGGGGTTGTTGCCATTAATCGCGGTCGAATAAAATCCCCGATTTCAAATGCTGATTTTCACGGATGTCAGTTCAGTGAATATTCAAGATTTAGTCAGCCATCGTGATTTAAGGTGTGGCAGCCATAGAAAGCCTCATTCTCAATTCTTTCATAGTGATTTTTGATCCACGAATAAAAGAATGAAAAAGAAGTGAAGAAAAGAGAGAGAGGAAGAAGGAAAAAAAAAATAGACAATGGCGGGTTAGAAAAAGGAAAGAGAAAGGATAAATAAGAGAGGTGAATAAGAAAGAGACAGATGAGGAAGAAAAGTTGCAAGACAAAAACAGAGAGAAATAGAGGAGAGACGAGAAGAAGAAAAAGGAAAAGAAGAAGAGGAAGAAAAAGAAGAAGAAAAAGAAGAAGAAGAAAAAGAAGTAAAAAGAAGAAGAAGTAAAGGAAGAAGTAAAATAATAAGAAGAAAAAGACGAAGAAGAAAAGAAAAAAGAAGTAGAAGAAAAAGAAGACGTAGGAGGAGAAGAAAAAGAAGGAAAAGAAGAAACAAGAAAGAAGAGGAAAATAAGAAAAAGAAAAAGAAGACGACGAAAAAGGTGATGAGGTAAAAGAAGATAAAGAAGAAGTAAAAGAGAAAGAAGAAGAAAGAAGAAAAAGAGGAAGATGAAGAAGAAAAAGAAGGAGAAAAAGAAGAAAATAATAATAAGAAGAACGAACGAACGAAAGAAAAAAGATAATGAACTAAATAAATAAGGAAAGAACGAATGAAGCTTGGTTATGAAAACGTAAACAAGAGGAAGAAGAATAATTAAAAAGAAATCATTAAGAAATAAATAATAAAGATGGAAAGACAGAAGGAAGATTATGAAAACGAAAAGAATGGGATAGAAATAAAAGAAAATGATTAAGAATAAGAAGAAAGAAAGAAAGATACTGGTGAATAAGTTGAATAAGAGCAGAAATATAAACGCAAATGTGGACCGAAAGGAAAAAGAAGATGAAGGAATTGGGTGAAAAGTAAAGGAGCAGTGGAGGGGGAGGAGAAAAAGAAATATTCTTGAAAGACCCGCGAGGAAGAATAATAAGAAATAGAAAAGGAAGATCGATGTAAAAGGGGAAGAAAATCGGAAGGAAGAGAAAGAAAAAAGGAAGGAAGGAGAATAAGAATAAACGAGGATTGAAATGAAGAAATGTGGAAGAAGGAGGATGGTGATACCAAGTGGAATCGTAGAAACGCAAAGAAGAAGAAGAAGAAGAAGAAGAAGAAGAAGAAGAAGAAGAAGAAGAAGAAGAAGAAGAAGAAGAAGAAGAAGAGGAGGAAGAAGAAGAACGAAACAAGGAGAAAAGAAAGAAAGACAAAACAGAAGAAGAAGAAGAAGAAGAAGAAGAAGAAGAAGGAAACAAGAGGGAAAGAAAGAAAGAAAGAAAGACAAAACAGAAGAAGAAGAAGAAGAAGAAGAAGAAGAAGAAGAAGAAGAAGAAGAAGAGGAAGAGGAAGAAGAACGAAACAAGGGGTAAAAGAAAGAAAGAAAGAAAGAAAGACAAAACAATAGAAGAAAAAGGAGAACGAAGAAAGGGGCAGAAGAAAGAAGGAAAGACAAAACAGAAAAAGAAAAAAGAAGACGAAGGAAAAGAAAGAAACAAAGAAAGAAGAGGAAGAAAAAGATCTGAATGAAAATGAACGAAAGAAGAAAAAGAAGAAGAAAGAAAGAAAAAGAGGCAAGAATAACAGGGGAATAATGCGGAGGAGAAGTAGTAGTAATATAATAATAATAATAATATTAATAATAATAATAATAATGATATTAAGAAGAACAAGAAGAAGGCGGAGGAGGAGAAATAGCAGAAGAAGAAGGGGAAGCATCCATATAAGACTGAGAGAGAAGAGGAAGACAAAAAGACGAAGGTGAAGGGGAGAAGAACAAGAAAGAAAGAAAGAAAGTCAGAAAGAAAGACGACAAAAAGAATAAGAAGATGAGGAGGAGGAGAAGAAAAAGGAGAGGAAGAGGAAGAGAATCGTGACGATAAATAGAAAAAAAAAATTAGAAAAGAATAGCGAAAAATAGAGCAAATGAATTTTTCCATTTGTTGCGAAAATCAGCCGAAAATCCTGGCCTAACAAGATTGATATGGTGCCATCAAAGGAAGTAAAATTAACTGTGACTTCAAAATGGTTCACGTAAAACAAGTGGCTTGGCGTCATATGGCGCGAACAGTAAGAATGTCTATCTAAATTTAGTCCCCAATTAAGTCTGATGCAGCAACAACAAAAAAGCACGATCTTTTTATGTGTATGGTAGAATTTACCAAGATGTGCAAAGCATTAGAAATTATTACACACACACAGACACACACGTATATTATATATATATATATATATATATGCAGAAATATAGTCTTAAAGTGTGCTATATTTATGGGGTAAAGTGCTCAATATCAGAGATAGAGCGTGTGTAAATATAAAAGTGGACATGGAAGTCAGCACTTAGAGGCGACAGTCTGTTTCATGCTAGTGCAATCGTCAGGCGACTAGTGCTGTTTTTTTATTTTTATTTTTTATCTTATATATTTATTTATTTATTCTTTTATTTTGATCGGTGTTTTTGGTTAACGTAGTAAAAAAATTTGTTTATTTGTTAAGAAACTGCAACAAACAAAAGATAAGATAAAAAATAAAAATAAAAAAACAAACAAAAAAACAAGCAAAATAATTTGACATAAATAAATAAACAAATAAGCGACTTCCGGTAAAAGTACCCGCCAAAATATACTACCCATAATGCACCACTGACCCTTATATAAACAGCCGAGAAAAATAACAGCACTAGTCGCCTGACGATTGCACTAGCATGAAACAGACTGTCGCCTCTAAGTGCTGACTTCCATGTCCACTTTTATATTATATATATATATATATATATATATATATATATATATATATATATATATATATATATATATATATATGTATATATATATATAACTTCAAACTTGGAGAGTTACGTCTGTCATTTTACTGGATGCATATTTCATTCTTTGTTTAAATTCTTCAGTATCTCCTGGGCGCGTCTGATTTCAAATGGCCTCACAGAAAACAAGTGTGTGGTGTCTGGTGACCTCTTTGACCTATCCATAATCACCTATAGTGCACGACTTATGCCTCATCCGCTATATATATATATGATTTAACGATATCTATTTTTTATATACTAAGAACAATATTGGGGATATATTGTCCTACCAAGTAACTCTACCACATCTACAATTGGAAAGAACCTATCTAAACTCAACATAAAAATGTAAAATTTATTACTACTACATCTCAAACAATACTAAATAAAATAATAAGAACTTGGAGGAAGAATTTAATTGATCGCCTGTAATGATTATCACAAAAAATACATAGAAGAAACCTCAAGGATTCTAAATAATAGATTACATGAACACAAAAGAGACATTTTGCAAAACATTACATCAAATGCGTTGGTTGCCCACCGGAACGAGACTGATCACAATTTGGCCATGAAACATGCTACTCTGATCAAAGGAGGAAATAATTCACTACGTTGAAAATGTTTAGAGAGTGCCTTCATAGCAAGGACATCCACAGGAATTTTGTGCACGGGGTCATACAACATTTCCCCATTCGCGGTGTGGAATATCTACTAACAAAAGTTACGGAAAGAAAAAGAAAAAAAAAACTGTAAATGAATTCGGCTAGATTCTAAAAAAATTTCTACTTCCGTCGTTCGTGCGCATGTGCATCGCACCATCATAACAAATTTAGTCCGATGAAGGTATGAAGGATGGAACGCGTCACAAGAAAACTTTGTTATACCTCCACTCGATGGTCAACATTTTTGAAGACGTCTCTGGATCCAATAGAGATATAAAAAATATTTCACCAGTAACTGATTTATTTACGCCTGGCTTCGATCCGTCTTAATGAAACACCCTTTATGTGTGTGTGTGTGTGTATGTATATATATATATATATATATATATATATATATATATATATATATATATATATTTTAAACATGTTGTGTTGAATGTCAAAGACAACATAGTCCCGCATATTCTCTTTTGAATTTTCTCATATTTTCTAAAGACCCTGAAGATGAACAATGATGTTCGAAAGTACTCGGTTATCTTACGGACAATATTTATTTCGATATAATTTTCAATTAAAAAGTCTCATTAGAAAATATGAGAAAATTCAAAAGAAAATATGCAGGACTATCTTGTCTTTGACATTCAACACAATATGTTTAAAAGAAAAGTTGCTGCCAAATTACACACACACATATATATATATATACATATATTCACACATATATAATGGGAGTTTCATTAAGACGGCTTATATATAAGGGTGTTTCATTAAGACGGATCGAAGTCAGCTGTAAATAAATCAGTGTTATTGGTGAAAATTTATTTATTTCTCTATTGGATCATGTTATTTAAGTCATGGCAATTATGTGTGAAAAATAATATCGCCCAAATGTCCGCCAACTTTGAAAGCAAAAGAAAAAATCATTAGACGCTTAAACTTAATTCACATTAAAATCGGTCCAAGTTATTGGAACACCCTTTATATATATATATATATATATATATATATATATATATATATATATATATATATTGTAGACTCTCGACACGGGCTGAACCAGTGCCAACCAAGGACCCTTATACGACGTATGAGTGTCAAGCAACTCATTTCCTAGGAAACAATAACCAGTCAACCTGCATATATTATTTGATTACAGTGGTTAAGGAGAGACCTGCCACAAAGATCCCCAAACGACTCTCCCCAGGTTTTGAATTCGGAGTTGTTCTTCTCTCAGACCAGTTGACATCCAAAGCTATAGAACCCAGTCTATCCTGCTATTTACCCATAACTGGGGCCGGAGAAGAGGATTCATACCTTCCACAAGGGTATCAACACGTAAGTGAATGTAACGAATTCGACTGGAAATCGATCTCAATCTGAGCCTCTATCCATTACTTCACCGTTTCTCTCTCTCTCTCTCTCTCTCTTTGTATATATATATATATATATATATATATATATATATATATATATATATATATATATATATGCAATTTCATTAAAAACGACAGACAAGGTACTACGGTAATTTTTTTATTTAATTTTTCTTGTGTACGAACAAGAGCTTTCTTTAAATAAAAAAATTTAACCGTAGTACCTTGTCTGTCGTTTTTAATGAAACTTACATAAAAGAAGGATTGCTGCATAAATATACAACTATATATATATATATATATATATATATATATATATATATATGTGGTCAGATGATCACTTAAGGTGCAAATGTACCAACTGTAAAACGAAGGTGGAAAATATTGAGAAGAAACGTAGCGCGGGGAGGGGGGAGGGAAAAAGGAGATGTGGAAGGGAATGGACAGAGGAGCATGTACGAAAAAAGAGCATCTATAGAGAGAGGTGCATTTAGAGTTTACGAGGAATAGGAAGAGGAGAAGAAAAGAACCAGGAGGATTAGAGAAAAGGCGGTTGGTAAGGAAATCAGTTGAAAGGATATAAACGCGACACAGGAGACGCCAAAGATGTGGGAGAAGACCATTGAAGGTTAGTATTGTCAGATTCCCCCACCCACCTGCATTCTCTTCCCTCTAACACTGCTTTGCCCTACCCTGGCCTGTCCCGGCCTTTTTATCACAGTTCGAAGACTAGAAGACATTTTGCATCTTGTCCAACCTTTCAACGGAACCAGAGGGCAGGATTTTTGCCAAAACACTCGAACACGCTTGAAAAAGCGTTACTGATAAACACGTTAGAAAATGGAAATCAACGCATGCGCAGTCACGTCCACATTAAAGCCTGCCACTTAAGCATTGGCTTAAACTGACTTCTGGAAGAACCCCTAGAGCCGCTCATTTTCTTTCTTTCTTTCTTTCTTTCTTTCAACGCTTTTTTTCTTTCTTCTTTCCTCCTTTCGTTTTGTTTCTGTCGTGCTGTCAATGCTATTTTTCTCTCTCGTTTTCTTCCTTTTTTTTCTTTCTTTCTTTCTTTAAGTGTCTTTTTTCTCTTTCGGTTCCTTCTTTCTTTTTCTTTGTTTAAATGTCTTTTTCTCTTTCATTTCTTTCTTTCTTTAGGTGTCTTTTTTCTCTTCCGTTTCCTTCTTTCTTTTTCTTTCTTTAAATGTCTTTTTTCTCTTCCGTTTTTTCTTTCGTTTCTTTCTTTCTTTCTTTCTTTCAATTCCTCTTTTCTCTCTCTTTACCTTCGTTTCGTTTCGTTTAGTTTCATTTCGTTTCTTTCTTTAAATGCGTCTTTCCTCTTTCGTTTCCTTCCTTCATTTTATTTCATTCATTCATTCTTTATTTATTTCTTTCTTTGTTTCTTTCTTTCTTTCATTGCTTTTTCTTTTTCGTTCCCCTCTCCTTCTCTCTCTACATATATTTCCTCTTTTTCTTCCTTTCTCTCTTTCTTTTCCTCCTTTCTTATCTGCGTCAACTCTTCCCTCTTGACTCTCTTTATCTTACTATCCATATATATATATATATATATATATATATATATATATATATATATATATATATATATATATAATGTGTATTTGTGTGCGTGCGTGTGTGGGGTGTATGAGGTCATTCTTTTGTTTGTGATCTTTCGCATGCGTTCATCTACTTTCTATGTTTTATTTTCATTCCTGGTAAATTTTGAAAGCGACGTACCGGTAGTATAGTGCGTCAAAGTGGAATGGCGAACCGAGATCAAATCCCAACCTTGGAAAAGACATGGATCCATGTGAATTCCGAACCGCGGAAAAGGCAACGAGATGCAATCATTCCGAAGAAGTGTTGGCAATTCAAAGCTACTGAAAAAGAGAACGCTGTGGAGAACCATGACAACCGTGTCACTTTCGCTTTTAAATACATTAAAGAGAAGGCTTACGGTCACATCACGTTGAAACATCGGCTCTCGTACGATCACCGAAGTTAAGTAAAGTCGACCTTGGTCAGTACTTAGATGGGTGACCGCTTGGGAAGACCAGCTGCTGTAAGCTTGGATGTGCAAGTGTTATATATAGGGATTATGGCCGTTATCACATGAAAACACCGGTTCTCGTTCTATTATCGCAGTTAAGCAACATCGGCCCTGGTCAGTACCTAGATGGGTGATCGCTTGTGAATACCAGGTGCTGTAACCTTTGACATACGGGCGGTATAAAAGGGCTACATGACGTTGAAACACCGTTTCTCGTACGATCATCTAAGTTAAGCAACGTTGAGTCTGGGTACTACCTAGATGGGTGACCGCTTGGGCATACCAGTTGCTGTAACAATGAATGTGCGAGTGTTATATAGAGGGTTTATGGCCATTATCAGTTTGAATCATCGGTTTTCTTACGATCACCGAAGTTAAGCAACGTTGAGCCTGGTCAGTACCTATATGGGTGATCGCTAGTGAATACCAGGTGCTGTAAGCTTGGATGTGGAGGCGGTATAACGGGCCTACGGCAACATCACGTTGAAAGATCGGATTTCTTAAAATCACCGAAGTTAAGCAACGTTGAGGCTGGTCAGTACCTAGATGGATGATCGCTCGATGATATCAGTTGCTGTAAGATTGGATGTGCGGTTGGAATAAAGTGCCTACGGCAACATCACGTTGAAATACCGGTTCTCGTTCGATCATCGGAGTTAAGCAATGTCGTGCCTAGTCAGGAATACCAGGTGCTGTAATCTTCTCTTGAAAATAGAAAAATAAATTGGCATCGTTGTGTTATGAAGTACCTACAGAAAAAAGGGTTTAGTCCCCAAGGAATTTCATGCTGCCATGGTTACTACATTAGGGCAAAGATGTCGTAAAGTCCGGACGTCCTGCAACTGCCACCGTCGAGGAAGACATTGATCGTGTTCACCACACGATAATGGATGGCAGACGATTGAATATAAGTCAGGTAGCCATTGCTATTAGCAGATCACGTCAGACTGTTGAGAATATTCTGCCTAATGAGCTTGCTATGACGAAGGTTACTGCCCGGTGAGTGACACGTCTTCTGACACCTGATCAAATGCGCACCAGTCTGGTCACATCACTTGAAAATATGACATTGTTTGAAGCAGATTCATCTGGTTTCCTTGAACCTGCCCTAACCCAGGACGAGTGTTGGGATTCTTCACTTTGAGAAAGAGACAGCGACAATCCATACACTCCTCATATGCTTCAAAGAGGGTCCAAGGTCATTTCATTTGTTCAGTTGGTGATGACCTTATTTTTTTTTGGGGGGGGGGTGCAAAAAACATTGTGTTTATTGACTATCTTCAAAAAGGACCACACCATCAATGGAGAGTACTATGCAAACACGCTGGGGTAGTTAGGAAAGGCTATCAAGACCAGACGCCAAGGAAAACTGATGAAAGCGGTCTTGTTTCATCAGCACGCGAGTCCATGGCTTCAATGGTTGTTGTGCGTAGCTGTGGCTTCAAACAGGTGGATCACCCTCCCTATCTGCCTGATTTGACTATCATCTGTTCCCCAACATGAAAAAAATACTTGGATGGGAACTAGTATCACAATGATGATAACGTCATATCTCCTTTTTATGAACTTTTGGACCACCAGGTTGGGAAGAAGCGTGTGGACCACAATGGGACTATGTTGAAAAATAAAACTCATTAAATCGCATTCCATGAGAATGTCGTTGTTAACCAATGAAGTTTTCAGCCGATCCTCGTATATATATATATATATATATATATATATATATATATATATATATATATATATATATTAAGACATTTTTATGTTTAACATTTTTTTATAGATACAAGTATTTAAGTAAATTCTCTGTTTATAATAAACAGTATTAAGCAACATTTACCGGCCTGAATGTCCGAGAAATTTTCATAGAAAATATTCGTCCACCGACAGGATTTGAACCTGTATCCTATCCGGAACCGTCATATAGCCTGACGTGCTTTTTAACGGGATTCAGCCACAGAGGATCGTTCGGTTGGCAAAGTCGAATTTACTGCTTATAAACTTCCATCTTCCATGAATCTTTCACGTACATTCATAACTGCTCATGGCGTATCAAATGTAAACAAATGACGTCACAGATTATGAAATGGACAAAGTCTGACAATTATTTTAAGACATTTTTATGTTTAACATTCATTTGGATTCTAATTCAATGTTGTGTATTTATTTATTTTAGTCTACCGATCTGTATATTCGAGACAACTTATTCAAGAAAAAAAAATGACCTCTCCTGCAAGATGCGAACTTGCGTCCGCCTGTGCAGGAGAAAACGTCTTTAGATCCGACGTAGAGAGCATATTTTTCTTTATTAAAAAAATCTCTTGAATGAATGTAATAAAAATACAGGGTGCGATGGATAAATTGACAAAGATGAAAATAACACTGAGATTTCATTTTAGCAGATGTATTTACCAAAATTACACACACACACACACACACACAGACACACACACACATACATACACATATATATATATATTGATAATATTAGTAGTCAATATATATATATATATATATATATATATATATATATTTCCAAGAGGATAAAATCCAGGTAGAGCTCAATGTACAGAGCAAGAATATAATATAAAAGGCTCAAATACTAATATTCCATGGTTATATTTTATAACATTGGAATCGTAATTTACATTGGAATCGTAATCACGATCCAATTCATCAGACAGGTCTGATAAATTGGATCGTGCTTATGATTTCAATGTAAAGAATAAATTATAACCATGGAATATAAGTGTTTGAGCCTTTTATATATATATATATATATATATATATATATATATAAAAGTGGACATGGAAGTCAGCACTGAGAGACGACAGTCTGTTTCATGCTAGTGCAATCGTCTGATGAAACAGACTGTCGTCTCTAAGTGCTGACTTCCATGTCCACTTTTATATTTACACACGCTCTATCTCTGATATGGAGCACTTTATCCCATAAATATAGCACACTTTAAGACTATATTTCTTTATATATATATATATATATATATATATATATATATATATATATAGTTTAATCTTTTCACTCCAACCAAAGCGGTTACAGAAAGTGTGAGCAAGAGTAAAGAGGCGTGATAAAAGAAAGGATGAAGAGAAGGACGAAGAAATAGATCAAGGCATCTGCAGATGTCGATTGACATTGCATTTGAATAATTGGGGATTATAGTTATCAGGGAAGCAAGTAAGAGGAAGGTAGTTCCACAGATGGGAAGTGTGAGACATGAAGCTATTGGGACTGAAGAGATGGCTACATTCAACCGTTTCCACAGTGAAATGGTGGGACCGAGATGCCAAACCTAGTAGCACGTTCAAATTCATGCAGTTTGGGAACCAGCGAAAGTAGCTCGTCGGAGCCGTTACCGTGAATGTATTTGTAGAAAAGACAGAGAGAGGCGACGGCACGTCTGTGAGAGAGCGACTGTAAACGAGATGCCAGATCAGGGCCAACAACATGATTAAGATTTTTATATAATTTCTCATATGATCTTATAATTTATTTTTCTTTTCAATAATACAAACACTGTTCCAAACGTTTCATTTTCCCAAGCGCTTTCGGCTATAACTTTCGCCATTCACAAGGATGAATTATATTTAATGTTATCTGAAAATGGATTGTTGTAAGTATGTCATCATACATTTAATCATTTATTAAGTGATAAAAATCGCCTGAAGATACCGATTCCAAGGTAACGGATTCAACTGATCTCCTAATTTTTAATGTTCTACATGTTAATTTTATTCACAAACAAATTGAGCCCTTTGTAATACTACTGTTTCCTGGTCTGATTCAACACTGACGACCAACCTTATATATATATATATATATATATATATATATATATATATATATATATATATATATATATATATATATATATATATACAAAAGGCAGGATGTGTGTGTGCGTGTACCGAATGCACGACCGCAATTTTCGACGGATTTGCACCAAAATTCACATGCACATGCTCCAAGTTAGTAAAAAGGCCAAGACCGACTTTGCATTTCCCAACTCCCATCGATAGTGGAAATAATTTTTCATGTTTCTACGGCAGTTTTCATGTAGTTTGTGGCCATTTTCTACTGGCCAGAGTGAGAGCCTATAGCTGGCTGCCACGAATAGACAGGAAGATTCTATTGGTCAGCATGAGAGCCAACAGCTGACTGACACGAATGTTAACTAGCATGCAAAAAAAAATCGATAGCTGCATCTGTCAGAAGTGGGAAAAAATTTAAATCTGCATGGCACTTTACTCCAATTGTCTCATTTGCTTGCTTAAACTCAACGTTGATTCTGATTCCGCAGAACTGGGTTGGGTGTGAAAAAGTATTTGTTGTTAACATTCTTTTTTCATTCGGTTTTTCCAGTTACGAGTCCTTTTTTAGAGCTGATCGTTTTGTGCTCATTTTGTTTAGTTCGTTTTTCGTAACAGATTTAATGTTTAGTATAGAGCTTAGAAAAAATTCGCAGTGTGAGATAGGCAAGAAGTAAGGCATGTAGCAACATCAGCACGGCAAAAGACACTCCTTTAAAGGCAAGGAAGGGCAAAAATATTTTAAGTCAAGTGATAGCTATTGCTATATGAGTCGTACGATTTTTTAATCCAGCACGGGCAACACCGGGCCATGCTGCTAGTATACACACATACACACACACACACACACACACACACATATATATATATATATATATATATATATATATATATATATTGTGTATATTTAGGCAGCAATTTTTCATTGATTCATGTTTCATTAAATAATATAGACAAGTGTTGTCTATTTATTTTATGTAAGTTCCTTTCATATTGTCTGATAAGCTTAATAACATTATCATGGAAAGACGAAAGGAAATCACCATATTGATTCATGTTTAAATCCAATCTAAGCTTTCGGCTTACATAAGCCATTATCATAGATGACAATTACTTTTCAATATATCAACCAATACACAGACGAAACAATAATAATAGTCTGTTTATGTTGCATGGAAAATTTCAAAGCAACGATAAACTCGTGTATACGAGACGCGGAAGCGAAAATCGCGTCAATAACTCCAAGTGTTGATAGTTCAGGGGGCTGCTGGAACATGTAATTTAAATTGTGTATATTTAGGCAGCAATTTTTCATTGATGCATGTTTCATTAAATAATATAGACAAGTTCTGTATATTTATTTTAAGTAAGTTCCTTTCGTATTACCTGATAAGCTTAATAACATTATCATTACGCGTCTCGTTTCTTTCTTTCTTTCTTTCTTTCTTTCTTTCTTTCTTTCGTGTCAACATTCCTTCCTTAAACATTTATCTTCGCTTCTAATTACTTTTCCTTCCTTCCTCCCTTCCTTCCTTCCTTCCTCCCTTCCTTCCTTCCTTCCTTCCTTCCTTCCTTAAGTTTACGTCCCAGCCTTGAATTCTCTAAAACAAAACTCATTAATTCGTACTTTATGCGGTTACACGCGCAAACGATCCCCAGCACAACATCGGCTCGTATCATAAACTCCAATGCCATTAACAAACTGATACGTGTTCAAGACATTTCTATTTCCCGCCATTGCAAGATTAATCTCGACACAAATAGGTACTATTTCGTTCGGCTCGATTTTCCTGGTCGGGTTCGCGGACACTAGTAGGCGTTGGTGCTAAGTTGCACTTTTCAATTAACAATGTCTAAAACAATAGGCCAGTTTCAGGTACATTCATAGTGATGTTATAAGCTTGGTTTTGTCTGGCACAACGCCACTAATTTGGAGTACCCATATAATAGCCATGGCGTATCTGGAAAGGATATTAAATTAATCTAGAACGGGAACTCGCAGAAAATCGACTGCCTACGAGTAGAAAATGAGTTAAGTACGGAAGCAACAGAAATGTGGTTCTACAGAAGGATGATGGGAATACCATATACCAAACATGTGAATAACGCTAAATCTTTAAAAAATGAAAACAAAGAAGATATTTATACTTAATATCAGAAGAGTTAGTTGAAATTTCTAGGGTATATAATGAGGAAAGAAGTCTTGGAAAATTTGAAACTCACAGAACCGATTGGAAGCAGCAGGGATAGGTGAAAATAACGCGTAACCTACATAGAGAGTTTGAGTAAATGGATGACGGCGCAAGGTTTAGGAGGGAGAACAAAAAGACAAAATCTTTCGTTCTTTCTTTCTATTCTTAGGTTCTTTTTTCTTTCTTTCTTTCTTACGTTCGTTCATTCGTTCTTTATTTCTTTCTTTTCTTTCATTTGAAATCAAACAGCATCTCAGGAATGTCTTTTTGGGGTTTTTTCCACGCGATCAAAAGGGAGCATTCCATTACTGATGACGTATTGGCAGGATGTTTCTTCATAATTAACTATAAATGATAATTATTTAAATAAAATTATATATCTTTTCCTTTGGGGGCCTTTCCAGCTTCGCCGATGATTCAGCGGCAAAATGAAGTCTCTTATGGCTACTCGGGCTACGGAAGCTGAGATTCTTCTTTCTATTCTTATGTGCCGTAAGGCTGCAGACCGTGATCGACCATAGCCCGCCATTACTGTACTGTGTAAGAGTAAGAAACGTTTTGTATCTTTACCATACAGGGTTGAGTCTCTGTTCATTTCTCTGATGTTTGATCCTTTTTTCATTTCTCTGTTGCGTGTGTTTGTTTTCAGCTCTCCGTTGCTTGAGTCTTATGTTCATTTCTCTGATGCTTGAGTCTTTTTTCATTTCTCGGTTGACTGTGAGTCTTTTTAAGTTTCTCTCTTGCTTGTTTATCTGTTCATTTCTCTGTTGCTTGAGCCTTTTTTTGTTTCTCCTGTGTTTAAGTCTTTTTCATTTCTTTGTTGAGCAATTTTTCATTTCTCTATTGCTTGTGTCTCTGTTTATTTCTCTGAAGTTTGCGTATTTTTTCTTTTGTCAGTTACTAAAGTCGTTTTTCATTTCTCTGTTGCGGGATTATTTTTCATTTCTCTGTTGCTTGAGCCTTTTGTCATTTCTCTGCTGCGGGAGGTTGTTATCAGTTCTCCGTTGTTTCAGTCTTTTCCATTTTCTATGTTGATTGATTCTTTTTAAATTTCTCAGTTGCTTGAGTCTCTGTTCATTTCTCTGATGTTTGAGCCTTTTTTTCATTTCTCTGTTGCCTGAGCCTGTTTTCAGCTCTCCGTTGCTTGAGTCTCATGTTCATTTCTCTGTTGCGTGAGCCTTTTTCCTTTTCTCTGTTGATTGAGCCTTTTCAAATTTCTCTGTTGCTTGAGTATGTATTCATTTCTTTGATGTTTGAGCCTTTTTTCATTTCTCTGTTGCGTGAGCCTGTTTTTAGCTCTCCGTTGCTTGAATCTCGTGTTCATTTCTCTGTTGCCTGAGCCTTTTTTTTTCTTTTGTTTAAGTCTTTTTCATTTCTGTGTTGAGCTATTTTTCATTTTACTCTTGCTTGCGCCTCTATTTATTTCTCTGATGTTTGCGTCGTTTTTCTTTTCACTGTCGTATGTGTCTGTCTTCATTTCTCTGTTGCATGTGTATTTTTCAGTTCTCTGTTGCTTGAGTCTTTTTTTAATTTCTTTGTTGTTTGAGTCTTTTTTTTATTTCTCTGTTGCGCGAGGCTGTTTTCAGTTCTCTGTTGCTTGACTCTTTTTAAGTTTCTCTCTGGCTTGAGTCTCTATTCATTGCTCTGTTGCCTGAGTCTTCCTTCATTTCTCAGTTGTTTGGGTGTTTTTAAGTTTCATTTTTGCTTGAGTCACTTTCCATTGCTCTGTTGCTTGAGCCTTTTTCATTTCTCTGTTGATTGAGTCTTTTTAAGTTTCTTTCTTGCTTGATTCTCTCTTCATTTCTCTGTTGCCCGAGCCTTTCTTTATTTCTTTGTCGTTTGCGTCTTTTTAAATTTCTATCTCGCTTCAGTTTTTGTTCATTTCTCTGATGATTGAGTCTGTTATTCACTGCCATATCGGACGTAATAGTTCGTCACTATTTTCTTTATTTCTAACGGACATTTTCTCTCCATTTCTTGGACGCCATCTTTTGGTATTCCAATTGACCGTTGCATTTCCATGTCTGCCATTGATACACTTTATATTGCATCAATCACACGTAACAGGAAGGAGTCCATTTTTACAAGTCAGATTAAGTGTAGCCATCCGTTATGATGGTGGGAGGGATACTGCAGTTCATATAGTCCAAAGTCTGCCACCGATATTCAGGCTACCTCTGGTACCTCGTTTAATTTAAAAAAGAAAGAAAGAATGGTGTTGGAAAGAAAGAAAGAAAGAAAGAAAGAAAGAAAGAAAGAAAGAAAGAAAGAATGACATACACACACAAAAACCCAGCCATAACCTAAATTAAATTGCCAATAATGTAGCAACTATCCAGGGATCAATGGAGAATATGAAGAAAGAATAAAAGAAGAAAAATAAAGAAATGATGAAGTAAGAGAAAGAAAAGTCAGTGATTAATGAACACCGATCAAGCGAAAAGGAAGATAACACCATCATACTACAATAAAAGCATAAAAATATCGAGAGATATCAGCAGTTTTACTCTGTTCTGACGAGTGGTTATATCTATGTAAGAACGAAATTTCTCTTGTAAACACTTTTCCATGTTAATTATATATATACAGTGTTGTTCGATAAAAGTGACTCACCTGATTTTTTTTTTACTAAAAATATTTTTTGTCTATTGTTTTTGGGGTTAAAATAATTTTTAATCTTACTAATATAAAAACCCCTTCCCGACCACCTAGCAAAAAGTTCATTCACCCTAAGGGATTCTATTGATAATTATAAATTTGGATATAAATGAGATTCAGGAAAAAACTCTGTGCAAAAAAAGTGACTCAGATATCGCATTCTAATGATTAAACTGTTAAATTTAAAGAGCTTTTGACAAAATATTGAAAACTATTTTACAATACACTCTACAATTCTAGAACAGCTTAAATTAAATCTAGAGTATTCCAGAATATTCCAGAAAGCCTCATACAGTATAAAAACAGCTTGAAATAGCCACACCAGTCACTAACCAGATAAAAGGGTACAAACACGCATCAGAACCACTTAAGGCATCTATTATTGCCCTCTCAAATGCAGGCAAGTCTACGAGAGAAATTGCTATAACCTCGCAATCAACTGTCTCTTGAGTGCTTAGGGCACATAATGATGCCACTCCTGCTCTAAGGAAGGAAACAAAGGGACGAAAGAAAAAGATTGATGATAGAACTGGCAGGGTAATCAAGAGAGAAGTTGCGAAGAATAGGACTATAACTAGCCAAGAAATTGCAGCCAGTCTAAGCGAAGAGCAAGGTGTTAGTCTTGCCTCTTTAACAGTCCGTCAGTGGCTGTTAGAACAAGGCTACAAATCTTGCACACGAAGTTTTAAGCCGCTAATAAGCAAAGCCAACAAAGCCAAGAGACTTGAATGGGCTCACTATTACAAAACATTTACCCTAGAAGACTGGAAGAATGTTTTCTTCTCCGATGAAACGAAAGTTGAGCTAAATTCAAAGGATAAGGTGAGTCACTTTTATCGAACAGCTGTGTACATATATATATATATATATATATATATATATATATATATATATATATATATATATATATAAATAAATATATATATATATATATATATATATATATATATATATATATATATAAATAAATAAATATATATATATATATATATATATATATATATATATATATATATATATATATATATATATATGGTGGACGCTCACGCCGTATTTGACGTATGAGTGTCAAGCATCTGAGTTGCGAGGAACCGACAGCCGAGACACTAGCACATATGATTTGATGATCGTGGTTAAGGATTTGTGAAGAACCAACCACTCTTTTTAAAGGGCCGAATACAGAGACCTGGTGCACTACGGGTTATAAGGTCCCCAAACGACCCTACGCAGGTTTTGAATTTAGAGTTGACCTCCTCGACCAGTTGACATCCAAGGCTATAGAACCTAATCTATATTGCTATTTACCCATAGCTGGAGGGAGAAGAGCATTAATACCTTTCTCAAAGGTATTAGCACATAAGTGAATGTAATGAATTCGTCTGGAATTCGGACACGGCTCTCCGATTTCCCAATCCGCTATATATATATATATATATATATATATATTGCCACTTCTTGGTAGAGAAGGCCGTCTCTTCAATTCTAATTTGAACGGCCGTGAGAATATAAATAATTCAAAAAGCCCACTTCACTTCTGAAGTCCTTCCTGCATTCGTGGCGGACGAAACACTTGTGCATTGTCTTACTGGAACACGTAATTCAGAAAAAAACGGACAAGTATATGGAATTCAGAAGATTACCAATCTGATTAGAGTAGGTAACAATAAGAAAGAAAGAAAGAAAGAAAGAAAGAAAGAAATACGAAAAACACTACTAAAACAAAAGTGATGGTAAAATAAGAAAGGAAAGAAGGAAAGAAAGAAAGAAGAAAAGCACTAACGAAAGCAATTTGAGATGCTAAAAATAATAAAGAAAGAAAGATAGAAAGAAAGGAAAAGAAAAAGAGAAAAAACACAAGTAAAACTAATTAGGGTAGGTACAAGAAAGAAAGAAAGAAAGAAAGAAAGAAAGAAAGAAAGAAAGAAAGAAAGAAAGAAAGAAAGAAAAGAGAAACAAAATAAGGGAAACGAAAAATCTAATTAGACAAGGCAAAAATAAGAAAGAAAGAAAAAAAGAAAGGAAAAGAAAAAGAGAAAAAGCACTAGTAAAACTAATTAGGGTAGGTACAAATAAGAAAGAAAGAAAGAAAGAAAGAAAAAAAGAGAAACAAAATAAGGGAAACGAAAAATCTAATTAGACAAGGCAAAAAGAAGAAAGTGAACAAGTAAATGAAAAAACAATAATAAAATTATTTAATTTAGAAAAAAATAATGGAAGAAAGAGAGAATGAAAGAAAAGAAGAAAGAAAAAAGGGAAAAAAAGAACGAAAGAAAGAGGAAAAAAGAGAAAACACTCCTGAAACTAATTAAGTAAAAACGAGAAAGAAAAAAAGAAAAAACTTACTAAATCTAGCGTAAATAAAAAAGGAAATGAAAGAAAGAATGAATGAAAAAGGAAAAAAGAAAGAAAGAATAAAAAGAAGAAAAAAGTACCTACACTATTAAAAGACATCAGAAGAGGTAAAAAAAAATAAGAAAGAAAGAAAGCTGCCTCCTTGCTAACGCGACTGCATGAATTGAAGCGCTCTACTTGATTGTACGCGGAAATTCAAATTCCAAGTTGGTGTCTGGAGCGGGATAATTCACTTCATGGCTTGAACTAAGTCTTTAGCCTTGGGTGCCAGTCTTCCTAGGGATGGTGTCTCGACAAAAACACCCGGATGTAGGGTTGGCGTCCGACATTTTGTATCAGCTACCGAGAGAACACCAGTTGGCTATTGTCATGCAACGCTTAACACAATTTACGGAGACCTGAGACCAATCTATCTTTAGCTAAAAAAAAACAAAAAAAAAAACAAACGATTACAGTTTGTCGGCCATTGCCACCGAGCGGACAGGGAAATCGTCTCATCTTTACTCCTAGGGCATCCTTTTGGAAGTGTCGTCTCATGGAAATTGACTTCCCCAGACACCAGAGCTGCGGAATCAGGTCTAGACATTGGGGACCTGAGAACAGCACTACAGGACTGAACAGTGTGGAAAAGGGATAATGACTACATTGGCAACTAGGTCTCGTGTTTTACTGCAGAAATAGCTAAATGTAAGGGTATGTTCTATTCTAATAGAGTCTTTTCTATCCGTTTCTGTCTTTCTTGCCGGCGAAGATCATCAAAAATTGCAACGTCAATCGCCATCTACTGTCTTCCTGAAATCTGTCCTTTTAATCTCTTTCGCCTCACGAATGTCTTCTCATTCTGTTTAGCTCTCGGGAACCCTTTTGTGTCTTAGTGGCATTATCGCCTTGCTTGCGATGCAATAATTAATAATAAATAAATGAATTGTTTGCAAACTGTTCTATGTGCAGGATTTTGTCATAGGTAAGTGCCATTTTGGAAAGGTTTCCATTTTCTCGAAGACAGATACGAAAGAAGCAACAAAGAAACTATTCAGATATTTACTAGTCATAAATATAGACTTTTTCTTATTTTCTTTTTTTATGAATATCAGATTTAGACATGACGTCTGGTGAGGGGGGGGTTCTTTCGGAGGCTATGGTTTCTTTTTTACAATAATTCGGTCAGCACACTCTCTCTTAGCTGGGTGTCGTCAGACTCACAGTCCCTCACTTACTGCGCACATACATACCAATACGATTTCATATATATATATATATATATATATATATATATATATATATATACACACACACACACACACATATATATATATATATACATACATATATATATATATATACATATATATATATATATATATATATATATATATATATATATATATATATATATATATATATATATATAACAGAAAAAAGCATAGTTTTCGCGTCCTTTGAAGTATTATTATTTACACTTCACTATTCGTAGTTTTTATTTCACTGAATTGGTTGTAAAAGAATTTTTGACAGACGGTCATGAAGCCGGCTTGTACTTAAAACGAAGCACAATGCAGCGATTCTTAGAGTAAGAAATGATATATGTTACCAAAATAGAAACATATCTGTATGTGTACACACGTACACATACACGCGCACACACGCGCGCACACACACACACACACACACATATATATATATATATATATATATATATATATATATATTGATAGATAGATATAGGTGTGTGCGTGCATTCATAACAACATATATACATATATATATCTATTTTTTTTAAAGTACATATATATATATATATTGATTTTTAAAGTACATATATATATATATATATATATATTGATTTAAAAAGTACATATATATATATATATATATATTGATTTTTAAAGTATATATATATATATATATATATATTGATTTAAAAAGTACATATATATATATATATATATATATATTGATTTTTAAAGTACATATATATATATATATATATTGATTTAAAAAGTACATATATATATATATATATATATATATATATATATATTGATTTTTAAAGTATATATATATATATATATATATATATATATATATATATATATATATATATATATACTTTAAAAATGATAAGGTCAGTTGAATCCGCTACCTTGGTTTCAACCTTACGGTATCCTCAGGCGATTTTTATCAAATGACCCATTAAAGCTTTATTTAAAAAAACAAAAAAACAGCTATGAACGTTATATTATTTAAAAAAAAAACACGAAAAAACAAACACACAACGGAAAAGGAGGAGAAGGATGTGAAGAAAGATACGGTAAGGTTGAAACTTAGGTAGCGGATTCAACTGACGTCCTGATTTTTAAAGTATATATACCTATACATATATATATATATATATATATATATATATATATATATAGATATATATATATATATATATATATAGATATTGATTTTTAAAGTATATATATATATATATATATATATATATATATACTTTAAAAATCAATATATATATATATTTTATATATATGAAACTGTTAGATGTAGACGTCTCTTCTACTCCAATAGCTTCATGTCTCGCACATCACGCCTGTGGAACTCCCTTCCTTATTCCTGTTTCTCTGACAAATACAATCTCCAACTATTTAAGTGTAACGTCAATCGACATCTCCAGCTGCCTTGATCTATCCACTTCCCTTCTCCACATCCTTTCACCTTTCATTCCTATCTGCTCTTCCTCCAAACCTTCTGTAACCCCTTGCGTGCTCGTGACCTCCAGCCTTGCTTGGGGTGATAAGCTTAAAAAATACGATGCTCTGTGTATTTACAAACACAGATGTGAAGTCATGAAGTTTTCGTCAGTAAGAATAGTAATCAGCTTAGTGTCAACGTATTAATCAACAGTATTTACTGTCCCCACCCCACGAGGGATAGATGTGGCACAAGGCCGGGTTTAAAGCGGAGTATTCCCGAGCCCGTAGGCTCGGCCCAAAAATGCCCGTATGGAAGTGTTATCGGAATTTGATAAAACTACGAAGGACAAGTTTTTTCTTTCGGGAGGGTGTATTCATTTTTTTTCGGGGGGGGGGGGCAACTCCGTATATACAGGGTGTATTAAAAATACTTTTACAAACTTTGGGAATGGGTTCCCCACTCCAAAACAAGGACAAATTTTTCATATAAACATATATCTACATAAAAAGGTTACTTTGTATTCATAATTGCACAGGGTATAGTCTAGAAAAGGCCCTTGATATCGGATATTGATTTTCTGTTCAAGATCTTTCTTACCTCAACTATGAATATCTATGACAACAGTAGAGCCCACCCGCTCCAATCATCATCATTTATCTCGAAAGCAGGAACGTTGTCTTCTATTGGTAGATTTGTTTCGTGTGCGGTATGGAATAGTTAAATTGTCAGTGCCCATAACTTCACATGTGTATTTATAAATGCACAGGGCATAGTCTAGGAAAAGATTAAATAGGCTGGAGATTTCATTTCCTTCTTGTCATATTCCTGATGAAGTCTGAATTTGTTTCTGATTTGGGGTCCTCGGCAGAAATGTAAGAATTTTATTGACCGATAATGTTCCTCCATTAGATCAATGCAATTACTGGAAGACAGAAGTCCCTATTGATGCGGCCATATCCTGCTATAAGGTCCACATAGCAGGTAATGCCTTTCAGAGCCTAAAGGAAATAGTATGAAACAGGAAAATGTCGTTAGAAATAAATATTTTTTACTGGTAGTGTGACGGTGCGCCGACTTTTTGAAATAAAAATGTTTATTTCAAATGAAGTTTATGTATGGCTGTGTTATTGCAATTTGATAAAACTACGAAAGACAAGTTTTTGTTTCCTGAAGTGTGTATTCATTTTTTTTTTTTTGGTGTGTGGGTGGGGGGCTGATTCTGTTTATAAAGAGTGTATCAAAAATACATTTACAAAGTTTTGGGAGGGGTTTACCACACCAAAACAAGGACAAATGTTTCATATAAACATATGTCCATATAAAAAGTTTATCTTGAGTCCTATTTGATTGAACTCTTCATATCGATTATTGATTTTCTGTTCATGATCACTTGAGTTATCACTCGAACTATGAATACCTATGTCATCAGCAGAGCCCCCCCCCCCACTAATCATCACCAGTACATTGATCTCGAAAGGGAAAACGGGATTGTTATCTTCTATTGGTAGATTTGTTTCGTGTACGCTATGGGATATTTAAGTGGTCAGTGCACGATAATGTGCCTGTATTAGAATGATGCATTCAGTGGATCCAGAGCTTGGAAGGCGGTTTCTAAAGGGCAAGAAAAGTCAGTTGATGAGCATTTTGCGATTATGTAGCGCCACTCCATAAAAAAACTGTCGAAGAAATTCCTTAAAAATAATTAACCCTGATCCTAGCCAAGTTATTTTAACCGCCGCTTGAAGGAAAAATCTTTTCTAGGGCTGTGGAAGGAGGCAAGCGGTTGCCCGGTCTTCACGTACGCGGCAGAGCGATTCTCGCCCTCCCAGTATAGACCCATTAGTCTCCTCGGTATCACCAGTAAGCTCTTGGAGGCTTTAATCAGTAAGATCGACGAGCACCTAGATAGAAACAACCTCTTGTGCGACGAGCAGTATGGGTTTCGATCAACCCGATCCACTGCTGATGTCCTACCTACCATTACACGCAGACTTAATGAGGCCCTTGACACACATGCATCTCGAGGACCCTAGCATTAAATATCGTGAAGGCATTCAACAAGGTATGGAAACAAAGGTTTGCTACACAAACTCTGACAGCTATGGAATCACTGGAAGAGTTTTCTCAATTATAAAATCCTTCCTAGCAGGTGGATCCCTGAAGGTAATTATTAACAGCCAGTCCTCCGAGGCCCTAGAAGTCTCTTCTCGGGGCAGGCCATCGGCGAGAAGTAACCTTATCGTAAGCCTCTACTTCGAGTGGCCCACGGGCCTTGTACAAGTTGAAGCCTCCTGTAAAATAGTAATAAAAAAAACTAAAATTGCATCCACCAGGTCTAACCTTCACGGCGAGGACCCACCATGCCTCTTACATTGTAGCAAACCACCTACATTCCCTCTGTATTCCATCGGCGAGAACTAGTTCCGCTCAAACAGCTTCTTCCCGCGAACCACTACACTTTGGAACAGCTTCCAAAAAGGATCAGTTCGAGTAGATTGTTGTAGTTCCACGTGCTATGCCTCCTCACGATGTCTCAGCATCAGTTATCTCCCTTTTACCTCAACTCTTCAAGTTTTTGTTCACCTCACCTGTAGCCATGTATTGAACTCAAATCTCTTTGGATCAAGTCATTGGATTCAACCAATGCTTTTATCCACTGGGCCATGAAGGAGGCAGGAGGGCACAACGGCCGAAAACGTCGTGAATATGGCAACGAAGATGAGGACAGCAAACCGAACAATGTAAATAGTGTAAATAATTACAATACTACATATCAGAAATATAGACAGATTCTGAAGAAGGCTGGAGCGTACAACGGCCGAAAAGTCGTGAATACAGCAACGAAGATGAAGACAATATTCCGAACAATGTAAATAATTGCAATACCACATCTCAGAAATATCGACAGATCCTGAAGAAGGCCGGAGCTTACAACAGCTGAAACGTCGTGAATATGGCAACGAAGATGAGAACAACATAAATAGTGTAAATAATTAAAACACCTGATCTCAGAAAATATAGACAGAAAATGAACCTTACTAGGAAAAGAAACTGGGAAGAGTTATTCCCGAAGACATATTTTTCCATTGGTCTGGAAAAACCGTCGAATACAGCCAAGAGTTTAGACATTTTTGAGCGCGTTGGACGCCAAACATGACATCCATATGAGAGCCTCGATTTGACTTGGCTATTTAAGAACATGAACATGACTAGCGAGGAATTAATGACCCTAATACTTGAGCTATGGCCGTTAGAGCTCAATACTTTCCTTAATGGCGAGATTGATTTTTTTCTCTCTCTGTCAGATTGATAGCAATAAAAGTGTCTATTCGATTACGTCGGGTGTAATGGGTAAGAAATGCAAATCCGTACGCTAATTTATAACGCCCGAGGAATTTCCCGACGAAAATGTCAGCGAATCTGATGCAGTGTACGAATATCGGAGAACAAGGTGTTCGCAAAAAGACGACACGATCGAACGGTTGCACCCGATAGCCATCAGTGATATATGAATCATTCGATTCACAAAAATAGAGGAAAGAACAGGAGATCGATAGGCACGGAGATCGATTACGGGATTATACGTTACAGAAATGTGGCGTATTTCGTATGCGAAGGAATGAAACTTGGGCGGAAATGACAAGAATCTTATATATATATATATATATATATATACATATATATATATATATATGTACAGATAAATGTAAACAGATATAAATAGATATTAACAAACATTGATATAGAAAGACAGGTATGGAGAAGAATATATATACATACATATATATATATATATATATATATATATATATATATATATATATATATATATGTAGAGAGAGAGAGAGAGAGAGAGAGAGAGAGAGAGAGAGATATCTACAGATTGCGATATATATATATATATATATATATATATATATATATATATATATATATATATAAAGCATGATGAGAAGCCACGTATACTTTCTTGATATGTATATAATATATGGATAAAATAACTGAAAAAAAATTGGGTTTTTTTTGCGAAAGTATTTATTTCTATGTTTTTATAACAATTTTAAGTATTTATTTCTATGTTTTTATATAAAAACATAGAAATAAATACTTTCGCAAAAAAAACACACCATTTTTTTCAGTTATTTTATCTATATATTATATACATATCTATATAAACATATATATATATACACACATATATATATATATAGAGAGAGAGAGAGATATGAACGGACTGTAATATATATATATATATATATATATATATATATATATATATGAAGAAATATAGTCTTAAAGTGTGCTATATTTATGGGATAAAGTGCTCGATATCAGAGATAGAGCGTGTGTAAATATAAAAGTGGACATGGAAGTCAGCACTTAGAGGCGACAGTCTGTTTCATGCTAGAGCAATCGTCAGGCGATATATATATATATATATATATATATATATATATATATATATATAGAGATAGAGAGAGAGAGAGAGAGAGATAGATAGATAGATAGATAGATAGATAGATAGATAGATAGATAGATAGATATGAATAGATATTAACTAATATAGATGAATATAAAAACGTAGAAATAGATATAAAAAGGGAACAATATATATATATAGACAGACAGAGAGGGAAAGACAGACACAGAGAGAGACAGATAGAGATGACAGAGACAGAGATCCATAGATAGATGAACAGACTGAGATAGATAGATAGATAGATAGATAAATAGATAGATAGATAGATAGATATGTATCTATGTATAAAGTGAGATAGTAGATGACAGAGATATGTAGGTAGTTTGGTAGGTAGTTAGGTTGGTAGGTATGGAATTATATGTGTAGAGATATGGAATTATATATATATATATATATATATATATATATATATATATATAATTATTTTTTTAAAAATACGATTCCTTCGCCATTCATCTACTTTTTTATTGAGCACATTTAAAAAAAAAATAAAGAAAAAATTAATAAAGATCTTCGGATTATTTGCCTGACGTGTTCTTTCCTATTTTTCTATATATTTACACACACACACACACACACACACACACACACACACACACGCACGCACGCGCGCGCACGCACACACACACACACACACACACACGACCGAGCGCATATATATATATATATATATAGTGAAAGCATTGTTATAGTGAACAAATACGGATAGACATGTACAGACATATATATATATATATATATATATATATATATATATATATAGAGAGAGAGAGAGAGAGAGAGTGAGAGAGAGAGAGATTCAATGTGGTTGACAGAAAGAGAGATAGTCAGTAAGAGAGATCTGCAGGCTGCCATACAAACGATCAGATACCTTTATATATAGACATATGTGCATTGGCTTATATAAACATAAATCTTTACCTGTGTGTTTGTGTATTTTGCGTGTGTATTGCTGTGTGCATCGCGTGTCTGTATGTTTGTGTGTTGTGTATGTGTTGTGTGCACGTCTTCCGTGTAGGATGCATATATGTGAGCGAGCTCGCCGTTTTCTGTGTGTTGCGTGCGTGTTGCGGGTGTCTTTGATGCTTGTGTGTGTGTTGCGTGCGTTTGTGTGTGTGTGTGTGTTGTGCGTGGGTTGTACGCGTGCGTGTGAGGATTGCCCGTGTGCATTGTGTGTGTGTGTGTTAGCATGTTAATTAATGGTCTATACAAAGACACACTGTCCGTTCGATATCACAGTCTGGGGCGACGGCGGAAGTTTCAAATTTCAGGTAAGACTTTCTCTTTAATGATAAAACACGCAAGTTTCGAGACTTCGTAATTATTTACAGTGAAGATCGCATTTTCTAACTCATTCGCTCCTTAAGCGGAGGAGGAAATAAAACTAAGATAGATTTTTGAACTGATCGATCCTATATTGATGTGGACATAGCTACGTTGGGAATATTGCAATGAAGATGAGGATAACAGTTCGAATAATGCAAATAATGTAAGTAATCATAACACCTCATCACAGAGATACAGACAAGAAATGTCGAAAAGCGCCTTATACGAGGGTCATTCAATAAATAAGTTGAATTTTTTGGTATAAGGACTTCTAATACTGATAGAAGCTTACTCTTTTTTATTTTTATTTTTTGTTTTACTTCTTTTTCACATGGATTTAATTTCTTTTGCAGATTAAAAAAAAACTTTGAGAGTTTTGGCGATTAATAAAGATGGCCGACCAAGAAGCATGCTCCAGGATTGAACAGCGGTCAGTTATCAAGTTTTTGGTTGCTGAAGGGTGCAAACCAGTTGAAATTCATAGGAGAATGTCAACTGTGTATGGTGCCACATGTTTCAGCCAAAAAAAAATGTCTATAAGCGGGCTAAATTGTTTAAAGAAGGACGGAGCAGTGTTGAGGATGAAGACAGGCCTGGGAGGCCTACAGAAGTGAGGTCTCCTGAGGTGATCGAATCAGTCAATGACCTCATTCAGTCTGACAGAAGGGTGACAGTGGATGACATTGCAAGGACTTTCGAGATTATCTGTTGGGAAAAACGCAGGGGTCATCAGCCAGAAGGAGTCATCTTGCACCATGACAACGCAAGGCCTCACACAGCTGCCCAAACGGTGCAGACCATCAATGAGCTGGGCTGGGAACTGCTCCCTCATCTCCCTTACAGCCCAGACCTTGCCCCTTCAGACTTTCACCTGTTTGGTTCCTTGAAAGCGTTCACGAGAGGCACGAAGTTTAAAAATGACGATGAAGTCAAAAGTGTTGTGAGCGACTGGCTGAGACATCAGTCCAAAGATTTTTACGCTGAGGGAATACGGAAGCTTGTGCACAGATGGGAAAAGTGTGTGACAGTGCTGAGAGACTACGTTGAAAAATAAAAAAAGAGTAATCTTCTATCTGTATTAGAAGTCCTTATACCGAAAAATTCAGCTTATTTATTGAATGACCCTCGTACAATAACCACAAGTACAAAAAGTTTGTCTACAATCTACACAAGACAGTGTCTTTTGTAAGATTTTAGGAGGACTGGTGATTAGGACATTTTGAATGTATCTGACCGTGTTTTCCTATTAATAATTTCTTTTGAAATTACTCCAGCCCCACTAAATAAGGTGATAACGCCATTTGAACGCAGGGGTTACAGGGAGTGAAAGTGAATGACAATGAAAAGACTGGGAATGGAGACGTTTGAGAAAAGCATTAAAAAATATTAACTGTGTTAAAGACGACAGAAGATGGCGATTGACGTTGCATTTAAATTTTTGAAGATTGTAGTTATCAGGGAAGCAAGAAATCAGAAGGGAGTTCCACTGTCGGGAAGTGCGAGAAAATAAACTGCTGGAGTAGAAATGGTGGTTAAATCTGACTATTTCAATAGTAAAAAGGGTGGCACCCAGATGCACGCCTAAATTCGCGTAGTCGGGGCACCAGGGAAAAAAGCTCGTCAAAATGAAAATATTTGTAGAAAAGACAGAAGGAAGCCAGGTCCCGTCGGTGAGTAAGTCACTGAAGTTGAGATGCCAGGTCAAGATTGATTATATTGCAGATCCTTCTTTGGATTTTGTCTAAAATCTCGAGGTGCACAACAGGAGCAACAGACCAATAACTGCAGGGAAAGTAGTGGGTTGCATGAACCACGTATTTTGAATCTCTAATTTAAAGTCTTTTAACGGGTAGATTACCTTCGGCTTATATTGTCATGTCTAACATGAAGTAAAGTTTTTTTTATTCTTTGGGGGAGGGGGAGATTTAATACGAGTTCACAAAATTAATATATTTGAAATAGGATTCTAATTCTAGTTCTCAACATAGTGTCCTTCCTCGAACGGGTTGCAAAAAAGCCATTTTCCTTCCTTCTCATTCAGTGTAGGAGGGTCGTTCAAAAAGCAATACATGTTATTCTTTTAAGTAATACACGTTCTTCTTTTAAAAAAAAATAACCGATTTACTAGTAGAAACACCAAAAGCAGGCCAAAATGAACACAAAATCTGAAGATTATAAATCTAGTCTTCGTATCGTGGCTTTAGTTTCGGGAGAAAATAAAGACAAAAGCTGTCCAATATTTTTTATTATGCTGTTCCTCGATCTAAGCTTTCGGCTCACACGAGTCATCTTCAGAGTGGTTATATGAACATTACCACAGAGATGGTCAACGCCAAAGAGGACATCTTGTTTTCTTTACATAGATGTATGCTATGCGACTTTAACGGTCGCCGAATAGTAGACAAATGTAAAATTGTAATGCGCTTCTTTGACGTCATGCACAACCACGCGAGGTAAAGAAATGCTGGCGGTAATAACAGTTGGAGAAAACTTCTGTCTCATCAGCCATATATCAAGAGATACATAATCGCACAAACGCTTAACTGATTGACAGACTCCGTAGTTTTGTAGACGAACATTTGTGTAATTGTCCAGTCCACTCGTCAGGAGATATCAGTAAAGGTCCTTTTTTATGTTTTTGTTATATTAAGTTAAAATAATAATTTATACGCATTTTTTTTTTATATAAGTGTTAGGTTGATTTCCGATTCGCAAAACTATGCGCGCGTGTGTGTATGCCTGTACGTGTGTGTGTGTATACGCGTGTATGTTTGTGTACGTGTACATGTGTGGGATGTCGCGCGTATTTCATTATTTCTTCATTTGTTTTATCTCCTTATACTCTTTCGTTATTCCTTTTTTTTTTCTTTTTTTAATCTTTCGATTCTAAATGACAAAATCTAATATGGCAAAATTATTTTCAGGGTCGGAGACGATTTAAAATTAATATTCCAGTATATTCTGGGGTCTATCTATATTTCTGAGATGAGGTATTATGTACATTATTTACATTATTCGGACTATTGTCCTCATCTTTGTTGCCATATTTATCACAGCGTGTTGGCCCTTCAGTATCTGTTTATATTTCTGAGATGAGGTATTATGCACACTATTTACATTATTCGGACTATTGTCCTTGTTGAGTCTTGACTCATTGTTGAATCTCGACTAATGCATGGAATAATAATGCAACACAAAATGTACTTAGAACAAGAATGTATTATAACAAGAAAGTGTACACAATATTTACATCTAGTATTTCTGTATATTTCTGGGAAGACGTTCCTGGAGAATGTGTTGACTAAGTCGCAGTCGGTCAAAGTCTCTAGTTGGATCTCTGTATTCGCTCCTCTGTCTTCCGGTACCAACCATTATTTATATAGTCGGTAGTCACCTATGCAGATTAGGTGGATCCTACCACAACAGTCCTCATCTTTGTTGCCATATTTATCACAACGTTTATCCACTGTGCCATGTGTCCGTAAGTCATTTCCGCCTATCTACAATAGAATGGGTTTTTAATATCTACTCTTAGTTTATTTAGCACACGGACCTGTCTATATTTCTGAGATGAGGTATTATGTACACTATTTACATTATTCAGACTATTGTTCTTATCTTTGTTGCCATTTTTATTACAACGTTTCGGCTGTTGTACGCTCCGGCATTCTTCAGGTGGTTGGAATGTCGAACTACGCCCTTTATTTCACTCACTGGTGTAAACTGTTCTGCAGTGGATAAAGACGTTGGTTAGATCCAATGACAGGACACAAATAGTTGTGAGTTCAATACCTGGTTAAGGCACTGGAGAACTTGGAGCGGGGAATTAGCAGAAGATAACTGACATCCATTAGACATGGCACGTGGAACTAGAACAATCTACCCCCAGTGAGCGAAATAAAGGAATCAGTCCAACATTCTAACCAACTGAAGAAGGTTGGAGCGTACAACGTTGTGATAAATACGGCAACAAAGATGAAAACAGTAGTCCGAATAATGTAAATAGTACTTATTCTGGGGTTTTCTAAATATTTTTCAAACTATCGATGTAATCCGATTTTTTCATTGTTTAACCCATTACCTGCCATGTGCCCCATTTGGGGATCTGCTAAAATTAAACTCACTACATGTTATTTCTTGTTTTTACATTGAATTGCTTACATACATTGCATTTGCAGAGGTATATTTTGAAACAATTAATCTTTAAAGTTTTTATTATTAGCCGTAAGAAAACATTTTCTGTCGTAATTTTACATTCCACGAGTAGAAAAATAATGACTATTTTGAAAAGTATTTTTTATTATTTCTAATCAATATTATTTTTTGATGTTTTATACACATATATATTTGATGTTCTAGTTTCTATAAAAACGACAATGGTAACTACTGAAATTAAACATAAGGAGTAAATAAACTCCTAAGACACCTTTCTGAGACAAAAATGCGCATTAAAAAATTTGGGAGATAAAGGGTTAAATAATGTTTTTAAATTATGGCTTAAATTGTTAAATGGTATATATATATATATATATATATATATATATATATATATATATATATATATGTATGTGTCTGTGTGTGTGTGTGTGTGTGTGTGTGTGTGTGTGTGTGTGTGTGTGTGTGTGTGTGTGTGTATATCTTCCCCGGACGAGGTTCGGTGAGGTTGACCAACCCGATCCCGTTTATACGGGTTCTACGGGCATTTTTGGGCCGAGCCTACGGGCTCGGTGAGCCCACATTAAACCAGCCTTGTGAAACATTCGACACACGTGGGCGTGTTGCTGAACATCGTGTGAGTCAGTCAGTCAGTCAGTCAGAGACAGAGTCGCGTCCGAGCTGCTCGGCCCGAAGGCCTGGATCAGGGTGTAGTATCTGTTCGCAGATCGCTCGCTTGGCCGGCCTTCTGGCTGAGAGCTTCACTCGATACTTACCTGGTGTAAGGATTCGTCCCTGCGCTGGTGGTATCATGGCTACGTATAGCTATGACCAGCTTTGACCAGCTCCGCCCAGCTTGGACAAGATATGACCAGCTAAGACCAGCCAAGACCAGCTATGACCAGCTCTGACCAGTTTGGACAAGCTAGGAGCAGCTAGGACCAGCAAAGACCAGCGGCCCGGGTGAAAACACTCGGGTCCCCACGTTAAAAACTGATCCTGTGTCACAACCTGACTCAGTGGGGGGTCAAGTAAATACCGAGACAATGTCGCGTCAGACGATTACTGTAAGACATTGGAATAGTGATACTTCGAGACAACCTAGTTTTCTCTAACCAAACCTGATAGTCATTACTAACACTTCTACTTCTTTTGTACATATTCTGTTTGTAATATATCTGTGTTATTCCATACCTGTGTTCGAGTTATTCTTCATTGGTTCGACCTTGGGCCATCATCGTGGTACAAAGAACCTGGACCATAACACATATATATATATATATATATATATATATATATATATATATATATATATCTACAGCTGATGTGCTTACGGCCATCACTGGATTTGTCTACGAAGCTCTTCATAATAACGGAGAAGCTCGCGCCGTGGCCCTTGACATCACCAAGGTGTTTGAAAGGTTTTGGCATGACGGCCTTCTTCGCATGCTTCTGGGCTATGGTATTACAGGTCGATTGTTTGACCTAATACAATCATTCCTGTCAAAGGTCGTTCTCAACGGTGTCTCCTCCACCTCCTATCCCACGAACCCAAGTGTTCCTCAAGGCTCAATCCTAGGCCCTACTCTGTTCCTTACATTCACAAATGATCTTCCTGACACCGTAGATTCCCAAGTTGGCATCTACGCGGATGACACCACAATTTACTCCTGTCTCAAAAACAAATCTAGTGTCGCTGACAAAATTAACCTTGCCGTTCGTCTCGAAAAGGACGTCCAATCGGTTGTGAACTGGGGAAGGAATTGGCTGGTTAACTTTAATGCCTCAAAAACAAAACTGCTCTCTATTAATCACCACAAGGATCCTTCCCTGCATCCCATTAGAATGTCTGAAGATCAAATTCTTGAGAGCTCCTCTTTGTGGCTGCTCGGCACGCTGTCTGCTGACCTGTGATGGAACAAATACATTGAGTCGATTGCTTCATCCACCGCAAGGACAAGTGGCTCCCTGTGACGGGCCAGGAAATTTTTCTCCCCTGAATCGATCTTCCAAATTTACAAATCCGCCCTTGCATGGAGTATTGCTGCCATGTATGGTCTGGATCCCCTTCTGTTTGACTCGGGGTTCTTGATAAGATCCAGAGACGGGTATGCAATGTAATTGGCCCTGATCTGGCTTCCCGTCTGCAGTCTCTCTCACAGAGATGCACCGTCCCCTCTCTCTGTCTCTTTTACAAATACTTCCATGGTAATTGCTCTGATGAGCTGATATCGCTGCTTCCCAGGACCCATGAATTCAAGCGTCGTACGAGGCTGGCATCCCGTTCCCACCCCTTCACTGTTGAAACTGTTAAATGTAGACGTCTCTTCTACTCCAATAGCTTCATGTGTCGCACCTCACGCCTGTGGAACTCACTTTCCTATTCCTGTTTCTCTGACAACTATAATCTCCAACTATTCAAATGTAACGTCAATCGACATCTCCAGTTGCATTGATCTATCCACTATACTTCTCCACATCCTTTCCTCTATCACTCCTATCTGCGCTTGATCCAAATCCTGTGTAACTCCTTGCGTGATAGTGGCTCCCAGCCATGCCTGAGGTGAAAAGCTTAAAAATAAATAAATATATATATGTAGCGAGAGAGAGAGATGTGTTTGGCTCTATGCTAAACAATATTTGGTTAAACATAATGACAATTCACTCGCGAAGATGTCTAAGTTAAGTCAAGAAAGCTTAAGGATTAACGAAACACAGTGTTATTGTCTTAAATGGTAGTTAAGCCACATCCACTATCTCAGTGTCTTCATATCTATCTATCTATCTATCTATCTATCTATCTATCTATCTATCTATCTATCTATCTATCTATCTATCTATCTCAGTCTCTTCATTATCTATCTATCTATCTATCTATCTATCTATCTATCTCAGTCTCTTCATTATCTATCTATCTATCTATCTATCTATCTATCTATCTATCTATCTATCTATCTATCTCAGTCTCTTCATTATCTATCTATCTATCTATCTATCTATCTATCTATCTATCTATCTATTTATCTATCTATCTATCTCAGTCTCTTCATTATCTATCTATCTATCTATCTATCTATCTATCTATCTATCTATCTATCTATCCATCCCTGTCTCTTCATTATCTATCTATCTATCTATCTATCTATCTATCTATCTATCTATCTATCTATCTATCTATCTATCTATCTATCTATCTATCCCAGTCTCTTCATTATCTATCTATCTATCTATCTATCTATCTATCTATCTATCTATCTATCTATCTATCTATCTATCCCAGTCTCTTCATTATCTATCTATCTATCTATCTATCTATCTATCTATCTATCTATCTATCTATCTATCTATCTATCTCAGCGTCTTAATTATCTATCTATCTCTCTCTCTCTCTCTCTCTATATATATATATATATATATATATATATATATATATGTATGTATATATATATATATATCAGCGTCTTCATTATCTATCTATCTATCTATCTATTGTTTGTCTCGTAAAATATGCAAATAATCTATACAGTCATTGGCTAATGACAGCTCAACACACTGTACCCTGAAGATGGTTATCTTACAGAGATAGTACAATACTACATGCACACATGCAGCTCTCTCTCTCTCTATATATATATATATATATATATATATAGAGAGAGAGAGAGAGGGTGAGAGAGAGACAAAGTGAAAGAGAGAGATGTGTGGCTCTATGCTAAACAACAGTTGGTTAAAAATAACGACAATTCATTCACGAACTTTTGAAGGTGACTAAGCTAAGTCAGGAAAGCTTAAGGATTAATGACACGAGATTATTGTCTTAAAAGGTAGTTAAGCCACATCCACTGAGTCCTCAGCTAGTCGTCAGGGTAGTCCGTTTTCTTTTTTCATTATTGTTAATCCTAACTGATCGTCGGAGTGTACCGATCACAGAGACCGCAGCCGGTCTACCGTCAACGGGTTTCAGGGCGAAATATCGGTGCAAAGATTACGTTGACAAATCTATGACAAATATTATCGGGGGAAATCATAAACATTTAAAGATTTTTGAAAGTTCGGGCTTACAATGTCATGGTGTAAGAAGTGACAGTTCTCATTGAATTTAAATATATATATGAAGAGACTGTGATAGATAGATAGATAGATAGATAGATAGATAGATAGATAGATAGATAGAAACAGATTGAGATAGATTGACAGATGGACATACTGTTAAATAGATATATATTAACAGATTGAGCTACATAGAGATATAGATAGATATGAACAGACTGACGTAGATAGATATAAACAGACTTGAGCGGTTGTGGTAGGTAGATAGATAGATAGATAGATAGATAGATAGATAGATAGATAGATAGAAAATGAATCGGTTGTGATAGATAGATAGATAGATAGATAGATAGATAGATAGATAGATAGATAGATAGATAATTAATCGTTTGTGGTAGATAGATAGATAGATAGATAAATAGATACATAGATAGATAGATAATCGGTTGTGATAGATAGATAGATAGATAGATAGATAGATAGATAGATAGATAGATAGATAAATAGATAGATAGATAGATAGATAGATAGATAGATAATCGGTTGTGGTAGATAGATAGATAGATAGATAGATAGATAGATAGATAATCGGTTGTGATAGATAGATAGATAGATAGATAGATAGATAGATAGATAGATAGATAGATAGATAGATAGATAGATAGAGTAATGCTTATTTCGTGCCAGATACTTACACACACACACACACACACACACACACACACACACACACACACACACATATATATATATATATATATATATATATATATATAGCTCAATCTGTTAATATCTATCTATCTAACAGTCTGTCCATCTGTCTCTCTCTCAATCTGTCCATATATATCAATCTATCTCAATCTGTTTCTATCTATCTATCTATCTATCTATCTATCTCAGTCTGTTCATATCTATCTATCTATATATATATATATATATATATTTTTCCTGTCGTAAAAATGTGCAAAGTAAACTATAGAGTCATTGGCTGATGACAGCTCAACACACCGTACTCTGTAGGTGGTTATCTTGCAGAGAGAGTACAACACTACATGCACACACACACGCACATCTCTCTCTCTCTCTCTCTCTCTCTCTCGCTATATATATATATATATATATATATATATATATATATATATATTATTGTTTGGGGAACCCGGCCTTCTAGCATATCGTAGACCTAAGAACCTAAAAGAAATCATAGATAGTAACCACATTTTAGGGGACAAGGTAATCCGGGATAAACTAACAACAAAAACAACAGGATTTTCCCAACCATGTAACAACAAAAGAAGTTTATGCTGCAACCACGTTAGACACACGAATTCATTCACTAGCTCCGTCACTAAATCTACTTTCAAAATCTACCACGACTCTAACTGCAGAAGTCATAACATAATTTACCTCCTAGAATGCACACTATGCCGGAAACAATATGTAGGAAAATCTGAATGGCCCTTTCACTACAGAATTAATAATTATCGGAATCGAATTAAGTCGACCCCCCATGAAAAATTATTTATTACCTGTTTAACAACATTTCCGCCTAGAAAAACACGATTTTGAAACCCACGCCAAATTCACTATAATTGAGAGAATGGAAAAGTTCAGAGCAGATAACATTAGAAAGATTTTACAAGTTCATGAAAATAAGTGGATTCTAAAAAACGCTCTATCCAGACGGGCTTAATCACAAATTTAACAATATAGATAGTATTAATATATAACTACCACAGATCAGGATCTGCCCACATTTCTCACCCAAACAAGTCAGACATGCTTACGGAGACACACACCCAAACGCATATACGCACTTATACACATCATACTATCTCACTCCCTAATGATAACACACACCCATAGTAATATACACGCTTACACACATCATACTCACTCACTCCCTACGAACCAAATAACACACACACACTTAACAGAGACACCCCCGCTCTTCAGGTACCAATAAATCTGTCAAAATGACCAAGGGAATTCAGAGCAGCATGAATCCATCCAACTCTTATCTCAAATAACAACTTAAAAGAGACTGTTTGACCAACACAAGGACTGACCAAAATCCATGATGAAAAAATTTAAAAAAAACAAATGAAAACTACAGACAAAAGTTCATTTTCTCCATCAAGACATTAATTTCTGTATTTTTCTGCTGGTAACCAGCATAATTATTTTTCTCCTGATGATAGCCATGTTGGCCGAAACTAGCCTTGGAACCTATTTAAAATAATAAATCAAAATAATAGGAATAGTAAGAGATGCTTTCCAGAAACTAAGCAAAAATGATGAAATAAGTCCTTACTATTTTCAACACACACGCATAACCCATACCAAATCGGTTAGGTTTCAATCCTGGCTTGAGACATTCGGATGTCTAGTCGCACTTAGGAGCTGTGATACTGCGGAACAGTACTGCGAATGATTCATATATATATATATATATATATATATATATATATATATATATATATATATATATATATATATATATATTATATATATATGATTAATATGTGCAAAGGTTTGTCACTTAGCGGATAGATGTTACTTTCCGCATCCCGACTCCTGAGTTTCGTAGACAGACCTGTCCTTCAGGGTGTATCAGCAATTTGCTGACCATTATTTTCCTTTTTTTTTCTTATACATTTATCATAGATGTAAATGTTTTCTGTATTTTTTGTGTTCGCGTGTGCGTTTGTGCGCGTGCAGCCAGGCGTCCGTTTTTGCGAATGAGCGTTCGTCCGTCTGCGCGGATGAATGTATATGTAGGGTGTCGTGATCATTTGTGAATTTTTTGTTTTGTTTTTTCAATTTACACTCGCTTTTAGTTTTTTTTTCTCTTTTTTTCTTGCTCTTTTCTTTAGACAGTTGCCATTTTTGTATCGAGTTGCTTCAAACTATAGACATGTTAGATTTTAATTTTTGGACGTCCTAGTTATTTTTTTTTTTTTTTGCTAGGGAAGTTTTATTTAGCTTTTTACACGAATAATTGATAATAATGCGTAAATATTTAATATATATATATATATATATATATATATATATATATATATATATATATATGATGAAAATGTGGAAAAGACAAAGCAAAATCCGAATATGTGAGTTTACTGTTTTTTTATTTTGTTTTTGTTATTCTGTCGACGTCAGACGTTTCGGTCGAATAGACCTTCTTCAGGACATGGTTAATGGAGACATATTTATATTAGATATCAGTTAGATGAAGAGACGATATATACAGTTTATATATATAGTTTTAAATAGGTCCCCCCCCACTTTCCACTTAGGATAAAATCTCTTCCCTGGGAGCAGGTTTTCGTAGCGCCGCCCACGTGACGCCAGCGTATCCGACTCCAAGAAAGAATACTCTGACTTTAGAATTTCAGTTTTTCTGTTTCTGACCAGTCCTGTATATATCGTCTCTTCACCTAACTTAAATCTAATATAAATATGTCTCCATTAACCATGTCCTGAAGAAGGTCTATTCGACCGAAACGTCTGACGTCGACAGAATAACAAAAACAAAAACAAAATAAAAAAACAGTATTCTCACATATTCGGATTTTGCTTTGTCTTTTGCACATTTTCATCATACCGTCGGATCTACATCCACACATTTGCTTACATATATATGTATGTATTTCTGAGATGAGGTATTGTAATTATTTACACCATATAGATATTTCGGATTATTGTCCTCATTTTTATTGTCATATTCACGACGTTTCGGCCGTTATACGCTCTGGTCTTCTTCAGGATCTGTCTATATTTCTGAGATGAGGTATTGTAACAATTCACCCTATTTACATAGTTCGGGCTGATATCCACATCTTTATTGCCGTATTCACGACGTTTCGGCCGTTGTACGCTCCGGTCTTCTACATCTTTTAGAACAATCTAACCCCGTCAACTAAATAAAGGTTGGGTTAGAAATCCCGACGCATACCAGCTGAAGATGACCAGGGCGTGTAACGGTCGAAACGTCGTGAATATGGCAATAAAGATGAGGAAAAATATCCGAACAGTGCAAATGGTGCAAAGAGATATGAAATTGTTAAGAGCCATGATTGCCATGATATGAAGAGAGATGGCATCTCTTTTTCTTCTGTGATGTACAGTACTTATTCTATTTTGGAGAGCATCTTGGGTATGACGATAAACTACGCCCGCCAGAAAGGCATCTGACTGGGAGGTTCTGAGGAGCGTGGTACCATCTCTTAATTGCTGTTGTTCCCAAGTCTACCCGAGATAGTATCACCTGTTATGGTCCAAGCTATGGGCAAATAGATAATCCCCAAACTGGTGTCAAAGCACTATGAAAGTGTCTTAATACATTTTCATAGTAAACATACCAGCAATATATTTTTATAGTAAAAAATTATCAGTAATGCATTTTGTGAACTAACAAAAAAAATTATTACCAGCAATACATTTTTGTAAAAAAAATATTACCAGGAATACATTTAAAAAAATATAACCAGCAATACATCTAAAACAATATTACCAGCAATACATTTAAAAAATATATTACCAGCAATACATTTTTGTAAAAAAATATAACCAGGAATACATTAAAAAAAATATTACCAGCAATACATTTAAAAATTATATTACCAGCAGTACATGTAAAAAAATATTACTAGCATTACATTTTGTAAAAGAAATATTACCAGGAATACATTTAAAAAATATTATCAGCAATACATTTAAAACATATATTACCAGCAACACATTCAAAAAAATATTACCAGGAATACATTTTTAAAAAAATATTACCAGCAATACATTTTTGTAAAAAAATATTACCAGGAATACATTTAAAAATATATTACCAGCAATACATTTTGAAAAAATATTACCAGCAATACATCTTTGTAAAAAAATATTACCAGGAATACATTTTAAAAAAAATATTACCAGCAATACATTTTTGTAAAAAAATATTACCAGGAATATATTTAAAAAAAATATTACCAGCAATACATTTTTGTAAAAAAATATTACCAGGAATACATTTAAAAAAAAATATTACCAGGAATACATTTAAAAAAAAATATTACCAGCAATACATTTAAAACATATATTACCAGCAACACATTCAAAAAAATATTACCAGCAATACATTTTTGTAAAGAAATATTACCAGGAATACATTTTTGTAAAAAAATATTACCAGGAATACATTTAAAATATATTACCAAGAATACATTAAAAAAAATATATTACTAGCAACACATTTAAAAGAATATTACCATCAATACATTAAAAAAATATATTACCAGCAATACATTTAAAAATATATTACAGTGTAACCCGGATATAAGAGAGTTGTCGGGACAGGAGAAGAAGTCTCTTATATCCGGTTTTCTCTTATATCCGGGTTTGGTCTATTATATATACATTAACACAGGCTCTAATGTGGGACCAGAGAAAATCTCTCTTATATCCGGGGTACACTGTACAAGCAACACCTTTAAAAAAATATTACCAGCAATACATTTAAAATATCTTACCAGGAATACATTTAAAAAATATAATACCAGCAACACATTTAAAAAAATTTTACCAGCAATAAATTTAAAACAATATTACCATCAATACATTTTTGTAAAAAGAAATTACTAATACCGGTTGGAAAATTAAAATTCATCATTAAATGACCCATGAGGGTTTGCTATGCCGCTAAACAAACAAACTATTTTGGAGTTTGTTTTTTATTTTCATGTTTTAAAATATCGACTCGTATGCTGAACTTTCCTACAAAGAGATATTTTTAGTCAACAATCGACGCAAAACTAACAAAAAAGAGAAAAAAAAAAAGAAAGAGAAAAAAGAGAAAGAAAACAAAATACTTGAAAGAGAAGAAGAGAAAAAACGATAAAATGTTAAGATCAATTTAAAAATAGGTAGGAGAAAGAAAGGGAGACGGAAGGTATTCGAGAAGAGATAAAGAAAGAAAGAAAACAGAAAACCCGAAATAGGAGGACAATATGGCGAAGCCGTACATGACGATAGCAAAACCAGTAATGGCGAAGGTGAATACTGATAAAAAAAAAAAAGAGAGAGAGAGAAAAAAAAAAAAAATGATATGGCTTCTTCCGCAAACATCATCTCCACCGGTCCAAAACATCTACAGACTTATCCTGAAACCCGAACTAAAACCTTCATTCGGCAAAGTGTATCAACACCTGATCCCCCGGGACACGAAAACTCTGATGGAATTAGGCCAGATCTTTCACTCCCGTATATGTTCAGGAATCACGGATGGAACATAATGAGGGGCTAATTAAGATCATGTCAGCCATCTGCTGGCGAAAAGATGAGAAGTTTGAGTTGTGTGTATAGGTGGACCCAGAGCGGTGAAGTAGTTAGAGGAGAGGGCGTGCAGCGTGAAATGCAGTTTAGTGAATTGGGAGGGGGGTGTCGTTGTCGGTTGGGGTATCTTTCTTCAAGTAAAACACAAATAAAAACGCCTTGTTTAGGCATTTTTCGTCCGTCCGTCCATTCAATATGGTTGGTTATTAAGAAACAGAGACATTTAAACGGACAGACGAGGATAATTTCACCGCCGCTGTTATTATCAATGTCTCATCTCACGTCGTGGGTTGAGGCACACACACACACACACACACACACACACACACACACACACACATAGAGAGAGACACACACACGCACAAAACACACACAGAAACGCACATACACATAGAGAGAACGCACATACACACACACAAAAAACACACACACATACATAGAGACAGACAGACAAACAGACATACGCGCATATATATATATTATATATATATATATATATATATATATATATATATATATATATATATATATATATATATATATATACGCTCTATCACTGATATTGAGCACTTTACCCATAAATATAGCACACTTTAAGACTATATTTTTTTAGGTTCTGGCCATTATATATATATTGCTTTAGGTTCTGCCCATTATATATATATATATATATATATATATATATATATATATATATATATATATATATCAATTGAAAATTGAAGCGAAAGGTTTTTGTTTTAATAGTTACATTAAATCCAAAATTTAAAAAGAGAGAGACGCTTTTGCGTAAACCTTTTTCTGCCTAATATTAACTTCATTTACACTAAGAGTTTTCTTTACCGTCGATAATATACCAGTTACTCTTATCCACAGAATTGTTCTGGGAATTTTACTATAATATTGACATGTAATATATATATATATATATATATATATATATATATATATATATATATATATATATAAATCACCATCGCTACTCGTTCGTCCGCATGTGTACATGTACAAACATAATAAATTTAATTCGATGAAACGCGTTACAAATAAATTTTTGCCACTTTTTATTATATTTCCCCATATATATATATATGTATATATATATATATATATATATATATATATATATATATATATATATATATATATATATATATATATAAAAGTGGA
>OZ038518.1:11287975-11352975 GCA_964036315.1 Acanthosepion esculentum
CTTTCACTCCCAGGAACCCGCAAAGATTCAACTACAACGCCCATCACCATCTTCTGTCTTTTGATGATTTTATTACCTTAGAATTAAGCTCACCCAGATGATCCACAAACAAGAACTGAACTTGTACAGTTTTAAAATGAGACCAAAACCAAAGTATTAAAAAAAATATTTATTAATCAATTGAAAATTACATATAAAAATCATTCAACCAATAATAATAAAATGATTAACAATGATAAAGATAAAAAATATAAACTAGATATTCACTCTACACACACATGAGAGGATGCTGAAAAGTTCTCAGCCTGACCAAGAAGAATGACTGAGAGCTATGAAACTTTCATGCTATTCTCCTGAAATGAACAAAATCAATCAATCGATTGCTGGCTGTTATTGAGAAGAAGGGTCACTATATTGAGATGTAAATGCTTCAAACAAAGACTTATCATATATATTTGTTATTTGTTCTGTTGTAGATGTTGATCAATTTTTGATGATTTTATTACCTTAGAATTAAGCTCACCCAAATGATCCACAAACAAGAACTGAACTTGTACAGTTTTAAAATGAGACCAAAACCAAAGTATTAAAAAAAATATTTATTAATCAATTGAAAATTACATATAAAAATCATTCAACCAATAATAATAAAATGATTAACAATGATAAAGATAAAAAATATAAACTAGATATTCACTCTACACACACATGAGAGGATGCTGAAAAGTTCTCAGCCTGACCAAGAAGAATGACTGAGAGCTATGAAACTTTCATGCTATTCTCCTGAAATGAACAAAATCAATCAATCGATTGCTGGCTGTTATTGAGAAGAAGGGTCACTATATTGAGATGTAAATGCTTCAAACAAAGACTTATCATATATATTTGTTATTTGTTCTGTTGTAGATGTTGATCAATTTTTGATGATTTTATTACCTTAGAATTAAGCTCACCCAAATGATCCACAAACAAGAACTGAACTTGTACAGTTTTAAAATGAGACCAAAACCAAAGTATTAAAAAAAAATATTTATTAATCAATTGAAAATTACATATAAAAATCATTCAAAAATTTCTTAACTTTTCTGAGATTTCCTTGACCAAATTTTATAAAATTCCCTGACTTTTTTTACCATGTTAATCACTTCAACTCCTCATGGACATCCGTTGACTTTGAGGACATTATTTTATACGTTTTCTGGGGTTTCTGGAAAATGACAACAGCTTTCAAGTCATGTAAAAATCAGACTTACAGACATAAGAAACATAAACATATAAGATATAAAACACACAAACATATAAGACATAACACACATAAACATATAAGATATAAAACACATAAACATATAAGACATAAAACACACAAACATATAAGACATAAAACACATAAACATATAAGACATAAAACACATAAACATATAAGACATAAAACACATAAACATATAAGATATAAAACACACAAACATATAAGACGTAAAACACATAAACATATAAGACATAAAACACACAAACATATAAGACATAAAACACATAAACATATAAGACATAAAACACATAAACATATAAGATATAAAACACATAAACATATAAGACGTAAAACACATAAACATATAAGACATAAAACACATAAACATATAAGACATAAAACACATAAACATATAAGATATAAGACGCACAAACATATAAGACGTAAAACACATAAACATATAAGACATAAAACACACAAACATATAAGACATAAAACACATAAACATATAAGACATAAAACACATAAACATATAAGATATAAAACACACAAACATATAAGACGTAAAACACATAAACATATAAGACATAAAACACACAAACATATAAGACATAAAACACATAAACATATAAGACATAAAACACACAAACATATAAGACATAAAACACATAAACATATAAGACATAAAACACATAAACATATAAGACATAAAACACATAAACATATAAGACGTAAAACACATAAACATATAAGACATAAAACACACAAACATATAAGACGTAAAACACATAAACATATAAGACATAAAACACACAAACATATAAGACGTAAAACACATAAACATATAAGACATAAAACACACAAACATATAAGACATAAAACACACAAACATATAAGACATAAAACACATAAACATATAAGACGTAAAACACATAAACATATAAGACATAAAACACACAAACATATAAGACGTAAAACACATAAACATATAAGACATAAAACACACAAACATATAAGACGTAAAACACATAAACATATAAGACGTAAAACACACAAACATATAAGACATAAAACACACAAACATATAAGACATAAAACACATAAACATATAAGACATAAAACACACAAACATATAAGACATAAAACACATAAACATATAAGACATAAAACACATAAACATATAAGACGTAAAACACATAAACATATAAGACATAAAACACACAAACATATAAGACGTAAAACACATAAACATATAAGACATAAAACACACAAACATATAAGACGTAAAACACATAAACATATAAGACGTAAAACACATAAACATATAAGACGTAAAACACATAAACATATAAGACATAAAACACACAAACATATAAGACATAAAACACATAAACATATAAGACATAAAACACATAAACATATAAGACGTAAAACACACAAACATATAAGACATAAAACACACAAACATATAAGACATAAAACACATAAACATATAAGACATAAAACACACAAACATATAAGACATAAAACACATAAACATATAAGACATAAAACACACAAACATATAAGACATAAAACACAAACATATAAGACATAAAACACATAAACATATAAGACATAAAACACATAAACATATAAGACATAAAACACACAAACATATAAGACATAAAACACATAAACATATAAGACATAAAACACACAAACATATAAGACATAAAACACATAAACATATAAGACATAAAACACACAAACATATAAGACATAAAACACATAAACATATAAGACATAAAACACACAAACATATAAGACATAAAACACATAAACATATAAGACATAAAACACACAAACATATAAGACATAAAACACAAACATATAAGACATAAAACACATAAACATATAAGACATAAAACACATAAACATATAAGACATAAAACACACAAACATATAAGACATAAAACACATAAACATATAAGACATAAAACACACAAACATATAAGACATAAAACACATAAACATATAAGACATAAAACACACAAACATATAAGACATAAAACACATAAACATATAAGACATAAAACACACAAACATATAAGACATAAAACACATAAACATATAAGACATAAAACACACAAACATATAAGACATAAAACACATAAACATATAAGACATAAAACACACAAACATATAAGACATAAAACACAAACATATAAGACATAAAACACATAAACATATAAGACATAAAACACATAAACATATAAGACATAAAACACACAAACATATAAGACATAAAACACATAAACATATAAGACATAAAACACATAAACATATAAGACATAAAACACACAAACATATAAGACATAAAACACACAAACATATAAGACATAAAACACACAAACATATAAGACATAAAACACATAAACATATAAGACATAAAACACACAAACATATAAGACATAAAACACAAACATATAAGACATAAAACACATAAACATATAAGACATAAAACACATAAACATATAAGACATAAAACACACAAACATATAAGACATAAAACACATAAACATATAAGACATAAAACACACAAACATATAAGACATAAAACACATAAACATATAAGACATAAAACACACAAACATATAAGACATAAAACACATAAACATATAAGACATAAAACACACAAACATATAAGACATAAAACACATAAACATATAAGACATAAAACACACAAACATATAAGACATAAAACACATAAACATATAAGACATAAAACACACAAACATATAAGACATAAAACACAAACATATAAGACATAAAACACATAAACATATAAGACATAAAACACATAAACATATAAGACATAAAACACACAAACATATAAGACATAAAACACACAAACATATAAGACATAAAACACATAAACATATAAGACATAAAACACACAAACATATAAGACATAAAACACACAAACATATAAGACATAAAACACACAAACATATAAGACATAAAACACATAAACATATAAGACATAAAACACACAAACATATAAGACATAAAACACAAACATATAAGACATAAAACACATAAACATATAAGACATAAAACACATAAACATATAAGACATAAAACACACAAACATATAAGACATAAAACACATAAACATATAAGACATAAAACACACAAACATATAAGACATAAAACACATAAACATATAAGACATAAAACACACAAACATATAAGACATAAAACACATAAACATATAAGACATAAAACACACAAACATATAAGACATAAAACACATAAACATATAAGACATAAAACACACAAACATATAAGACATAAAACACAAACATATAAGACATAAAACACATAAACATATAAGACATAAAACACATAAACATATAAGACATAAAACACACAAACATATAAGACATAAAACACATAAACATATAAGACATAAAACACACAAACATATAAGACATAAAACACATAAACATATAAGACATAAAACACACAAACATATAAGACATAAAACACATAAACATATAAGACATAAAACACACAAACATATAAGACATAAAACACATAAACATATAAGACATAAAACACACAAACATATAAGACATAAAACACATAAACATATAAGACATAAAACACACAAACATATAAGACATAAAACACAAACATATAAGACATAAAACACATAAACATATAAGACATAAAACACATAAACATATAAGACATAAAACACACAAACATATAAGACATAAAACACATAAACATATAAGACATAAAACACACAAACATATAAGACATAAAACACATAAACATATAAGACATAAAACACATAAACATATAAGACATAAAACACACAAACATATAAGACATAAAACACATAAACATATAAGACATAAAACACATAAACATATAAGACATAAAACACACAAACATATAAGACATAAAACACACAAACATATAAGACATAAAACACACAAACATATAAGACATAAAACACATAAACATATAAGACATAAAACACACAAACATATAAGACATAAAACACATAAACATATAAGACATAAAACACACAAACATATAAGACATAAAACACATAAACATATAAGACATAAAACACACAAACATATAAGACATAAAACACAAACATATAAGACATAAAACACATAAACATATAAGACATAAAACACATAAACATATAAGACATAAAACACACAAACATATAAGACATAAAACACATAAACATATAAGACATAAAACACACAAACATATAAGACATAAAACACATAAACATATAAGACATAAAACACATAAACATATAAGACATAAAACACACAAACATATAAGACATAAAACACACAAACATATAAGACATAAAACACACAAACATATAAGACATAAAACACATAAACATATAAGACATAAAACACACAAACATATAAGACATAAAACACATAAACATATAAGACATAAAACACACAAACATATAAGACATAAAACACATAAACATATAAGACATAAAACACACAAACATATAAGACATAAAACACAAACATATAAGACATAAAACACATAAACATATAAGACATAAAACACATAAACATATAAGACATAAAACACACAAACATATAAGACATAAAACACATAAACATATAAGACATAAAACACATAAACATATAAGACATAAAACACACAAACATATAAGACATAAAACACAAACATATAAGACATAAAACACATAAACATATAAGACATAAAACACATAAACATATAAGACGTAAAACACACAAACATATAAGACATAAAACACACAAACATATAAGACATAAAACACATAAACATATAAGACATAAAACACACAAACATATAAGACATAAAACACATAAACATATAAGACATAAAACACACAAACATATAAGACATAAAACACAAACATATAAGACATAAAACACACAAACATATAAGACATAAAACACATAAACATATAAGACATAAAACACACAAACATATAAGACATAAAACACACAAACATATAAGACATAAAACACATAAACATATAAGACATAAAACACACAAACATATAAGACATAAAACACAAACATATAAGACATAAAACACACAAACATATAAGACATAAAACACATAAACATATAAGACATAAAACACACAAACATATAAGACATAAAACACAAACATATAAGACATAAAACACATAAACATATAAGACATAAAACACATAAACATATAAGACATAAAACACACAAACATATAAGACATAAAACACATAAACATATAAGACATAAAACACACAAACATATAAGACATAAAACACATAAACATATAAGACATAAAACACACAAACATATAAGACATAAAACACATAAACATATAAGACATAAAACACACAAACATATAAGACATAAAACACATAAACATATAAGACATAAAACACACAAACATATAAGACATAAAACACATAAACATATAAGACATAAAACACACAAACATATAAGACATAAAACACATAAACATATAAGACATAAAACACACAAACATATAAGACATAAAACACAAACATATAAGACATAAAACACATAAACATATAAGACATAAAACACATAAACATATAAGACATAAAACACACAAACATATAAGACATAAAACACAAACATATAAGACATAAAACACATAAACATATAAGACATAAAACACATAAACATATAAGACATAAAACACACAAACATATAAGACATAAAACACAAACATATAAGACATAAAACACATAAACATATAAGACATAAAACACATAAACATATAAGACATAAAACACACAAACATATAAGACATAAAACACAAACATATAAGACATAAATCACATAAACATATAAGACATAACACACACAAACATATAAGACATAAAACACATAAACATATAAGATATAAGACGCATAAACATATAAGACATAAAACACATAAACATATAAGACATAAATCACATAAACATATAAGATATAAGACGCACAAACATATAAGACATATAAGCATATAAAGACAAACAAATACACAATTTTAAAAAATATAACATAAAAATTATGTGGTCCTCAGATGCAAGAAATTCCCCAAATTTAAAGAATTTGCAAGAATATCCCTGATCAATTTTTATTCGCTGATTCCCAGCATTCTAAGTTCATTGATCACTCTGGCATTAGCTCTCAAATAATAATAATAATCATCAAAATATGTCAGATGAAAATCAGTCAGAATTTGTAAAAATATCATCAGATTTTGGGAATAAATGCATTATATTTCTTCAAGGATGCTGCCATTTTGAAATGCCAAGATGTTGCTTATGGAGGAACTATTTAAAAATCACAATTATTAGGTGAAAGCATAAATATTGCCTTTTCAAAAATCTGTACCCCTGAAATTATTATGCAAATCACATAAATCTCAAATTTGCTTTGAAAACATTTTGTCAAATTTTAAAAGATTAATTTAGACATCAAAACAAAGCTCTTCGGTAGTTTCAACATGTTTTATAAAAATTATTGGATTTATTATAGAAACTGCCGTCTGATGTTATTATGCAGATTAAACTAATTTTAGTTTAAGTTCTCAGAAATCTAATAAAACCTATCTTTTCTTTTTTTTCCATAATATATGTTGAAACATGGAGATATTAAAGGAGCTTTGTGAAGTTTGCTAATCAATAAAGGGGGCCGTTGAAAATGTAAGTTGAGAACTAGAAGCAAAGGAAAAGGCTTTAAGAAGAGCCGAAGGGCAAAGTTTCGTTCGGGGAGGTAGATAGACCCTAAATCCGTTTATACGGGTTCTAAGGGAATATTTTTGGCCGAGCCCACGAGCCCGGAAAACTCACGATAAAATCGGCATTGTGCCACATACAACCCTCGTGGGAGCGGGGGCGCTGTTAAATATTAACAGTTGACCAGATTGTTTACCTACCGAACTCTCTGTCTTGAGCAGAGAGGAACCTGGACGAGGCTTTGCCGAAGGGCAAAGTTTCGTCCGGGGAGGTAGACAGGCCCTGAACCCGTTTATGCGGGTTCTAAGGGAATATTTTTGACCGAGCCTACAGACCCGGAAAACCCACGGTAAAATCGGCCTTGTGTCACATAAATCCCTCGTGGGAGCGGGGGCGCTGTTAAATATTAACAGTCGACCAGATTGTTTACCTGTCGAACTCTCTGTCTTGAGCAGAGAGGAACCTGGACGAGGCTTTGCCGAAGGGAAAAGTTTCGTCCGGGGAGGTAGACAGGCCCTGAACCCGTTTATGCGGGTTCTAAGGGAATATTTTAGACCGAGCCTACAGGATCGGAGAATCCACGGTAAACTCGGCGTTGTGGCGCATACATCTCTAGTGAGGGTGGGGTGGGCTGTTAGATATAACAGTCGAATAGATCTGTTCGTACTGTGCTGGTCAAACTCTCTGCCTCCGAGCAGAAAAGATCCCCAGACGAGGCTATGTCGAAGGGCAGAGTCTCGTCTCGGGACACAGCTACCCGATCCCCTTTTATGCGGGGGTCTACGGGGAATTTTTTAAACTCTTGTGCCACATCCAACCTCGTGAGGAGGCTGGTAAATAGATTGTCAACCGACACACAATCTTCAGTCACGTAATACACGTCTGTTGTATTTACTGTTCAATACACTATTTATCTGCACCCTCTTGTTTTGTTATTTCTTAATCAATACTTGGTCACAACACTTTCTTTTGTATAATATATATATATATATATATATATATATATATATATATATATATATATATATATATATATATATGTATCAATATTGTGATTTTCTTTCTTCGTTTAATGATAATGTTATTAAGCTTATCAGACGATATGAAAAGAACTTACATAAAATATATAGACAACACTTATCTATATTATTTAATGAAACATGTATATATATATATATATATATATATATATATATATATATATATATATATATATATATATATATGACATTAATTCCGACAAATATTTTAATATATTTACTGTTTATACCTTATTTTTAACAACTTACTTGAGTAAATGCCCTGTTTTAATTAAACAATATTAAATACATTTACTGGCCTGAATATTCGAGAAATTTCGTAGAAAATATGCGTTCTCCGAGGGGAATCGAACCTGTATCCCATTTGGAACCCGTCATCTGACCTGACGTGCTATTAACCATTCAGCCACGGAGGACTTTCCGGCTAGCAAATGGTTAACAGCACATCAGGTCAAATGACGGTTTTCATATGGGATACAGGTCTGTTTCTGTTGTGGTTTCTAATGAGGCTATTGTGGACTCTTCCACTTACTATAAAGTTAGTAGGAAAATTAAGCCTCGTGGGAACGGTGATATACACTGAACACCGGTCAACTGACACACACTCCCAAGTCGTATGCCTGTTGTATTTACTGTTCAATACACGATTTATCTGCAACCTCTTGTTTTGTTATTTCTCAAGCATACATTTGCTCACAACACTTTCATTTCTCGGAAATTGTTTTGGAGGAAAGCTTTTCAAATCATTCCCAAGTAAAGAACATCTCTTTCATGCCATTCACTGTTAATCTGAAGAGGCGAATCATGCAAATAAAGCTGCAAAATACTCCAAAATCACACATGAACTACGAGAAAGTCGTCGAAGGAGGCTTGGTTCTGACGCATTGGAAACAGCTGTTAATGCTAACCCGATCATTAAAGTTGAGAAGCTCAGCGGATATTTCAACGTCAGCTATAGGAGTGCCCATAGCAAAAGGAAACGTTTTATTATTTAACCCGTAGCTTTAGGGAGATTGATTCATACATTTCTAAAAGGTTTTTGCGCGTAAGTAAATGCAACGAACTCGACTGGATTTCGGACTCGGATCTCCGATTTGTCGTTTCAAGAGGCTAGTCACTACACCGCCTGGACATACATCCACATCTATTACGGGAGTCAATATATAAAATATCTGATGAGGTGTGCAGGGAAGTGTGGCTTCATGACATTTTTATATCATCAAGAAAAGTATTTTTTTAATCATTTCAATCCAATCGAAGCAATGAAGACGCTAAGGAACAAGGTTGGGGGTGAAAGAATACGAGAAAAATAAATCATTATCTATCTATCAATCGATCTATCATCTATCTATAGATAGATAGATTCATATAGATCTCTCTCTCTCTCTCTCTCTCTCTCTCTTTATATATACGTATAGAGATAGATAGATAGATAGATAGATAGATAGATAGATAGATAGATAGACTTAGATAGATAGATAGATAGATAGATAGATAGATAGATAGATTTTCAACTGTAAAATGAGTGAGACCTAGCGGCCAATCTAGTACTGCGCTTAAATTCGTAAAGACGAATTACCAAAACAATTGTGACAGCAGTATTCAATCAGTGGACGGGTGGTAAACATCATTGTTTAGAGATTTAAACTCGGGAATTGTTGTGTAACCTTGTTAATTGCCTTTTTTTAATTTTTTGTAGATTTCTGAAGGCGAGTTAAATTAACTCTGGGTTATAATATGAGAACGGGTAAAAAATTGTGTAAAATATTGTGAAGATAGATAGATAGATAGATAGATAGATAGATAGATAGATAGATAGATAGATAGATATGAGGAGACTGAGATAGATAGATAGATAGATAGATAGATAGATAGATAGATAGATAGATAGATAGATAGATAGATATGAGGAGACTGAGATAGATAGATAGATAGATAGATAGATAGATATCAGGAGACTGAGATAGATAGATAGATAGATAGATAGATAGATAGATAGATATGAGGAGACTGAGATAGATAGATAGATAGATAGATAGATAGATAGATAGATATGAGGAGACTGAGATAGATAGATAGATAGATAGATAGATAGATAGATAGATAGATATGAGGAGACTGAGATTGATAGATAGATAGATAGATAGATAGATAGATAGATAGATAGATAGATAGATAGATAGATAGATAATGAACGGAAATAGGTAGAGAACGGACAGATTGATATATATATATATATATATATATATATATATATATATATATATATTATAATTTAAAAAAAAATATGATTCCTTCGCTACATAAGATTTCTCATGTTTCAAAAGCGAGAGCCGAGACCCTCAATATAATTACTGAAATTTAGTTGAATTGAGGTATTAAGTCTCGCTTATTTTCGCTTGAAGATGAAGCGGGACTTAATACCTCAATTCAACTAAATTTCAATAATTATATTGAGGGTTCCGGCTCTCGCTTTTAAAACATGAGAACTCTTATGTAGCGAAGGAATCATATTTAAAAAACAAAAATTATAATATAAGCTCTACTTCTGTATGGAGCACTGTCTTTTTGAAAATAAAGACAAAAATACTAAAGAACTCCGGATTATTTACCTAACGGGTTCTTTCCTATTTTTCTGCATACCTGCACACACACACACACACACACACATACATATATATATATATATATATATATATATATATAGATAGATAGATAGATAGATAGATAGAGAGAGAGAGAGAGAGAGAGAGAGAGAGAGAGAGAGAGAGAGAAATGAACAGACGGATGTATATATATATATATATATATATATATATATATATATATATATATAGATAGATAGATAGATAGATAGATAGTAAGGAAGGAAGAGGAGAACGCTGGGGTTTAAAGAAGGCAAGGAATATTAATGTGCGTGTTTGTCTTCAGACGAATTGATCCCTAGACAAGTGGCTAACTTGGAAACAATAGATGTTCTGTTTGCAAAATCTATAAAACGTTTAATGTTTGCAAAGTAACGGCGTTTCTCGCTCGACAAAAATAAACACGTTCTTACGCAGAGACGTAAATGGGGGCAAAAAGAAAAACAAAAAACAAAAAACGACCACACACTTTGGCAGAGTCAGAGAGATATTCCGGTGTATGTTAAGTCCTAACCATCGGCAAAACCATTAGGTTGTTGTGAAATTAACGCCAATCTTATGCATTTATTTATTTAAATATTCTAAATAAAAACGTTTTCATACGTTTTCTTTCTGTTTATTCCACGTTTGATAGAAATTGCAATTTTTGTCGATTTTAAGATCTTTGAAGCTAAGATGTCAAAATAAGATTTTCGTCAAATGTGTTTCTTAGTTTAAGCTCGACCGCGTCGTAGCGTCAATTAAGTTTATAGCGAAGGAAGTTTATTAAAAGTTGGTTCCAAATCTTTCGTCGTGGTAATGCACTTCCGGGATATATACATTATCTTAGCGTAGCTTAAATGTGTAACAGGGTCGGAAGTGTGGAGCACGCAGCGAAGATCGAACTCACTGTTAGGTCGTAATTGATCTAGCGAGACAAGCTTAATAACCATAACAACACGTCAAAAACTCCAGATAGATAGATAGATAGATAATGAACGGAGATAGATAGATAGATAGATAGATAGATAGATAGATAGATAGATAATGAACGGAGATAGATAGATAGATAGATAGATAGATAGATAGATAGATAGATAGATAATGAAAGGAGATAGATAGATAGATAGATATTAACAAACTCATTGATAGATAGAGAGATATTGAGCAGAGATAGATAGATAGATAGATAGATAGATAATGAACGGAGATAGATAGATAGATAGATAGATAGATAGATAGATAGATACGAGCAGACTGAGATAGATAATTAGCAGTGATAGATAGATAATGAATGGAAATAGACATATATATATATATATATAGAGAGAGAGAGAGAGAGAGAGATAGATAGATACATACATACATACATAGATAGCGATTTAGTATGTTTTGCTTATATGTGGAACACGACCCAGTGTGGATCGAACTCACTACTCAGGCGTAACTAATTTAGCGAGACAAGCTTGCTAACCATAACACCACGTCGAGGTGCACAGACAGACACGAACATAGATAGATAGATAGATTGACAGATAGGAACATAATAAAACCGATAGATAGCGATTTACTAAGCGTAGCTTAGATGTGGCACAAGGCCGAAAGTATAGAGCATCCATTGAGTATCGAACTCACTACTCGTAATTGATGCCGCGATACAAGCTTGTTAACAATAACACAACGTCGAGGTGATCATTCCCTATTGAATATAAGATCGAGGACCTCATTCTGCCTCTGTCGACAATGAATTGAAAGTGTATCTCCGACTTCCCGAGGTTGACGATTAGGTCAAATACAAGACAAAATATAGAAAGTCGATTTTGACTGACGTGGGAATGATACATAGAGAAAGGTTTATTTATTGAGTCGAGTCTTAACCGTCAAACAATGTAGACGTGTTTTCTTTCGTGTCTGAAATGGCTCCCCAGTGGAGGGCGAGCGACCTACGTGTTTAGAAGATGATAATAAATTAGTAAAGTTCAAAATATCCTGTCTTGAAGACTTTCATCTTTGAACGAAAAATTTAGTGACCCCACTCCTACTGAGGGAGAGAAGACGAGAGAGAAGATTCACGACACCATTTCTTGATCACCTACTGACTTTTTTCCCTTTTAATCATATCACCCCCATACAAGGCAGTAAAGCCACTAAGACACAAGGGGTTAGTGTTAAAGAATAAAAAAAAAAAGAGAATCATTGTTTAGGAGAAAAATAATGGAAGATTAATAAAGAGAACGGGAAAGCATGGATCCGGAACAGAGTTCCACAAGTGAGAAGTGCGAGAAAAGAAACTATTAGCATAGAACTTACGGTTGCATCTAGCAATTTCAGCTGTGAATTGATGAGACCTAACTGCCAATCTAGTACTAGGCTTAAATTCATAAACACCAGGTGCTATAGCGACGAGCTTATGATATACAGAGATGCAGGTCGGGCTAATACAGTGTGTTCCATTAACTTGGACCGATTCTAAATGTGAATTAAGTTTATGCCTCTGATGATTTTTTTCTTTTTCTTTCAGCTTTAACAACTTAAGTCTTTGGCAGTTTCAACCAAGGAAAGATTAACAATCAAACAACGTGTTAAAGTTATCGAAGCCTATTACGAAAATGGACGTTCAAACAGAATTTAAATGAGAAGTTCCCAGGTACCATCATCTCTCGAAACAGCGACTTGACCCTTTTAGATTTCGAGATTTTTTAAATTTTTAGATTAGTCGGCTGGTTATGTTAGCATGCTACAAAAAGCATCGTTGGTGACCGAGGGCCATCGTTTGTGTGGGGATGGATGGTTATTCCAACAGGATAATACTGCAATCCATGCTGCATGCCAGACCTTGACCTTTCTACAAGAAAATGGGGTCCATCTCTTGATACATCCTGCATGATCACCGGACTTGAACCCAATTGAAAATGTTTGGGGATGGATGGCAAGAGATGTTTATCGAAATGGCAAACAATATTCAACAAAAAATGAAGTTTGTGAAGCTATCTTCAGAAGCTGGAGCAATATTCTCACAGCTTAATGGAAACACAAATTTCTAGCATGCCCCAAAGAATTTTTGAAGTCATCAAAACCAGTGGAGGTAGAACTCATTATTAAATTTGGTTGTTGAATGTTTTCGTACACTTTTCGTAGAATTTTTGTCTCTAGTTTTATAATTTTGATCAAGTGTAAAACGCCCCATTTTATAAAAATGTCAGTTTCTCAATAAAATGTTCGGATTATAACTTTTTGTCTACATAACCTTTTAGATTATAAAATTAGTAACCTTAAGTAAGAAATGTTTAAAATTTTTCCATGCAAAAGAGTCTTTTTAAGAAATTTTTCAAGTGAGTTTAAATTTTTTTATCAGGAGTACATATATATATATATATATATATATATATATATATATATATAGTGTATTTAGGCAGAATTTTTTCATTAATACATCAATTTCTTGTTCGTGTATTGCTTAAATATATTGTGTAATTGTCATCTTTGATAATGGCTTATGTAAGCCGAAAGCTTAGATTGGATTTTAAAAAATGTGTATCAATATTGTGATTTTCTTTCATTGTTTAATGATAATGTTATTAAGCTTATCAGACTATATGAAAAAAAACTTACATAAAATATATAGACAACACTTATCTATATTATTTAATGAAACATGTATTAAAATATATATATATATATATATATATATATATATATATATATATATATATATATATATATATATATATATATAAAGAAGAAAGGAAAATCTTTCTATAGAAAGATGTATCTTGGACTTTATCAAGACAAATGGAAATTCTTTCGCAACATGGAAGGTTTTCAATTTTTACATTTTAAATGGATTTGTTAAAGCTGTGAAAGTCTAGTTAAGCAAATAGATGATGCATAATAATGCAATTTGATGCCGAAAGGTGGGAAGATGTGGCTATTATTGTGGTTCTTATTGCTATAGAAAGATAGACACAAAGGTAGATAGATCTGAAGAATCTGACATAGATATATACATAGATAGATAGATAGATAGAATGAGATAGATAGATAGATATATAGAAAGAAAGAAACTGGTTCAGGTATGTAAGCAAATAGATTCAAACAATATAGGATACAGATCGATAGACAGACATGTACAGACGGAGCGTGAAATATCGATATCGTATATATATATATATATATATATATATATATATATATATATATATAGATATATAGATATATAGATAATGAACAGATTAATATAGGTAGATAGAAACACACTGGATTGTAAGAGTGTTGAGATAGCTAGCTAGTTAGATATATACATAGATAGAGATTGAGAAAGAACGGCATTGACTAAAGAATGAATGAACGAATGCAGGAATGTTTTGGTTGAAGACATTGCATTTTTATGCGTTAATATACACGCATCTTTTTGATCTCGTCTCAAATAATAGAATAAATGAATCTGACAAAGAATGTAATTCCTCAGTGGAAAATATTGAATAGGTTTTTCACCCCATACGTGATGAATTCGAACTTGAACAACATATCGATCTGTTCAGAAGATAAAATTATTGGCAACATAATAAAAGGTCACTTCACCAGAACCATAGAAAATTCCTACAAGTGGAAATAATGACTCTATCGTTGGTATCAAGGAATAACCTTATGCAAGCAAGCATATATATATATATATATATATACACTACAGCTCAAAGGTTTGAAGCTACGCCAGAATTACCATGGGATAAACTTGATAGAAGAGTAAAAAAAACTGAAAAAGATCTCTTAGACTCCTTAAAAAAAAGAATGAAATCAATTATTAAACTTATACTTTGAGAAAATGTTCCAGCGAATGCCAAAAATCTGTGCTGCAGTAATCTAGGTCAAAGGAGGACATTTTGATGAGAGCAAAATTTAATCTTAAATTTGTTTTTTCTTTTTTAATAATAAAATTTCTAATAAAATATAGCTCCTGTTATCAACTATAAGCATATAAGTATATTTTTGGAGTTTTCATAGTTTATTTTGTTCAGGTTAGGTTTCAACTGTTTTATGTAAATAGCTTCAAGAAATTTTAGTCTTTATTTATTGTTTTCATGGTTAAGTATAGTTGTATTTTCAAAAAGTATTTTCCGGAATTGTGCGTACAGTTGATAACAGGAGATATTGGTTTATACCAACGGCTTTCCATACTTAACACTTTTCTTCATTTTCACTCTCACGTGGTCATGTGTGATGTCATGAACCGCAATATAATATTTGCTTCCTGCGTTTCATATGCACGATATTATCGTTGGATAGCAATCTTCCATGCAAAGGAAACAAACTATCATTGTTGCAATATCTGCATAGCCATTCTAAAACAAAAATTACCATCTTTTTTATATAATTTATTATTTCATTTCTTGTAATGTACTTGTAATCTCTGATGATGGCTTATGTAAGACGAAAGTTTAGACAGGATTAACAATAAAAACATGTATCAACATAGTGATTTTCTATCGTGTTTCAGTGATAATGCTAAAAAGCTTCTTCGACAATATGAAAGGAATTTACTTAAAATAAAAAACAAAACAAAACTTGTCTATATTATTTAACGAAACATGCATTAATATATATATATATATATATATATATATATATATATAGAGAGAGAGAGAGAGAGAGAGAGAGAGACAGAGAGAAAGAGAGAGAGATCATAAGAAGACATCGGCTCACGTGTCGGTCTACCGCAGTTTAGATTATAAACGCAGTGTGGATTCCACAATATGTTCGACAACGGCATATTATGGACTATATCAGGGCTACGTGCGTCTTATTTTTAGTTTAGCGCTGTCTTTCTCCAAGAATGGTTGCCAACCACTGCTAGGACGCCCAGTCTAGCCTGATTTGTTAACCCTGGTGAGGCAGAAGAGAAGAATGTAAATGTAGCGATTAGAAACTTCATCGCTAATTTCTCGTTCCGACCTGAAACTACGACACCAACCATATATATATATATATATATATATATATATATATATATATATAAACTCCTAAAAACGCTCCACCCTGACGGGCTTAATCACAAATTTAACAACATAGGATTAATATATAACACCACAAATCAGAACCTACCCACATATCTCACCCACACAAGACAGACATGCTTACGGAGGTGTTGAGGCCTCACACTTATACATACACCCACACGAATATACACACTTACATCATACTCACTGACTCCCTCATGAGCCAAATGATAACACACACCCATAGTAATATACACACTTACACACATCATACTCACTCACTTCCTAAGAACCAAATAACACACATTTAACAGTGAGTCATCAAAAACTGTCAAAATGACCAGGGGAATTCAAAGCAGCATGAAATCCATCCAGCTCTTATCTTAAATAACAACTTAAAAGAGACTGTTTAACCAACACAAGGGCTGACCCATGTTAAAAAAATAAAAAAAAACAATGAAAACTACAGACAAAAGTTCATTTTCTCCAACAAGTCATTCATTTCTGTAACAAACGGAATTTTTTTCTCCTGATGATGGCCATGCTGGCCGAAACTAGTCGAGGAATCTAATTGAAATAATAAAAACGAAAGAATATTAATATATAACCCAGTGTGTCTGAAGATTTTAATTTTTTAATATTTTTTATTGTTCAAAACATATGTGTGTGTGTGTGTGCGCGCGCGTGTGTGTGTATGCACATACAGACAGATAGAACACGTAAGTAATTTGTCTATTGTTAGATATCACATGTTTCTAAATAAAAGTCTTACATCATTTTTTGATTCTAGACACATACTAACAAAAAAATCATCACAGCTTTTTTTTAACACACAGTACAGTGAGATCGATAGATGCCTAAACAAAATATTAAAGAACTGGAAAATTTTATTAGAAACAAAGAAAAGAGTACAGAAAGGTAAGGAAAAACAGTGCTTTCATATGGCATGCAATGCTGTACAATTTCAACATAAGTAGAAAAGACTTGACGAAACAGAAATGTGGTTCTACAGAAGGATGCTGAGAATACTATGGACTGAAACAATGACGTAGTTTTAAAGAAAAAGTATAAAGGACACGCATACTTAACATCAGAAAAAACATAATAAGGATAGAAGACTTGGTGAATATAATACTCAGAGTACAGATTGCAGGCAAGACAGTCAGAGGAAAACAACACAAAAAACCTAGAAAACTTGAGTAAATGGATGGCGGATCAAAGTTAACAGATATAGCAAGAGAGTATAACCTACCGCGAGAACTTATGTAAATTGTAATATATATATATATATATATATATATATATATATATATATATATATATATATATATATAATATAATGGGCCAAAACATTGCTGAAGCACGGTGCTCAGCTGAAGATTGCACTGGAGCACTTCAAGTGTATTTGTGTTCTATATATATATATATATTGACCCAAAGAATTCTTAAAAATCCATTCGGTCAGGTGAAAATTTATTTCGTAGACTCAGACGTTCATCTCTTCAGACCAAATTTTACAAAAATGGAGTTAAATTTATTCAGATATAAGGTAAAGAAAAAAGAAAAACGGAAGAGAGGGAAAAGAGAAAGTGGAAAGAAGTTTGAATATTAAAAGAGTAAAGAAATAAAAGGGAAAGAACTTGATAAACTTGAAGTTATATAGACAATCTTTACTAATATAAAGCAATTCCACTTGGGTTAAAAGTCATAATTTCTTTCCTCTTTTAGTCGAGCACAAAAGAGACCTCACAAAAAACAAGTTAACTTATGCACTAGTCATACATAGAAATAAATTCAAACACAACTTTGATTTTAAATATGCTACACTCATAAAAAAAGGAAATAACTCCCTCAGAAGGAATAACCTCGAGAGTGCCGCCATTGAATATTATCCAAATATTAATCTACGCCGAGTTTTTTCCCAGTATCACCTTTCTTAACAGAATTACTACACTCCCAAGCCAACAAATATACAACTATATCAAGAAATCAAAAGAAAATGGTTGAATGCGTCAACAAAACAGTAAAATCAATATTTCTACACGTGAACGTACTTCATGTAATTTTCAGTTGATAATATGCATACAATAGCAGTTGCTTAGGACATTTGGTTTGTTGTTAATAGTTATTGTGTTTTCAATAAATTAATTTCGTTTTTGCTTTGAAAAAGTCCACGGAATGCGTCGGCTAATAATCGAGTTTTCCTATTGTCATTTACCATATATATATATATATATATATATATATATATATATATATAATTATTTATTTGAATATTACAACATAAATATGTTATAAAATCACGACAAAAGTAGCCATTTTGTTTCAACACTTCTTGTGTCTTGTCAAGTGATAATATAGAATATAGAATAAATGGTTTTAAACTTTTCAAATTAATCAACGATCCTTAGCTAAGAGTAAACGCTGTTACATAAGCTAGAGTGGCCAATCAAAATACAAGTATAGGATGATTCGAAAAATTTGACAACTAAGCAAGGTTATCTAGATATTAAAAGATTTATAAAATTTGAAATTAAAATTAAAAGTAAAAAATTAAAAAATTAAAATTACCTATTTAGAAATCTAAATCAGATCTCTATTAAGTTTTAAATTGTAGAATTACCAAGGAGAAAAAATATAAAAATAAAAATAAAAGATATATATGCTATTTAATTTATATTTTCATTGAAATTAAGTTGAAAGTTGTATTCGGAATCCCAGACAGAGATGTATACATTTTTAGTTTCATTTCAACATGTTAGTCGCCTCTCACGTGAAATCATTCGAATAACGGCATGTTAAGCGCTCAGACGTATTTAGATATATACATACACATACAAAAAATCAAACCACACATAGGCAAATGCACTATACTTACACATACACATCGATACACACAGGCACATACATCTACATTCAATATGATCTAGACGGTCAGATGTCGAAGCTATTCGTGGCTTAATATGTTATTAAACGAATTTAAACTTGAAAAATAGCTAAACCGGTCAAATATACATAGATAAAATTTAAACAAATAACTATATATATATATATATATATATATATATATATATATATATATATATATATATATATATATACACATATATACATATATATATATATATATATATATACATTTTTGAAAACATATAGTTTTCGACACATTTACAGACAAAAGTAAATAACCACCTCCACATATAATTAAACACTCGCACATCCGCATATAAATCAATACATGCACCCTCATACACACATATAATCATAATAGGTACGCATATACAGACCTACGTACATAAACATACACATAGATAAGCACATATAAATATATTGACCCATACGTCGACGCAGAAAAGTAAATAAGGCAAGTGAAGAATTACATATAAAGATTCAACTATATACAAGTACACACATACATACATACACATCTAGATGTACATACATAAGCACGCATGCATATATGCATATAAACTAAATATATACATAGACATTTACAAATACAAGTGTATACATGAAAAATTAAACAAACGTAAATTAAAACGACATGAGTATAAAAATGCATATACACATCCGCTAGTACATATATATACACACATACATACGCAACTCCACATAGATATATACACATATATATCTACAGACATACATATACATACATACATACACACATACAAACATACATATTCACAAATATATATACGCATACATACATATACACATATATACATATATATATATATATATATACATATATATACACATATACATACACAAACATACACATATACGCACACACACATACATATACAAACACATATACATATATACATAAACATATAGACACATGCATAAAAAAGGAAAAAGAAATAAGCATACATAGACCAACTTATATTCTAATAATATTCCAACAACATTATGATAAAATATATTAAAAGTTAATCATAATTTAAGAAAAGAACAACAGTCTGTAAGCAATTAAAGGTACTTTATCAACAAAAGTAGATTTTAGCTTGTATCTATGATACACTCCAAGACACTAAAGCATACATACAAATACACATACAATGACACACCAACATATATATATAAATATCTAATCATATATAAATACCCATATCGACACATCCAGATAAACAATACACAAACAGTCGAGCGCAACCATATAAACACACACACATACATATAAATATACACCCATATACATACACATATACACAAACATATACATATTTAAACATGCATATATATACATATATATGCATATATAAACCTATACATACACATAGAAACATACATACTACATATACATACATATATGCACACTCACACATACATATACATACATATGCAATATGCATACACATATCTACACACACACAAGTACACATAAATATCTCTATATACCCATACATATACTCACACATTTAGTGGTAGACACTTACCCGAATTTACACCCTTACTCATACACATAAACAGGTTAACCTATGATAGATGCCAATATACACAACCATATACCTTCATAAAAAACAAAACAAAAAAAAAAACACATATATATACCCCTATATACACATATACATATCCTACAGTAGAAATAACTCTACATAACATACAATTATATACATCTAAATACAGACACGTATGATACTTTGTAAGTACCCAGTACACATTCATATCGATAAGACGACTATCATGCTAAAAAGGTAATAGTCTATTAAGTTTAATTTATCATTATCATAGAAAGTATATGATTTCTATACTAAGTTAAATTTAAAACGATGCTTACAGTTAACTGTTAGTTCATATCTTTGATTTAAAAGATCAGTCTTATTTTTAAATCTAATTATTTCAAGTTTCTCGTTAAGGCATAAGTAACACGGGGCATATAGTGAGTTACATGTCCGGGCCTTTCTAATTAATTTCCATTTAACCTTAGGTGTTTTATTTTTCTCTTTTAGACTCCAAAAGTATTTAGATAATGAAGTCATATATTTATAGTTACTATTATTAAAAGATTGCAGATGACCCCGCCAGCGTTCCTTGAATGGTCTCATGGTGCAACCTATGTAGAATTTCTTTATATTTGGATTTTCTAGTGTTGATATAGTACTGAGATAAACTACAGAGCTAGTTAAACAATTATTATTTAGTGGACAATTATTGGGATTCCTGCAATTACATGATTTATTAATTGTGTCATTTTGCTTAATGTTGCTTTGTGCAACCTTGTGGGTTGTCAGGCTCTCCGAATTTATATACTTGCTGAATATACTATTGTTATGTTTTTTAATTATTTTTTCTAGGTTACCAGCACAACTATAGCTTAACTTAAGAGTATTAGAGTTAAATATTTTACTGAGTGAGTTGGTTCCAGATTTGGGGAAATGTTTTTTAATGAGGTTTAGAAACAGGTTTAGTTTTAACCATAATGTTAAAAGGGGGAGTATACCATATGATTTTTCTAGATCTCTTTCTACCATTATTGTTGCTATTTATAGGGCTTTTATATTGAATATTAATATTTTTATATCCACTATTTTTAAGTGCGGAATTGTAAAGGTCTCTATTCTTATTAAAAATATCACTGTTTGAAGAGTTGTTACTGATCCTACATTCAATAGAATAGGGTATGTGTTTGATGATTGCAGGGGGGTGGTTAGAATTTGGATGAACGTATATTTGATTGGAATTAACTTTTACATATGGTTGGTATGTGTTGCTAGTGAGGTCTAGGGTGACGTCTAGGAAGTCTACTTGTTTAACATTAGTGGAAACTATTACTCTGAGACCTAGATTCTTAAATACCTTATCTATCATTTTTCTAATACGATCTACTTTAATTTTAGTGGAATTCCTAACTACTAATAACCCGTCGTCCCTATATAATCCTACACTATCAGAATCTAGGCAATCAAATGCACTTAAATTATACAAAAGAAATAATCCAACAAGATCAGAAGCTTCAGCAGAATCCAGAGAACCCAATGAAATGTCAAATTTTTCGTTACAGGAATTTTTGGTCCACTGTTCATCTTTGTAGATTAGAACCGAATTTCGGCACTCCATGATGGTATTCACTTCTCTTTCAGAAATGTTGGAGTATTCCCGAGCGAAATCCAGGGCACAAGTGAACAGATTTTTGGATATAGATGGATAATAGTCTGTAATGTCAAACTGTATGAAGGTACATTTATCCTTAAATCCGATGTTGGTAAACCAGTTGATGACATCCGCAGTGTTAATCCATTGTAGTAGTCCGAGGGTTTTCTTTATGGAGTGGTTGGTTCTTTCTAAGATGTTCTTACTAATCCTGCCGATTTCCGGTCTAGTTGGGTAAATGTGTCGAAAACTATATGTTTTCAAAAATGTATATATATATATATATATATATATATATATATATATATATGTATATATGTGTATATATATATATATATATATATATATATATATATATATGTATGTATGTATATATATATATATATATATTTATATATAGTTATTTGTTTAAATTTTATCTATGTATATTTGACCGGTTTAGCTATTTTTCAAGTTTAAATTCGTTTAATAACATATTAAGCCACGAATAGCTTCGACATCTGACCGTCTAGATCATATTGAATGTAGATGTATGTGCCTGTGTGTATCGATGTGTATGTGTAAGTCTAGTACATTTGCCTATGTGTGGTTTGATTTTTTGTATGTGTATGTATATATCTAAATACGTCTGAGCGCTTAACATGCCGTTGTTCGAATGATTTCACGTGAGAGGCGACTAACATGTTGAAATGAAACTAAAAATGTATACATCTCTGTCTGGGATTCCGAATACAACTTTCAACTTAATTTCAATGAAAATATAAATTAAATAGCATATATATCTTTTATTTTTATTTTTATATTTTTTCTCCTTTGTAATTCTACAATTTAAAACTTAATAGAGATCTGATTTAGATTTCTAAATAAGTAATTTTAATTTTTTAATTTTTTACTTTTAATTTTAATTTCAAATTTTATAAATCTTTTAATATCTAGATAACCTTGCTTAGTTGTCAAATTTTTCGAATCATCCTATACTTGTTTTTTGATTGGCCACTCTAGCTTATGTAACAGCGTTTACTCTTAGCTAAGGATCGTTGATTAATTTGAAACTTTTAAAACCATTTATTCTATATTCTATATTATCACTTGACAAGACACAAGAAGTGTTGAAACAAAATGGCTACTTTTGTCGTGATTTTATAACATATTTATGTTGTAATATTCAAATAAATAATTATATCTGCTCTACTCTGTATTGAGCACTCTTTAAAGAATATTAATTGTTGGTTATTGGATTTCACTCCGTATATACCAATCCTAAACTTGTATATATATACATATATATATATATATATATATATATATATATATATATATATATATATATATATATATTATTCGCTACATACAACGGGTGAAAGTACGCGCAATTCCCTGACTTTGTCAGCCGCCAACCAGGGGAGGTAACAAAGTTTCAGTGACTAAGGCGAAACTGACACCCCTGGCAACACCAACAGGTTTTTCAAAAAGGATAGGTGATTTTTTTCGTATACGTCTACGTCTCTTGCGATTTCTTTTTTCAACTGCAACGTTCCCGTAGTGACCATTATTATTGACATAGAATGCAAGGTAAACAGATGTGTTGCACACCTGAAAGTAGTATTATGTTGCGAGCATCGTTTTATTTCACTATTTATTTTGGAATTTGACCAGTTCCAAGTCGATGCCTGTTGTGCAGAGGTCTGGAGACGGCGTGAAACTCGCTTAAGGTTCTGGTTATTATATATATATATATATATATATATATATATATATATATATATATATATATATATATATAATATGTAGAAAACAACTGAAAAGTTGTAAATTATAAAAAATTAATTGAATGTCTTTTCTGTGAAAGTATTTATTTATATTTTTTATATACACATATATTTGATATTTCAGATCTGCCTCGATCTTTCGTCAGAAATAAATTAAATAACTGTCGGTGGTTTAGCGAAACCCAGTAATGCAAAGAAACAAACACCTAACCTATCAGCTATCCTCACGTCTACCAAATATCTAAATAATACAAACCAATCAGGAAATTACAAATGTAACAAAACTCGTTGTCTAGTTTGCAAATACTTAATAACCGATAGTGTATTTTCTGTACCCAACACCAATATCAAGATACACCCCCCTCGCCTCACCTGTGATAGCCATAACATAATCTACTATTTATTCTGCACAATATGTCCCAATAGTGTATATATTGGTGAATCTGGAATTAATTTTAGATTTCGCTTCAACAATCATAAACTAACCATACGTCAAAACAATCCTTATTCCCCCATAGCTGAACACTCATTAGACACTCATTAGACAACTGTAAATGTTTATTGATAGATTCCGATTTTAGTTCCACATACACACGCAGACGATGCAGACCTAAAGGAGAAAACACGTTATATACATATATATATATATATATATATATATATATATATATATATATATATATATGTATGTGTGTGTGTGTGTACGTGCGTGGCAGAATCAGATCAATATATAGTATAACAAATTCAGTCCGATGAAATCCTAAAGGAGAAAACACGTTTCAAGAAAACTTTTTCAACTTTTCCCCTTCCCCTATATATATATATATATATATATATATATATATATATATATATATATATATATATATATAATATGGAGAAACAATATTTCCCAATAGTGGATATATTGGTGAATCTGGAAATAATTTTAGATTTCGCTTCAACAATCATAAACTAACCATACGTCAAAAATAATCCTTATTCCCCCATAGCTGAACACTTTAATCAATCAAGGCACTCATTAGACAACTGTAAATGTTTATTGATACATTCCGATTTTAGTTCCACATACACACGGAGAAAAAAAGCAAAATACTGGATTTTAAAATTAGACACATATAAACTAGGGTTAAACAAAGACTTGGGAATTTTAAATCTGTATAAATATTTCAATAGTTAAAATTTTTTTTTAGATATAGTTAAAAAAACACCTTTTTAAACAACATCTAAAATATTATCGTTAGATTTACGTTAGAAATATTCAAACACAGTTGCATTCCACATCACGTGACATCCGCGTCTCGCGACGGACGCTACTTGAAAACAAACTTATAAATACAGTTATTTAATTTATTTCTGACGAAAGATCGGGGCAGATCTGAAATATCAAATATATATATATATAAAAAAAAAATACTTTTCACAAAAAAACATACTTTTTTTTTTAATTTACAACTTTTCAGTTGTTTTCTCCATATTATATACATATCAAGAAAGTATACGCGGCTTCTCATTATGCTATATATATATATATATATATATATATATATATATATATAATGGCCAGAACCTAAAGCGTAGATATATATATATATATATATATATATATATATATATATATATATACATATATATATATAATATCATAAAGAAGTAATTTATACAAAGAATTAATTAACAATGTTAATGTGATTAATGGCGAAATCACTTCGCTAACAAGACTTAATGAGGCGTTAACTTACTATCACTTACTTGAATAATATGAACCTTACATTTAAGTTGCTGTCAGGTGAAATTAACGGGTCAAATATTTTCGACAACTTCAAATTGTGCAATTGGTTTGAACTAGCGTCGCAGCATCACACACTCTAAAACATACATTTAACTGTCAATAAATGGAATAATTTAAAACAAAAATAAATCTTTCGGTCGACGCTGCGCCTATTTCGTTTTAGTGTTTGTCTGATTATGGAAAAATTTCGCCCCGAAAATTACAATTTGAAACTCGAAGTGAGTTCGTTATTAATCACATTAACATTTCTAATTAATTCTTTGTATAAATTGCTTTTTTATGACGTAATATATGAGCTGCATACTTTACAATTGTAAACGTTGCCTGGAAAAAAAATAACACATTATTATCTTCCCAGGCGAAAACAAAATACTAAATAAACCATAAAAACTGATCTCAATGCAGACACGGAAACACATTCTTACAATGTTACTTAAAAATCGAAAACTGAAAACAAACAAGAATAAAGGAAAATAAATAAATAAATAAAATAAAAATAATAAACATAAACAATGAAATAAATGAAACTAAACAAATAAATACGCAAGTAAAACTATGTAAATAAAAAATATCAAACCACGCCCACCAAATTAGCCGTTAAAATAATACAATAGAATACGCACAATACATCACCGAACTCTTTATATAAAAAATCGAAGAAAAACACAACGCACACGGACTGACAAACATATGATAAAACAGGCTGTCGCCTCTTGGTGTTGATTTCAATGTCCACTTTTATTTCTCTCTCTCTCTCTCTCTCTCTCTCTCTCTCTCTCTCTCTATATATATATATATATATATATATATATATATATATATATATATATACGCACACATACACACATATGTATATATCCAAGTATTAGGAAAGATCAGTCAAATTTATAAAGTATTTTTTGTTTTATTTTTAAGTTTAATTTTGAAATTGAACTTTAGGACGTGTTTAATTTTCGAAACATAATAATTCCTGTGTCGCGATGAAGATATAATTTAAAAATAATAATTATATATATATATATATATGTATATATATATATATATATATATATATATATATATATATATATATATATATATATTTATATATATATATCACACCATATATATATATATATATATATATATATATATAATTATTATTTTTAAATTATATCTTCATCTCGATATATATATATATATATATATATTTATATATATATATCACACCATATATATATATATATATATGTATATTTATATATATATATCACACCATATATATATATATATATATATATATATATATATATATATATATATATATATATATATATATATATATATATATCGTATAAAATGACAATTGGAAAAATCTTAGATTTGGCCGACGCGTATCGTCTTCCAACTTTTTCAAGGCAAAAATGAAATCGAAATATCTCTGTTGTTATAGTTACATTAAAAATCCAAATTTAAAAAAGACAGACGCTTCTGTCCAAGCCTTTTTTCTGGTTAATGTAAATTACCTTTATAGTACGAGATTTTTTTTTGTTGTTCATGTCGACAAAATCAAAGATTTTTCCAATTGTCATTTTATACCAATCTGTCTTGTTCACAGAATTGATCTGGGAATTTAACTATATATATATATATATATATATATATATATATATATATATATATATGGTGTTACAAAAGTTTTACCATTGATAACCTTATAGATTTTATATTTATTTACCAGATAGAATCATGTTTCTGTATGTCAATGTGACAATATATTATTAAGAAATTTTATTGGTTTAATTATTTTAAGATGGCTTCATGCAAATTTTCCCTGGTTGCTATTGAATGCTTTCTGCCTTTTGTCGCATGAACATCCTGTAAGTATGTATATATATATATATATATATATATATATTTTCATCCACAGACACCTATATATATATATACATATATATATATATATATATATATATATATATATATATATATATATATATGTTATTGAATTCGCCTATATTATGTTGCATTCCTTGCGTCGTATATAGTGTATATATTTGCATTTACCATAGTGGTATTTTACAAGGTGTGCATTTTTAGATTTCGACTTGTGGGGGACTTAATAAAAAATTGTTTTCGTATCTGCATTTTGAAAAAAAGTTCTGATCGTGTATTTAGTAAGTCAATACGTTAGACTAAACAAATAAGATAACCAACCACAGAGAATAAATAAATAAATAAATTAATTAAAATAAACAAAATATCTGAATAAATAAATAAACACATTCCTTTGCCTGACTTTCCACTTAGAATTGAATCTCTGTTGAGTGATATATATATATATCTAAACCCCTTCTGTTATCATCACCAATCGGAATCCCCACACAGCACGCTGTCTTGATGGTATCCCTGAAATATTTCTTTTACATTCATTGCAACATATAACAAATTTAAGCGTATCGTCGAAGGAGCAAGGTCTTTGCTGAGAGAATGAGGCTCTGTATTGCATCTAACATCGTTGGTTCTCGTGATTACTTGGTATACTAATCACACAGGTCAAATGAGTCAGTTTTAATGGGACAGACAGTTTGTTCGTGCAGCATTACAATTTTTGTAATCTTTCTTGGAGTAACGCCCATTGTAGACAGAGGACAACTAATCGACAGTCGAGACAATAGTGTCTGAGCGTGATGAAATTCCGACGCAATCGCGGATGACGCAGTATTTTTCAAGGCCAAACAAATTTCATTATATACACTAAAAACAGATCTATATTACGACACACCACGACTATTAATCTGAGTAAAAAATAGAAATCAATTACACCCTGTCACTCCAGTGGGTCTAAAACTGACCGTATGGTGAAAGAAAGGAAACTAAAGTGGTTGCTTCAATTAATTTGCACAAGAGTGTAATTATGACTAAAAAACACATGAAGGAATTTCATGGCAGCACGTAAAAAATTTAAACGTATCCTCGAAGGCGCTAAGTATTTGTTTTCCGAGAGAATGGGGCACCGTATTGCATCTAACAACTTTAGATATAATGATTACTGGCGACACTGTCATAGTGTATTAAATAAGTGTAAGTTTTTATATTCGTCCCCTCTTCAATCAAGTGTGAAAATTTTCTGCTGATAAATCTGAATGTTGTGTGCGTGAATTCTCTTCAAATTCTACTCTTGACTTATCTGATACATTCTTGCTAAACCCTTCACTTAGAGCTGAGTCTCTGTTGAATGATATGCACATAATCTCTTCTACGGTTTCTGCTATCGTCTCTAATCTGAATCCCCAAAAAATCATGTGGACCTGCTGGTGTCTCTGTAATAGTCCTTAAGATGCGTGCTCCCAAACTGGCTCCTGTTCTCTCTAAACTGTATAATAAATGTCCCGATGCCTCTTGCTTTCCTCCTTGTTGTTCTGAAGAAAATGACATTCATAGCAGAATATAATAAATTTAAACGTATCCTCGAAGAAGCTAAGATGAATGTTTCGCAAGCAAATTCTCTTTCAAGTCTCTCTTGAGTCATCTGATATATTCTTGCAAAAACCATTTTAATCGGAACATTGCCAAAGTTTTTTGTGAATAACCACTGACATCACTCGCCTATGCTAATGCAACAGTTCAGTAATAATCTAGGACATAACATCACATTTCTATGTCATATGCTAAAATAATTTGGACTTAAAAAACACATGAAGGACATTCATGGTTGCACGTAATAAATAAAGACGTATCGTCGAGGGAGCAAAGTCTTTGTTTGCTGAGAAAATGAAGCACCGTATTGCATCTAGCAACTTTGGATCTAGTGATTACTGGCGACTCTGTCATAGTGTATTAAATAAGAGTAAGCTTTTATATTCGTCCTCTTTTCAATCAAATTGAAGTGTGACAATGTTCTGCTGATAAATGTGAATGTTTCGCGCCTGAATTCTCTTCAAATTCTGCTCTTGACTCATCTGATATATGCTTGATAAACCCTTCATTTTAGTCTCTGTTGAGTGATATGCACATAACCTCTTCTGTGGTTTCTGCTATCGTCTCTAATCTGAATCCCCACGAAGCATGTGGACCTGCTGGTGTCCCTGTAATAGTCCTTAAGATGTGTCCTCCCAAACTGACTCCTGTTCTCTCTTAACCGTATAATAAATGTCCCGATGCCTCTTGCTTTCGTGCTAGTTGGAAGTCCTCCTCCGTTGTTCAAGATTTTAAGGACACACTTGAACCGGATGGCCCTTAGAACTATCGACCTATTATCCTTCGAATTTTGGACAACTACTAGAGGCCATAAACAACACTGAATTGAATAAGCATCTCACATCGCAGGGCCTTCTTTCAGAAAAAAGGGCTTTTGTTTCCCGATGTCAGCTGTTGATGTACGAACGATTATTGCTGAAAGAGACAACTGAATGGCGACGCTCGGGATGTTGCTTTGGGCATCTCGAAAGCGTTTCAGTTTTTCTTATCAAATTGCGAAATGAAGGTTATTCTGAATGCCCTCGCTTCTAGATCTTTTTCTACTAATGCAGGTGTTGCCTAAGGACCAACTTTGTTAATAATTTTTATAAATGACCTTCCTGATGACATCAATTGGCATCTTACTCCTGTCTCAATAGTATGTCTGATCAGGTCGACACGGCCAAATCGGCAGCTGATCTAAAAAAAAATGACCTAAAATGAAGTATGTCTGCTTCATTCAACCATGATTGATCTAATAAATATGTCTATTGATTTTGATTTTCATCCTCCGAAATTCACGGATCAATTTCTTCGTGCTGTTACAAAATTGATTAAGAAAGACGCCGTAGTTTTGGTTATTTCTTTTACTTTCCTAAATACTTTCAATGGCATTCAAGATCATCTTCAGGTTGAATTTTTAAAAAAAATGCAGGTTGAGTATTTTTAAAACATTAATAAACAAAAAAAAATTTAAACTGAGCTACATCCCTTATATATTCTAAACGTTCATTTTTGTTATTGACTCTAACAGGGAACGATTCATGCGCATTTACAAAATAATTCACAACTCTGAATTACATTAATTTTTGTCTTACCAGTTAACCTCTGAAGATAATCTTGGATGTGATTGAAAGTACTTAGGATAATAAAAGAAATAACCAAAACTACGGCGTCTTTCTTAATCGTTTTTTAAACAGCACTAAGTAATTGATCCGGAATTTGAGACGATTAAAATTAAAATAAATAGACATATGTCTAGATTATTCAACCAAACATGCGTGAATGAATATATATATATATATATATATATATATATATATATATATATATATATATATATAGGTATATATATATATATATATATAGGTATATATATATATATATATATATATATATACCTATATATATATATATATATATATATATATATATCAATCAATGCATGTTTCATTAAATAATATAGATATGGTTGTGTCTACTTATTTTAAGTAAATTCCTTTCATATTGTCGAATAAGCTTTTTAGTATTATCACTGAAACACGAAAGAAAATGACCATGTTGATTCATGTTTTTTATTAATCCTGTCTAAGATTTTGGCTAACGGTAGCCATCATCAGACATTACTAGTACATTACAATAAATTAAATAATAAATTAAATAACAAAGTTGATGGTTATATATATATATATATATATATATATATATATATATATATATATATATATATATATATATATATAAATATATATATATATATATATTATATATATATATATATTCATATATATATATATATATATATATATATATATATATATATATATGGAGAGAGAGGGGAGAGAAACATACATATGAACATATTGAAATAGGTAGATATGAATATTATATATAGATATATATATATAGATATATATATGAACATATATAGATGTAGAGAATGAGAGAGAGAGAGAGAAAGAGATATATGAACAATTTTAGACATATATGAAGAGATTGTGATAGAAAGATAATAGAGATAGACAGATAGATATAAACAGGGTGCGATGGTTAACTTGTAGGCAAATCATATTCGTGCAAGCGCGTTGTTTGCTTTTGATTTTGCCGAATGCACTGTATATTGGGTTCAGTTGGGCACCACCGTCTGTGATAAAAAGAGCACCATGACACAATTCACTCCTTTTAGACGACAACTTATCCATCGTATGCATGTATGTATGTATCGTAATTTATCCTGTGTATGTGTGTGTTTGTGTGTGTGTGTGTGAATGTGTTGATTAAATAATATTTATGTTGGTCACACCACAAACTCGCTTTCACGGCGCTTAACACTACATTCAAATGATAACTCTACCATTTTTAGGCATTTAAAACAGCATCCCCGGTCGCGTACTCAATTCCGGAAAATCCTCGTTGAAAACTCAACTATACTTAAACATGAAAACAATAAACAAAAATTAAAAATCCATGAAGCTATATACATAAAACAGTTGAAACCTAACCTGAACAAAATCAACTATGAAATCTCCGCAAATATACTTAAATGCTTATAATTTATCACAGAAGCCATTGGTTTATACCAACGGCTTCCCATACTTAATACTTCTCGTTTTTACTCCCGCGTGGTCATGTGTGACGTCACGAGCTGCGACGCGATTTTCGCTTCCGAGATTCCTATATACGAGTTTGTCGTTACTTCGAAATTTTTCATGAAACAAGGCCGTACCATGTTTAATGGATGTCAGTTATCTCCTGTTAATTTCCCTCTGAAAGTTCTCCACTGACTTAACCGAGTATTGAATTCACACTCTTTGGGTCCTGTCACTGGATCTAACCAACGCCTTTATCCACTGTGCCATGTGTCCTTGAGGAAATAAAGTGTTCAGTTCGACATTCCAACCACCTGAAGAAGGCCGGAGCGTACAACGGCCGAAACGTTGTGATAAACATGGCGACAAAGATGAGGACAATAGTCGGAATAATGTAAATAATGTGATTATGCTTATCAGACAATATGAAATGAACTTACTTAAAATAAATAGACAAAACTTGTCGATATTATTTAAAGAAACACGCATTAATGGCAAATTGCTGCCTAAATATACACAAAGTATATATATATATATATATGTATATATATATATATATATATATATATATATATATATATATATATATATACAGAGAGACAGAGAGACAGAGAGAGACAGAGATATGAACAAATTTGGGTGTCCGTTTAGGCACATCGATCTGGAGAGTCTACAGATAGAAATAAAGAAGGGTCGAAATAGCTATATAGCTAGCTAGATGGATAGATATTAACAGACAGAGATAGATAGAAAGATAGATAGATAGATAGATAAGGAACAATAAGATTGATAGATAGGTAGATAGATAGATAATGAACCATGAGATAGATAGATAGATAGAAAATGAACAATAAGATAGATAGATAGATGGATAGATAATGAACCATGAGATAGATAGATAGATAGATAGATAGATAGATAGATAGATAATAGACAATAAGATTGATAGATAGATAATGAACCATGAGATAGATAGATAAATAGATAGATAGATAATGAACAATAAGATAGATATATCGATAGATAGATAGATAGATAGATAATGAACAATAAGATTGATAGATAGATAGATAGATAATGAACCGTGAGATAGACAGATAAATAGATAGATAGATAATGAACAATAAGATAGATATATCGATAGATAGATAGATAGATAGATAATGAACAATAAGATTGATAGATAGATAGATAATGAACCATGAGATAGATAGATAAATAGATAGATAGATAATGAACAATAAGATTGATAGATAGATAAATAGATAGATAATGAACAATAAAAGTGACAGATAGATAGATAGATATGAACAATAAGATTGATAGATAGATAGATAATGAACAATAATATAGATAGATAGATAGATAGATAGATAGATAATGAACAATAATATAGATAGATAGATAGATAGATAATTAACAATAAGATTGATAGATTGGTAGACAGATAGATAATGAACCATGAGATAGATAGATAAATAGATAAATAGATAGATAGATAATGAACAATAAGATATACATACACATATATATATATACATATATATATATATTGAAAGTGTGATAATAGAAACCCATGCATAGATAAACAAATGAAGGAAATCTTTGAAATTCCTGCCCATTCATTTCTTTGATCTGATCCCAAATAATAACGAAATCCGACAATGATTTCAGAGATGCAGACAAAGGCAATGGATCAGCCCTTCCGTATGTAATTGGCTTCCATTAAACATTTTCGCCGAAAACTACGTATTATTGAAAAAGAAAAAAAAAAGTCAAAATAACTAATATAAATTAATAAAAATTTCGATTCGCAATTCTCAAAGATAATGTGAGTTCTGATGTAATGCATACCGGCTCGGAGGATTTCAATCGAATTCGTTCGATTCACTTCTGCCCAAATACCGTTCAGGAAGATATGAATCACTTCTCTCCCCAGCCATGGGTTGAATAGCCGAACAGAATGTGATATTTAGTCTTGGGTGCCAACCAGTCTACCGCAGAAAGAAATGTCAACCTACCGCGGTAAAAAAAAAAATCTTCTGCCTCGTCAGTCATGTATCGCGATTGCCCTTCATGTATGGCACTTAGCTGACTGAATTATCAAAGGACGACATGAATTATTTATTGCAAAATTGGATGCATGATAAAAACGAAACAAAACAAATTCCGAGGCAAACAATGCACAATGAACGAGTGCTAGAGGGGTGGGCTGAGCATCTGTGATATGACGGGACGTTAATAAAAAGCCTGATTACTTGATTCGTTCTGGAAGCGCGGGAAAAATCGCGTTGGTTCGGTTCATTTCATGATGAGGAGATTGAAGACTTCCAGGGACATTCCTGATATGATGTCATGATTAGCAAGCATGTCCCGATATACCAATCTACGATTGAATAGCGAGTTCGATCCTCACTGGGTTCCCCATATTTTGACCTTGTGTTACATCTAAGCTAGGCTTTGTAAAGCGCTATCTATCGATCTGTTTATCCATGTTCGTGGATATGATCGCTTTTATGATGTTCGTATCTATCTATCTATCTATCTCATTGTTCATTATCTATCTATCAATCTATCTCATTGTCCATTATCTATCTATCTCATTGTTCATTATCCATCTATCTATCTGTTGTGGTAGGATCCACCTAATTTGCATAGTGGAGTACCGACTATATAAATATGGTTGGTACCGGGAAGACAGGGGAGGCGAATCAAGAGATTCAACTAGAGACTCTGTCCGACTGCGACTTAGTCAACACATTCTCCAGGAACGGTCTTCCCGGGAATATACAAAAGACTATATGTAAATATTGTGTTCACTTTCTTGTTTCAATACATTTTGTTCTAAGTACATTTTGTGTTGCATTATTATTCCATGCATTAGTCAAGTTTCAACACTATCTATCTATCTATCTCATTGTTCATTATCTATCTATCTATCTGAATCTGTTCATTATCAATCTATCTATCTCATTGTTCATTATCTATCTATCTATCTATCTATCTATCTATCTATCTCATTGTTCATTATCTATCTATCTATCTATCTCATTGTTCATTATCTATCTATCTATCTATCTATCTCATTGTTCATTATCTATCTATCTATCTATCTATCTATCTATCTATCTATGTCTGTCTGTTCATAGCGTCCGATGTATGTCTTTCTAGCACAATTTGCTTTGTTTCTATCTATTATTCCAGATAAACACTTCGATAAAGTTGGATTCACTGATGCTCTACTGTGACATTGTGTACAAAGCATAATTTGCTTTACCCAGTATATATCGGGCATATTTCAGGCTATGTTCTCTTAGAAGAAATGTTTGTTTTTTTATCGGAATCAAAATTAGATCCAGTCTTCTGTCGTTCGTTGGTTGATTCATATACAACAATGCAACAAAGAGTTCTTGTTCAATCAAGGTTATTCCCGCTTAGTTCAGACCGCGCAACCAGTTCCAGAAATCTTCAAAATGTCCTGAAACCAATAAATATTCTTTTACAAGTAAGGCGTTGCTCAGACTAGACGAATTTTTTTTGTTTGTTTTTGTTTTAATGAAGTTTTATGAACAAAAAGAACAATAAATAAATTTAAAAAAAGGTGGGAAAACGTCCGACAAATCCATTAGCACAGATGAGGCAGTTCGTGGCGAGGAGCAAAAGCGGTTTCGGTGTTTTCGAAATTAAGGAATCCCATTCCCCCACCCGACCCTGCATCTCCACATCACCTTTTGTATAATAGTAACTAACACGTGACGTTCAGAAAGACACGGACCAATTAACCTCGGCTTTCAGCATATGAGACCACCCACAGGCTGCGTCTGGAATCCTATTTACGCACCCGTTTCAGGGTTAGCCACCTTCCTTGCTCTGAAACTGGTCGATTGACTCAAATTACCGCGACGGGATACTGGCGAGCATTTTGGCGTGAGGCGCAAACCAATTTCACAGACATTGAGTCCCCTGGTTCCTGTAGATTTTACAAGTAAGATTGAAACAAGTAATGGTTCCTGAAAGAGGCCTACCGCTGTGATACCCCGACAAAATAAATTCAAGCTCATAGTCTAATCTTTTTGTTCTGTTGAGTGAATGTTTCTTTCTAAAGAATTTTACAAAAAAAAAAAGAAATTGAAGGCAAAATCTTTGTGGAAAAATGTTCCCTTTTATTTGACTATTTTGTTGCCTTGTGAATTAAAATGAAATAAACAGTAAGTTTTCTGTGGCTAAATACAAATAGTGGCTGAAATTATTATAAACAGATTTTATTCGATATAAATATCTATCTATCTATCTATCTATCTATCTATCTATCTATTGATGTATGTTCATATCTATTTATCTATCTATCCGTTTTAGTCTGTTCATATCTATCTATCTATCTATCTATCTATCTATCTATCTATTGCTGTATGTTCATATCTATTTATCTATCTATCCGTTTTAGTCTGTTCATATCTATCTATCTATCTATCTATTGCTGTATGTTCATATCTATTTATCTATCTATCCGTTTTAGTCTGTTCATATCTATCTATCTATCTATCTATCTATCTATCTATTGATGTATGTTCATATCTATTTATCTATCTATCCGTTTTAGTCTGTCCATATCTATCTATCTATCTATCTATCTATCTATCTATCTATCTATCTATCAATCTATTGATGTGTGTTCATATCTATTTATCTATCTATCCGTTTCAGTCTGTTCATATCTATCTATCTATCTATCTATCTATCTATCTATCTATCTATCTATCTATCTATCTATCTATCTATCTCGGTCTCTTCCCTATCTATCTATCTATCTATCTATCTATCTATCTATCTATCTATCTATCTATCTCGGTCTCTTCCCTATCTATCTATCTATCTATCTATCTATCTATCTATCTATCTATCTATCTATCTCGGTCTCTTCCTGTTGAGTCTTGACTCAATGTTGAATCTCGCCTATTGCATGGAATAATAATGCAACACAAAATGTACTTAGAACAAGAATGTATTATAACAAGAAAGTGTACACAATAAGTACATATAGTATTTCTGTATATTTCTGGGAAGACGTTCCTGGAGAATGTGTTGACTAGTCGCAGTCGATCAGAGTCTCTAGTTGGATCTCGTGATTCTCTTTCCTCGTCTTCCGGTATCAACCATTATTTATATAGTTGATAGTCACCTATGCAGATTAGGTGGATCCCACCACAACACTTCCCTATCTATCTATCTATCTATCTATCTATCTATCTATCTATCTATCTATCTATCTATAACTTTTCAGAATTGGTAACCACAGAGTTGTGATGCTATTCCAGTTGGATTCATTATTTTCACATACATGTATTTTGAAAGGTATGACTCTACGTCATGTTCCCTAGCTATGGGTAAATTACTAAGAATTTCAGTCTGTTCATATCTATCTATCTATCTATCTAATATGCTAAGTGGTTTATACGCTTTTTTGTTTCCAATATGCGTAACATATTTTACTTTCATTGGCGACGCAAGGTGGCTGTGTATTCGTTTATATAATGGCCGATCAGTTCATAGTTGTTTTGGAAAAGAAGAGATGAAAAAAACCGCCTGCCTGTAAAAGTAAACTACAACAATAAGTGTGTACCTGTGCTTAATGACTCACGTGTGAAATGCTTATCAAAGTAACAATTTAAAAAAATATCGATATCTTGCCAATGCCATGGCATGACTAAACGATATTAGACAATAATAAGCGTATTCTTACTGAAGTACTAACTGTTATCTAGAGAACATTCTTGTTGCTTATTGAGGGCGTGATGACATGCAAAGGCAAGGATGTGCCTTCTCACCGGACCTATTCAACCTATACAGCGAGGCAATTCTAAGAGAACTGGAAACCCTACCGGCATTGTCGGCCACAATCTTAACAATATAAGATACGCAGATGACACAGTACTGGTATAAGACACTGAAAAGAAATTACAAAATCTCCTACAGAAGGTAGCGACGGAGAGTAAAAAAAAAGGACTAAGTATAAACTACAAGAAGACAGAATGCATGGTCATCAGTAAAAGGATGAGCCCGAAATGCTATCTACTTAATAATATAAGATACGAAGATGACACAGTGCTGATAGCAGACACGGAAAAGAAACTACAAAACCACCTACAGAAGGTAGCGAAGGAGAGCGATAAAAAGGGACTAAGTATAAACTACAAGAAAACAGAATGCATGGTCATCAGTAAAAGAATGAGACCGAAATGCGATTTGCAGGTAGGGGACACTAAAATCAAGCAGGTGCGTAAGTTTAAATACCGGGGAAGTATTTTGAGAGAGTGCGACACTGAGATCTGAAAACATATTGAGATGGCCAAGGACACATTCCAAAAAAAAAACGGATAAAGTATTGCAAGACAGGATGATCACTTTGGTAACAAAGAAAAGAGTTCTAAGGTGTTACGTGACATCTGTCCCCCTTTTAAGGCAGCGAATGTTGGACGATTTCCTCAAAGATGAAGATGATTAATCTCATACCCCTTCCCTTGAACGACCTTTCAAACATTGAACATGTCATATTTATCTCCAATCACAATACATTTGCAAATTTACATATATGCCGCAATTGTCAATGATGACCTGTCTATGTTCCGGTTTATCATGGCATAATAAAATAACTTTCCAACCTCTACCCTCTGAAGTTACTTTTCTGTTTAGCACAGATCTGGCATTTAGTTAATGAAGACATACCTACACGTGTACTTTTTTAATTCTGACGTTGTGTTCTCCTTTTTTTCTTTCGGGAAAGAGGTAACATTTTGTTTTTAAATTTCCTTAAAAATCATTTAATTACTAGTTATTTACACTCGCCTGAACAAGTACAATTAAAATATTGAAATATTAAAGCTTTTGTGCACCAATGTCAGCATATTTTATTATAATCCCTTATATTACAACAAAATAGAATAACGGTCGGCGCGTTGACAGCGCAACAAACGAAAACTATTCGCAACCCAATCCAACATTGAATACAGCAACCAAATGCGTACGTACATACGCAACGACATATGGATGCGCATCTATGCCCAGTCCTACACTGTTCACATATGTTTATGTTTGTGTGAGCTCCAGTGAATGAGCGTGCCCGTGTGTGTGTGTGTGTGTGTGCGTGTCTGCGTACGTCAATGAGTAGACGTGCGTTTATGTCTGTCTGCGTAAGTATGAGTGGCGTTCCGATGACAATTTTTCCTCCCACTTCCATAAAATCACCGATATACGCAACCATATATAAATCCAAAATAAAAAAAATTAATCAGTTTGTCTGACGATCGCAAAAAGCGTAAAACATATATATATATATATATATATATATATATATATATATATATATATAAAAGCGTGAAACATATATATATAAATATATATATATATATTTATATATATATATAGATATAGATATATATATATGTTTCACGCTTTTATATATATATATATATATATATGTTTCACGCTTTTTGCGATCGTCAGATATAACATATAGATATCACCATATATATATATATAAGTGCCGAGTGTAACAGCTAAATTGTCCAAATTGTGTAACAGTAAAATTGTACAAATCGTGTAACCGCAAAATTGTCCAAATCGTGTAACAGCAAAATTGTCCAAATCCTGTAACAGCAAAATTGTCCAAATCCTGTAACAGCAAAATTGTCCAAATCCTGTAACAGCAAAATTGTCCAAATCCTGTAACAGCAAAATTGTCCAAATCCTGTAACAGCAAAATTGTCCAAATCCTGTAACAGCATAACTGTACACCACACAATATGTTTAATATCTGAAGAACACTAAACTGAGATTCTCTTTACCAGGTTTTCAGATATAACATTTAACCATCTTGACACCATTTGTCGTAAGAATCACTGAAAAAGACTTTGCGTTATTGAGCTAAAAAGATAGCAGGTTAAAATTGTTTTGTGTTAGACCGACTCTCTTACAAACGGAGAAATGGTCAGAGGAAAAATATCATTCAGGCCTTCAGTAATATTACCAACATTCATACTCTGGCTTCCATCTTCAAAATCCATTCAAGAACCATCAAAAGAAAGGTGAATAAGTTTTAAAAAAAAAACAGTAGAGAGGAAAACTTGATCAGGAGGACACAACATGAAAGGGAAAATTAGAGCTAACGAGATCAATTAGAAAAGATTCAACTCAATCCATAAGACGCTTGCACGTGAGAGATCAGTTTCACCTATGATAGTATAAAAAGACTTGAAAATGAAATCGCACGTGAAACATGTGAGGTTCCTTGTGGAACAGGACAGAAAGTTAGAAGGTTAGAGAGAGCGAAGCTCATATTGAATATCTTGGAAAATTATCCTGGTATCATATATATATATATATATATATATATATATATATATATATATATATATATATATATATATTCGAGGTTTATATCAGTTCTTCATCAACTTGCAAACCTTAGCTATGATTAATTAATGATGAACATGTTATTTTCGTTTTATGATCGATTCTATGACAATTTTTCTGTTAAGCTTGGAGAGTAATTATACGTTTTTATTGTCCAATATAGACTCCAATAGTGTTATAAAACTTCCGAAAATTCCAGTAAGATATCTTTAATCATTTCAAACGTAAAATGGTTCAAAGTTTAATCTAACAATTGGACAATTTTGCTTTTACACAATTTTGATGTTAAAAGTTGTATATTTACTTGTTTACTTGTTTCCTTTGATAACGACAACCTTCAAATTATTTAAATGCAACGTCTATCGCCATCTTCTGTCTACCTGAATCCTATTCTTTTTTTGACCTTTCCTAAATCCTCCCGATTCTCAGTCTTTAACTCCCTGTAACCCCAAATGGAACTCCCTTGCTTCTCTGATAAATACAATCTTCTAAAATTTAAATGAAACGGCAATAGCTATCTTCTATCTTCTTGAATACCGTTCATCTTTTGTCCTTTCCTCAACTCTCCCTACATTCAGTCTTTTCTCTCCCTTTCACTCCCTGTAACCCCCTACGTGCAAGTAGCATTTCTGCCTTGCTTGGTGTGTAATGATATATATATACAGACGGTGTCCATAAAGTTCGTGTGCACTTTTAAAAAATTATAACTTTATTTGTATTTGCGATAGAAATAATCTGTAAAAAATGTTATAAAGTTTAATGTACCTAGTTTTAAGTATAGCTAAAATAACTAATGTGATTCCAGGCATTACTGTAAATCAGTTGGCAAATGTTTTCCGTGAACTGCAAATTCGTATTACCCTTTGTATTGCTCTTGATGGAGGACATGTGGAAACTTAAATAAAATTTTCATAAAACCTTAAAAAATATAGATTTACTTCTTTCTAATTCTTTTTACAAATTATTTCTATCGCAAATACAAATAAAGTTATAAATTTGTTAAAGTGCACACGAACTTTACAATTTTCTTCTTTTCTGGACATCAGTGGAAATTGTCCGAATATTGTGTAGTGATGTCCCAGCACTTTCGGCTATTCTTTTAGCTATTATGGAGGAATGTGGTGACCTTTTTTGCAAAATGAAACATTCGTATGACTATATATATATATATATATATATATATATATATATATATATTCATTTAAAAGTAAAAAATAAAATTCTTGAGAATGGCTAAAAGTATAGCCGAAAAAATAAATACTTAACCGCACCTCCTCGTTAGTCGCTTTTAATGAACCTTCATATATATATATATATATATATATATATATATATATATATATATATATATATATATATATATATAATATTAGTGGTCAATATACATACACAAATCAAAGTTTACTCTGTCGGAGATAAGAGTAAATAATTTGCTTCAAATTACCTGCTGACATGGAGGTTTCTTGCAGCTTTACTAATACGGTGCAATTTGGTTGACTTTGTGGCTATGTTACTGTCTAATCTTAATGAAGACCATCAATAACGACGACAACACCGCCCGCTTCACGAAATGAGATGAATGAGAGATGAAGAAATCACTGACTGATGACATCATGTTGACACTGATGGCCGCCAAGACCAAGCGGAATCGCATATTGCCGTCCACAGGTTAGACACCGAAAGCCGACACCCGGTTGTGACGGCCCACGCAGCAGCCGATCATGGCGATATTGCCTGCGAAATTCCTGGTCTTGAGTTCAGTTTCAAATCTATCTGACGAGATAGTCTCCTCCAACTACTTGCGATTGGATGATCCAGGATCTAATTCTGCAGGATTAATACTCCAGTGGTTTAGGATTACTTTCAGGGGATCTTTGAAACATTTTTCCTGTACCCCTCTTATAATCAAGCAATATATCAGTAATGTTACCAGTATGAGCGAAGACATTCAATATCGTAGTCATTTTATCGGGACGAGCGAAGACCATTTCCCATAGAGGACCAGTATATTTGGAACTCTAGAAAAATGAACACTGAAGTCAACACTCAGAGGCAACAAACTTTTTCATGTTAAACGCATTCATCAGTTTATATATATATATATATATATATATATATATATATATATACAAGTAACGAAAATCTTGGTAATCTGTATGGATAATCCCAAGGAGGATGAAATCCTGAGAGCTCATTGTTAATTCAGAGTGAATAATTCAATTTAAAGAAAAAAAGAACCCTTTAAGACTCCATTTGTTATACTTTATTTCACTAGAGACTTTTATTTTTCCCTGGATCTTCAGACATCACTTTCAAAAGGTGAAACGAAAAATGAAATTAAAATTTACACTTTTGACGGGCGGTATTAAGCTTATATAAGTTGACATAGAAGGTGGTGAGGAATGGTGTGAGAGACATGGTCGATTTTAGAGAGGGAAGGGAGAGTTTTAAAATTTATTTTTATATTTCTTTCTATTATAATACTTAATATTGAGGAAGGAGGGGGTAAGGATCAGACATTGACCTATTTAATAGGTCAACTCAACGGAAATGGTATGGGGAAAGGAAAAGGAGAAAAAAAAAGGGAAAACAAAAAAAGGGGGAAGTAAAAAGAAAAGAGGTTTTCGGAGGAAGGGGAGGGGTGGTATAGCTTTAGAAATTTAGATAAAAACAGATTTTAGCATTTGATAGTAATTTAAATGTTTTAAAAAACTCAACAAAGAAATTAATTTAATGCTTGTTAGCAATTTAAATATTCAATTTCTCTACAAGTAAATTAGGGATTTAATATAAATTGAATTATAAACAACAATAATAAAAAAAATAAAAGTTTACTAATAGTAAAATTTTAATATTGTGAAGTTTAGGTTTCAATATATATATGTTACCCTTGGCATTGTGCTGTTCGCATATTTACTATTTGTGAAATTTCACGTTATAAAAAATAAATAAAGATAATTAATCCAAATAAATACATGAAGTAATAAAGAAATTAAAAACTGTTCCCGCCAAGATAATAGTTAGAACAAACTACAACAATCAACCCCAAAACTGAACAAATAGCTTTAATTATCTTACCAAACAAAAAGAAAACTATTAAATATGCTATATGAACAGATTTTTACTACGTTAATAAAAACACCGGTCAAAATAAACATAAAAAATAAATAAATATATAAGATAAGAAATAAAAAATAAATAAAATAAAAATAAATAAAAACAAGCAAAATAATTTAACTCAAATAAATAAATAAACGAATTCCGGTAAAATAACCGCCAAAATAGACTACCCACAATGCACCACTGACCAATTGAAAGCCGAGAAAAATAACAGCACTCGTGGCCTGACGGTTGCATCTAGCATGAAACAGACTGTCGTCTCTAAGTGTTGACTTCTATGTTCACTTTTATATTTACACACGCTCTATCTCTGATATTGAGCACTTTATCCCATAAATATAGCACATCATAAGAATATATTTCTTCATATATATATATATATATATATATATACCCGTTGTAAAAACAAAATTGTACAAATCGTGTAACAGCATGATTGCCCAACCCACAAAATGTTTAATATCTAAAAAACCATTAAACTAATTGAGTTTCTTTTTCCCATGTTTTCAGATCAGATGTTTAGCCATCTTGACACCATACGTCGTAAGAATTGCTAAACCCACTTTGAGCTATTTGGCTAAAACGAGAGCAGGTTAAAATTGCTTTGTGTCAGACCCATTGTCTTTCCAACTGAGCAATGGTGAGAATGCAGAAGATACGTCAGGCGTTCAGGAATGGTGCCAATATTCATACTCTGGTTCCCATCTTCAAAGTCCATTCAAGAACCATCAAGAAAATGGTGAATAAGTTTAAAAAAAGAGGGAACAATAGAGAGAAAATGGGGGTCATCATTTTAACTTAGATCAATATAGAGATCACTTAGAAAAGATCCAACTCAGATATCGTTAAGACGTTTGTCACGTGAGAGAGAAGCGCTGGCTTTCCGAGAGTTCCGCATATATTGGTCCTGTTTGGAAGACGGTCTTCGGGCATCCTGATAACATGACTAATCCAGCTGAGCTATTGCCTGATTATAAGAGCCTCAATATTTCTGTTGCAAGCACGCTAGAGAATATTGACATCCGGTATTAGACCTAACCATGATTATCCGAGGAGACATTTTTTTTATACCGTGTGTAACAGCAAAAGTGTCCAAATCGTATACCAGCATGGGATAATTGTCCATCCCACAAAATGTTTAATATCTAAAAAAAAACACTAAACTGAATGAGTTTTTTTCCTGGTTTTCAGATAATACATTTAGCCATCTTGGCACCCGTTTTCGTAAGAATCATTGAAAAACTCTTTCAGTTATTCAGCGAAAAAGAGAGCATGTTAAAATTGATTTTTTCAGATCTACTGTTTTCCCAAATGAGCAATACTGTGAGGAAAAAGATTATTCAGGCATTCAGTAACGGTACCAACATTCATAGTTTGGTTTCCATTTTCAAAGTCTATTTGGCACGTGAGAGAGGAGTGCTGGCTTTATGAGAGTTCCATATATTGGTCCTTTTTGGGAGACAATCTTCGGGCATCCTAATAACATGTCTAATCCAAGAATCATTGAAAAACTCTTTCAGTTATTCAGCTAAAATAGAGAGCAGGTTAAAATTGATTTTTTTCAGATCTACTGTTTTCCAAAATGAGCAATACTGTGAGGAAAAAGATCATTCAGTCATTCAGTAAGGGTACCAACATTCATAGTTTGGTTTCCATCTTCAAAGTCCATTTGGCACGTGAGAGAGGTATCTTATATTGCTTGATTAGAAGAGCCTCAATGCTTCTGTTGCTGGTACGCTGGAAAATATTAGTATGCGGTAATCGGCCTCACCATGAGTATCCGGCAATGCGTTAAAGACTGCGGATGTGCAAGGTTTCAAGAGCATTTTTGTGAGTCGAGGATTTTAGAACATACAGAAGTTTGGACAAGAAGACACGAGTCCTTTCTGGAGCTGGACAAGTTCCTCTTTAGAATGACATGGCTAAAAAGTTACCCAAAAGAAGTGGTGGAGAGTAGTGTCTATAATCGTGACGTTTATATGTTCAACGCCGACTGAATTTGAAGCATTAGTGTTATGGTGCAAGGGTCCCGACGGCAAAGAACTTCAGTTCTACGAAAAATAATTATAAGGCAGGTGTTACTATAGGTTTATACGTTATTGTCCAATCAACGTAATTCTCAGTATTCTTCTGTAGAACTATATATCTGCTGTTTCAAATATCTTCTTCATCTGTGAGGAGACTGTCTAGCCTTCTCTGTCATATTCAGGGTGTGACATTAAGTTTCGGTCTAGCACTCTTTTCTTTGTTTCTAACAATATTTTCCTATCTCTTAATACTTTGCTTAGTTTATGAAAGGCCTGAAGAGATTGTCCATCATTCATTGCCATATAGGAGGATTGATATTACATAACAGTCGGGCATTCTTTTCTTTGTTTCTAATAATATTTTCCTATCTCTTAATACTTTGCTTAGTTTATGAAAGGCATAAAGAGATTGTCCATCATTCATTGCCATATAGGAGGATTGATATTACATAGCAGTCGGGAATTCTTTTCTTTGTTTCTAATAATATTTTCCTATCTCTTAATACTTTGCTTAGTTTATGAAAGGCATGAAGAGATTGTCCATCATTCATTGCCATATAGGAGGATTGATATTACATAGCAGTCGGGAATTCTTTTCTTTGTTTCTAATAATATTTTCCTATCTCTTAATACTTTGCTTAGTTTATGAAAGGCATGAAGAGATTATCCAGCATTTATTGCCATATAGCAGGATTGATATTACACAGCAGTCCGACATTCTTTTCTTTGTTTCTAATAATATTTTCCTATACCTTAATACTTTGCTTAGTATATGAAAGGCCTGAAGAGATTGTCCAGCATTCATTGCCATATAGGAGGATTGATATTACATAGCAGTCCAGCAATCTTTTCTTTGTTTCTAACAATATTTTCCTATCCCTTAATACTTTGCTTAGTTTATGAAAGGCATGAAGAAATTGCCCATCATTCATTGTGATATAGGAGGATTGATATTTCAGCAGTCTTTTCTTTGTTTACAACAAATTTTTCCTATTATTATTATTACTATTACTATTATTATTATTATTATTATTATTATAGATGTTACTACAATGGTAATGTCATAAATAATGTCATAAATGATGATTACTTCGTTGTTATATTTATGTTATTATTTCGTATATTATGTTAGGATTCAACGCCTACAAGATTCTTATTTTCTTTTTTCTTAAAATTAAAATTCACAGGAAATAACCTTTCTACCACCTTCTTCGTGTTTTTTATAAAGTACGATGGTGAACTTTTGAAATGACACGAAACAAATGTTTGATTCTCTTGTGATATGAAGCAGGCGTTTTGTATTCACACTGAAACACGCGTTTTTTTTTTAATTATTGAAATTATTTTTTTTTAATTATTCAAATTTTGAAAGAATTTAAAATAATATCTGCGATTTCAGGTATCATTATCCTCATCTTCCGACATTTCTTCCTATGGTGCTTTCTTTTTCTTTTTTATGTGTCTTGCCTTTTCAGGGCGTAGATGATCGTGACTCTCTCTCTTTCTCTCTCTCTCTCTCTCTCTCTCTCTCTATCCCTTGCAGCTCTCAATAAGTTCCTTCTCCCTGCTTCCTCCCCCAATCCACGTTCTGTCAGCCACTTGCTTAAGACCGACACGTATGTCACGCGTCGTTTTCCCTCGTCTGTCTTTCTCTCTATTCGACATTCGAGTATCAGATTCTCAAAGCTCTCCTTTCTCACTACGTGTCCCAGGAACTTCAGCTGCCTCTTCCTGAGGTTAACTATATGGGAAAGGGCAGGGGATGTAGCAGGAAGATTCGGACTAGGAACCCGCAACAAACGCGGAGAAAAATGGACCAAATAATGTAGGGCCAACGGCCAGGTAATAACCAACACATGGTTCCAAGATCACCCGAGACGACTATGGACATGCAGGAGTCCAGGAGGAGAAACTAAAAACCAAATTGATTATATAACCATCAACAAAAGAGTCAGAAATGAAATGATTCACTCGTCCTGGGTCTGACAATAAACTTCATCCGCGTCCAGGGTAAGACGATAAACTCCGTCGAACAGCAAGGCCTCTGATAATGAGCGCGGAACCTGCTCTTAATTGCTGGTGTTCCCAGGCCTATCCTCACCTGGGGTGGTAGCACCTGTTAGGGTCCCTGCTATGGGAAAATAGTTAACCCTGAAACTGAGATACAAATCATTATAAAAGTGTCAAAATAAGTTTTAATACCAGAAATACTTTGCAAAAAATTATTACCAGAAATAAATTTTTGAAGAAAAAAAAATATTACCAGCAATACTTTTTTGAAAATATATTACCAGCTATACGGGTGTTCGAAAAAATATTACCAGCTATACGTTTTTGGAAAAATAATATTACCAGCTAAACGTTTTTGAAAAAATATTACCAGCTATACGTTTTTGGAAAAATAATATTACCAGCTAAACGTTTTTGAAAAAATATTACCAGCTATACGTTTTTGGAAAAATAATATTACCAGCTGAACGTTTTTGAAAAAATATTACCAGCTATACGTTTTTTGGAAAAATAATATTACCAGATATACGTTTTTGGAAAAATAATATTACCAGCTATAGGTTTTTGAAAAAATATTACCAGCTATACGTTTTTGGAAAAATAATATTACCAGCTAAACGTTTTTGAAAAAATATTACCAGCTATACGTTTTTGGAAAAATAATATTACCAGCTATACGTTTTTGAAGAAATAATATTACCAGCTATACGTTTTTGGAAAAATAATATTACCAGCTATACGTTTTTGACAAAAATATTTCAGCTATACATTTTTGAGGAAAAAATATTAACAGAAATAGATTTTTGACAAAATAAAAATATTACCAGAAAAAAAAAAGTTGTCGGCATCAAATGACGCATTGAGGTTGATATGCCGTAAACCAAACCAAATGATTCACTGCAAAATCTATTGACTGCGGAAGCGATCATCGCCCTCTTATATGTAAACTAAGAGTGAAACTGCGGAAATTGAAGAAACCTAACGCGGCACCCAAACAGCAATACAACAAACTCCTGAGCGATCCTAGCCTACAAGAAAAATATATGGACAATGTGAAGAGAATATACGAGTCACACAATTGAAACTCAAAATGGGACGCACTAAAAAACGCTTTAGTGACATCTATGGTGTTACCATTCCAGAATGGATATTTCGTTCAAAAAATCGTCAAAATACACTAACAGCAGAGCCGATCTAAGAGATATCCCCTCCCCAAAAGGAGAGGATATTCAAGATTTACTTGTCAGTGTTGACTTCTAGAACTGACAAACTTGAATTGAGTTAATATGTTTAAAAAAAAGTTTACGGTAGATGGCGCTGCGTTTCCATATAGACAGGATACATTTGTCATAACCCAAACATGAAGGCATCCGTCTATATTTCTGAGATGAGGTATTATGTACATTATTTACATTATTCGGACTATCGTTCTCATCTTTGTCGCCATATTTATTACAACGTTTCGGCCGTTGTACGCTCCGGCCTTCTTCAGGTGGGTGGAATGTCGAACTGAACCCTTTATTTCGCTCACTGGGGTTAAACATTGCACGTGGAACTAGAACAGTCTACCCCAGTGAGCGAAATAAAGGGTTCAGTTCGACATTCCACCCACCTGAAGAAGGCCGGAGCGTACAACGGCCGAAACGTTGTGATAAATACAGCGACAAAGATGGGGACAATAGTCCAAACTCGAAGGGTTTGCAAACATATATTTATACGGACGTTTGCCCTTCTTTTGGTGTGTATTTCAGTAACGCATGAAACGAAATCAAGTGTTTAAGAGCCATCTTTTCAAAAATGCTATGAACTGTTTCTTCCAAACCGATAAATAAGGGAGTAATCTGGTATGGAATTTTCGAATGTGAGGCTTCAGCGATGAGCTGTCACGTTTTATATCATTTTTGCGCAAGAGGTAAGATATGCAAGATGCGCAAAATCGAAACCACTGAGAGATGGTATTAGCACTAACCAGACTCGGTTACCAAAAATATCGATGTAACTATCCTCTGGGACATTCCAGTTCAAATTGACAGTGAAATAAAGGCCAAAAGACCGGATATTATCATAAAAGACAAAAAATTCAAGAAGTGTAAGCGTAATGACGTAGCAGTACCATCTAAGAGAAACAACACCATAAAAATTACCGGTAAATTGTCCAAATACAAGAACCCGGTGATCGAGATGAACAGAATGTGAGGAATGAAGACTGAGACTGTATCAATGGTAATCGGAGCACTGGGTCTCGCGGGAAAAGGAATTGACAATTTTACTAATAGTGTCCCAGGTAACATCAACAGCCAGAAGATGGCCATACGAGGAACATACTTTCGGCATTCATTATCGAAGAATTTGGTTGACAGTGTTGGGACTAGATCTATGAGTTTAGTTTCTTTGCGTTATATCACTTTTTATTATTCAAATGTATACAGACATCACTCATTATTTTTTGCTATCGCATCTTCACGCGTCAGCTTGTGTTGTGGTGTTTTTTTCTGGCATACTTTTTCTATGATAATGGCTCTTGAAAACAGAAATACTCAGGCACATGACAATTTATATTCAAAATTTACAGGAAACCAAGAAAATGGCGCGATAAACAGATAAAGAAAAACAAAAATTTCTTAACAAAGAACTTTCATTGGTCATAATTTTCCAGTTAACTTAGCTAGGGTATGTATGCTCATTGGCCCCCTTTATTTCTGTCCCTATTTTTCTTTAAGTTTAATTCCCCATCCCCTCACTCGTTAGGTGGTTAGTGACGTCAATTCGCAGGTAGGATGCGGGGCGCCTTTCGTTTTGCGTGAGTGTTTTCGTAATTGTTGTGGTGTTTGAATGAGTGCGTGTCAGAGTGTGTGCTTAGGATGAATGATTGTTTTATACTATTATAGTTCCGCACTGATTTCGGTCAGTGAACTGGTATTTCTGCCACATTTAGTGATTGTGGGGGGTTTTATTACTAATATTATTTTCTTTAGTTTCTTGTAAATATTTTTGTATTCATATTGTAAATACTCATCGGGGTTAGTTTTTAGAATTGTTATTTTATTCCCCTCCCCCCACAGACTTTGAATTGTAAATATGGGGACTAGTTAGTATTTACATAGAGACAATGAGGTATTATGGTGGTTGTAGTAAGAAAGGTACGTATGAATCTGTTGTTTTGGTGTGAGGAATATTGTTCGTACGATTGGGTCAGTGTTTGCTGCTAGCTAAGTTATAGTTAAGACAGAAGAAGACCTTCTTTTCCCCAATCCCCCCATCGGCTGCTAGCTAATCTAAAACACTTTGTTTCCAGAAAGCCCATGGTCAGCTGACGACTTGTAAGTATGAGTCTTATTTGGAAAGGATTGAGATTTGATATTCAAAGAAGTGAAGCAAGGATTAAATGACATTTGATTCCATGTCTTGATAATTGTTGGTACAATTATCATCGAGGTGAAGGATACACAGAGAAGAATGAGTGCTTAATATATTTATTCAGCATCAGTATCCAGTGCTAACGGATACATACAAAAAACACAGAACAATAAGTTACAAAACAATTAACAAGACAACTTACAAGAAATAGAGGAGGGTCAAATGCTGTATAGCCAAACGAAGTAAGATCAGTCCAAATATTAATCAGCTTAGTATCAACTTATTAATCAATTGTTGAAGTCCTTAATCATAGACTATTTAAGGCTATGAGCCAGGACATCTGGTAAAGTGCTGAAGGGATGCTAGCTACTCTACAACACTGTTTCCAGAAAATACTCATGTCTTGCTCACAATTCAAGACGATGCTTTCTTGCGTATGTGTTTGTGTTTGTGTGTAAGACACGCTCGGCGGAGGAGAGGCATAGTCAACATTTGATAATTCTGTGGCAATACACGCTTAAAGGATTTAGGCAGTTTTGATCAACATACCTTTTCATGGTTAGCCGTGAGAAATTTTAAATGTAGGCCTACCTTACACTTAAGTAAAATAATAACAATAATGATATTTATATCTGTCTATATTTCTGAGATGAGGTATTATGTACATTATTTACATTATTCGGACTATTGTCCTCATCTTTGTTGCCATATTTATCACAACGTTTATCCACTGTGCCATGTGTCCTTAAGTCATTTCCGCCTATCTACAATAGAATGGGTTTTTAATGTCTACTCTTAGTTTAATTAGCACACGGACCTGTCTATATTTCTGAGATGAGGTATTATGTACATTATTTACATTATTCGGACTATTGTCCTCATCTTTGTTGCCATATTTATCACAACGTTTCAGCCGTTGTACGCTCCGGCCTTCTTCAGGTTGTTGGAATGTCGAACTGAACATTTTATTTCCACTTATGTCATCAAGGACACATGGCACAGTGGATAAAGGCGTTGGTTAGATCTAGTGACAGGACCCAAAGTATGTGAGTTCAATACCCGGTTAAGGCAGTGGAGAACTTTCAAAGGGAAAATAACAGGAGATAACTGATAACTGACATCCATTAAAAAACATGTCACGTGGAAGTAAAACAGTCTACCACAGTGAGCGAAATAAAGGGTTCAGTTCGACATTTTAACCAGCTGAAGAAGGCCGGAGCGTACAACGGCCGAAACGTTGAGATAAACATGGTGATAAAAGATGAGGAAAATAGTCCGAATAATGCAAATAATGTAAATAATATTTATTACAGGAAATATCAAATTTTACGGAAACAGTGTTGAAAATTATATATCAAGCTACATAACAAATAAATAAAAAGAATATAAATTTTGATGCTATATTCGATTTGTTGTTAGGTATTTTTCATTTTCTCCTTTTTTATTTGCAGCATTTTAGAATACTTTGGCTGCAATACTAAGTTTCCTAAGTTGAACAAACTGGAGCTATTTCGTTTACGCTTTGTTACCTCTCTTTCCCATTATTGTTTTTAGATCGCTTTCTTCCATCATTTTGATGGGCAATAGCGAAATTCTGATATTTAGAATGATCTTATTCCATTTCAAAAATAAAGCCTGGAAAAAGGAATATTTTTAATTAATATACGACCTAAAATAAAATACATTTAACAAAAAAAACTAATGATTTCCCTCTAATTATGTAACAATAATGTAATGATATTCCGCAGAGAAATCTACGGTTTATGTTACCTCATCTCATTGCATGGCTACGAACTATAAACTTAAATTGAGTTTGAAATATTGTGTAATCAGCTCTAATTCTTTGAAAATGATACAATGATTAATTTGCTGTGAAAAAAGTAATTTACGATTTTTTTGTTGAATACGCCCATCCTCCGCTCAACGCGTCATATATATATATATATATATATATATATATATATATATATATATATAAGCAAATATGTGGCAAGTTTACTGTTTTAATGTTCTTTTACTGTCGACGCCAGACGTTTCGGTCTAGTAGACCATCTTCAGGACATGGTTATTAGACTTTAGAATTTAGTTGTTCTGTTTCTCACTAGTCTTGTCTCTATCGTCTCTTCATGTTGACTTAAATATCGTCTAATCCTACGCATGTTTCTAATAACCATGTCCTGAAGATGGTCTACTAGACCGAAACGTCTGACGTCGACTGTAAAACAACATTAAAACAGTAAACTTGCATATTAGGATTTTGATTTGTCTTCTCCATATTTTTCATATATATATATATATATATATATATATATATATATATATATATATATATATATTTCCATATTTTTCATATATATATATATATATATATATATATACACATATACATATATATATATACACACACACACACACACACACACACATATATATATATATATATATATATATATATATATATATATAATAAAATAGGCAGCATATATTTACATTACAAAGAGTCAATCATACCTTGAATCAATCAGCGATTTGCACGCTACAACACCATATAACAGTTAACAAATAGCTCATACTTAAAAACATCTTTCGGTCGGATAAACACATCTAAATCGTCTCCCAGTTTTGATTCTGATGGATAATAAAGCCTGATGATGAATGACGTAAAGCATTCGAATGTACTAGCAGAAATAAAAAATAAAAAATACACCATATCCATTTTATTTAATTATGAGGATCTCATCATTCGGAGGATTATCAGTAGTGGAATGCTTATGCTTATGTCTACTAGCGAAGTGATTTCGTCAATAATCGCATTGACATCGCTGATTGATTCAAGGTATGATTGACTCTTTGTAATATATATATATATATATATATATATATATATATATATATATATGTGTGTGTGTGTGTGTGTGTGTGTGTGTGTATAAATTCTTATGACAAAGATGTTTTGAAATCAGCCTGAGGTAATTAGCGGAACGTTATCCTGACAATTAGACATTTCACAATGACAACGTTCCTGCATATGATGCATTAGGAGTTTGCGAGGTTATGTTTAATTAGTTGGATTCTCTACAGAGGTTCGGCTTACGCTAGAGTCAAAAAAGTATAGAGAATTTCGGTTGATACTAGCATCCAAAAAAGTACACAGCGGTCCGGTTTTAAAGCAGACTAGCAGCATAACCCGGCGTTGCCCGGGCTTGATTCAAAAATCGTACGACTCATACAGCAATCGCTATCACTTGACTTAAAATATTTTTGCCCTTCCTTGACTTTAAAGGAGTGCCCTTTGCCGTGCTGATGTTGCTACATGCCTTACTTCTTGCCTATCTCACCCTGTGCATTTTTTCTAAGCTCTATACTAAACATTAAATCTGTTACGAAAAAAGAACTAAACAAAATGAACACAAAACGATCAGCTTTAAAAAAGCACTCGTAACTGGAAAAACCGAGTGAAAAAAGAATGTTAACAACAAATAATTTTTCACACCCAACCCAGTTCTGCGGAATCAGAATCAACGTTGAGTTTAAGTAAGCGAATGAGCCAATTGGAGTAAAGTGCCATGCAGATTTAAATTTTTCCCACTTGTGACGAATGCAGCTATCAATTTTTTTACATGCTAGAATGCTAGTTAACATTCGTGTCAGTCAGTTGTTGGCTCTGACGCTGGCCAATAGAATCTTCCTGCCTATTCGTGGCAGCCAGCTATAGGCTCTCACTCTGGCCAGTAGAAAATGGCCGCAAACTACATGAAAACTGCCGTAGAAGCATGAAAAAATCGATTATTTCCACTATCGATGGGAGTTGGGAAATGCAAAGTCGGTCTTGGCCTTTCCGCTAACTTGGAGCATGTGCATTTAAATTTTGCTGCAAATCCGTCGAAAATTGCAGCCGTGCATTCGTTACACACACATAAACACATCCTGACTTTTATAGATAGAAATCCAGAAAGCTTGAGATCTGAGGTCCAGCTGACATTAAGACTCAAAAGGGGAGACATTGGTCCGGTTTACGTAATAGCCAAAAGAGTAGCCATAACTCCTGTTTACAATCGAACTGGAAAGGTAAACATAGGCCCGATTTACGAGTGAACATTGTTGACATCAGTCCGGTTTTCACTTGAGGCAGAAAGTAGATATAGACCCAACTTTCCCAAGTGTATTAGCAGAATGTAACCGATTCGACTGGAATTCGAACCCGGCTATCCACGACTCCACCGTGCCTCCTTATTATACGTATATAATTGTGTATTTGGGCAGCTATCCCTCTTTTATACAAGTTTCATTAAAAACTACTAATAAAGTACTGACATTAAGCCTTTTATTCATTTTCTTGTGTTCATATAAGTGATTTCTTCTCTGGACATAAAGTGTTTAAAAACTGCCCGAATGTTCTATATATCTTCGTGATAATTGTTGGGATGAGCTCTTTGCTATATTACATCAGGATATTTTTTCTCTCTGTGGCTAAACCTGCCCGGATTTAGACTACTTTAGGTTTCCGTTTGTCTTCAGTTTCTTCCTTAAGGTTAACTTAGCTAGGGAATGTATGCTCATTGGCCCCATTTATTTTTGCCTCCGGTTTTTCTTTAGTTTAATTCCCCTTTTCTCCCCCGTCTAGCAGAGCAGAGACGTCAGTTCTCTTATGGATACGGGGAGCCTTTCGTTTCGGTTGTGATGTTCGCAAATGTTGTTGTGTCTGAATGAGTGTATGTTTGAGTGAGTGCTTGGAATGAATGAAAGTTTTGATAATATTAGAGTCCCGCATTGATTTCGTTCAGTTAATCAATATTTCTGCCGAATTCAATGATGAGGGGGGGGGGTATTACAAACATTATTTTATTACGTTTCTTGTAAATGTTTTTGTTTTCATATTGTAAATACATACTGGGGCTAGATTTTAAATTGTTTTATTCCCCTTCCCCCAGACAATGAATTTTACATATAGAGACAAGTTAGGATTTTCATAGAGACCATGCGGTATTATGGTGATTGAAGTAAGAATGATAAGTAAAAATGTGTTGTTTTGGTGTAAGGAATATTGTGATATATTTGGGTCAGTGTTTGTGGCTAGTTAAGTTAATTAACTATTAAGTTAATACAGAAGGCCGCCCCAATCGCCCATTCCCCATTTTGGCCTTGTGCCACATTTCTGTATATAAGCGGAATAAATATCACACTTCGCTATTGTGCCGAGGCTCTTCGAATATAAGCGCTGTACTAGACTGGCGACGAGGTCTCACCAATTTATAGTTGAGCTTACTAGATGTAACCTAACGTAAGTTCTATGCTAACAGTTTATTTTCTCGCACTTCTTCCCTGTGGAACTCCGTTCTGGCTCCATGCTTTCCAGCCAACTTTATTGTTCAGAAATTTAAATGCAATGCCAGTCGCTATCTACTCTCCTCCTGATTACTCTTCCTCCGTTCTCGCTCCTTAGCATTGTCCCTTCTTCTAATTCTTCCACACCCAGTAACCCTCTTGTGTCTTGGCGGCTTTACTATCTTGCTTGAGGCGAACTAGGTCGTTTAAAAAATAAAAAATAAAAAAAGGCAGTGAATTGATATGGATCGATCTCCACATCCCACATTCAAAATCAAAAACTTGGTCGAAAACGACAACTCTGCACATAGTGGAACTGCGTCGAAATAATTATTTCATATTCTAAAACACTCACCCACAAAAAAAATAAAATAAAGACGAAAAATCACTCCCCTCATCTGTGTTGGGTGGTGGACAAACGTAACCCTGGTGAGTGAGCAAACAGGTGATAGATCTTCACCTGCAGATAACAATGGTGTATTGTAAGTTCTCGTGTTACAACAGTCTCGCCTTACAACGATTCGTTGTTACGACGCAATCTTCATGAATTTTGTTTCGACTCATGCCGTTTGCTTCGTACATACGACGCAAACAGCTCGGAGGAAGTCTATGCGGCCCGGCGAAGGAATATATTGTGAGGCGGAAGAATACAGCGTCATACGGCGCTAGAGAGGCAGGCAGTATCAGTCATAAGCATCAGACGATGGTAAATGCGATACTGAGATTCGTAGACGTATTGGGATGGCCAATAATAATAATAATAATAATAATAAATGGAAAACGTAAGTAAAATAAACTTTAAATTCATTTTTTTTAATCATTTCCCCCAAAGACGCAAAGCGGTACTTCGTTCAGGGAATATATTTTACTAAAAAGGTGTCGAGGAGCTGCCTGATATAACTGGGGCGCCATTAGAAGGTTTGATTTTCTAAACATTGGTTTTAGCTTTCGCAAGTATTGATACAAAGTTGCAGAAATTTGGTACGAGCATGTGCCTTGCAGAACATTTGAAGTTGGAAAGCCGACAATATACTGGAACTATGATTTTCAGACACACTGATACACCCTTGCCGTCCGGATATTAATGTGCCCGACAAAAGCACCAAGGATCGTCACATTATTGATGTTGTCATACGAAATTACACAAATATAGCAAAGAAGGTGCTTGAGAAAATAACAAACTGTTCTGATTTTAGAAAGTAGAGATACCAAGTTTTTTTGGAAATCAGGAAAGTGATGCTAAGGTGATTCCAGTGGTGACTGGAACATTGGGATCACTCTATCACAATGAAACTGTGTGCCTCCTTTGACCAGGAATTCCAACTTGGAATCATCTGAAAATCGACTCTTGTGGATACGGTGCACAATTTGACGAACGTGTTCACTGTCTGATATATATTTGGTATTTTATTTTTAAATTCCAAGAAACGTGTATTTAAAATGCCTCAGCTTATTATATATATAGATTTGTCACTTATATATATATATATATATATATATATATATATATATATATTTTTCACTTTTATATATATATATATATATATATATATATATATATATATATATATATATATATAGTAGATAAGTTGGTCAATAAATCAAAGTCAAATGAAACGGTACCGATGAAATCAGTAGGAAAAACATTTATCAATATTAACCGATTTCATCGCTACCCTTTCATTTGACTTTGATTTATTGACCAACTTATCTAATATATATATATATATATATATATATATATATATATATATATATATATATATATATATATATATATGTATACATATATAATATATTATAATATTTTTTTTAAATATGATTCCTTCGCTACATAAGAGTTCTCATGTTTCAAAAGCGGGAGCCGAGACCCCTAATATAATTTTTGAAATTAAGTTGAATTATGGTGTCCGGTCACGCTTCCTCGTCAAGCGAGAATTTGGAATCTTGGAATATATATATAAGAACTAAACCGACGTGCAAATTTTCGAGATACCAACTGAGACATTACTCTACTTATTGAACAATTTATTTCATGCCACATTGCCTGATAAACTCCTACAACAAAAAATTCTCAAATTACCAAATTAGTAAAAAAACTCACTCTCTTAAATTTAAAAAGTTCAACCTTAGCTTTGCGACTGCATGCTCCAAATGTTTGTATCCGTTATCAATAACACATTTCTAAAAAAACAACAACATATTTCTATTCGCATTTAACTTATTCGTCTCAAATGCTACCTGAATTTTACCAAAAACAAAATAATTTCCGTGCCTGAGGATGACTGAATGTGCAGTTGAAAGTACTTGCGAAAGACCTTATACAGTTTATAATTTTTAAATACAAGGATCATAACATTCATCGAGTGATTTTTATGTTAAGGCATCTTTAAAATTTTGTTTGCGTAAGGATTTCGCCATTTTATATCATTAACTTTACTAATACTTTTTGTATGAATGATACATTGTAATATAAAATGAACTGCACTACGTATTTGATATATATATATATACGGGCCCGCCATATGTGAGCACTTATTAAAGAGCAGATCGTGTGCAGCTAATTTTAGTGTTGACCGGTTCACCGTGTTTTCGCGGTCACACTCGTTATTTCACCTTAAGGTGCTGGAGGCACTTTACATCGGGTCCCGCAAGCCTTCCTTGTGTAAACAACGTGAGTGTTTGTTGGGGCTCGCTGTCATTTGCCTCTAGCTCCTTTTGATCATTTTTCCCCTCCTCCTCCACATTTCCTTTTATTGTACATTTTCTCTGTTTTTAATTTAAATTAAATCTCCCGTTGTAAGATTGATGAGCGGGAGCGAAACCGGTTGCTTCGCCCGTTTTTAATATGTCTAGTAATATCAAGCTTCATACGTTTATTGCTGTGATAAAATTTTGTACCTTCAAAAATATCTTTATATATATATATATATATATATATATATATATATATATATATATATATATATATATATATATATATATATATATTGAACGATAAAAATTATTAAAAAAATTGCAATCTTCAGACACACTGGGTTGTAGATTAATATTCTTTCGTTTTTTTTTATTATTATTTCATTTAGATTCCTCGACTAGTTTCGGCCAACATGGCTATCATTAGGAGAAAAATATTTGTGCTTGCTGTAGCTGTAAACTACAGAAATGAATGTCTTGATGGAGAAAATGAACTTTTGTCTGTAGTTTTCATTTGTTTTTTTATTTGTTTTTTTTTTATCATTTTAACATGAGTTTATTAACATTCCTTGTGTTGGTCAAACAGTTTCTTTTAAGTTGTTATTTGAGATAAGAGCTGGATGGATTCATGCTGCTTCGTATTCCCTTGGTCATTTTGACAGATTTATTGGTACCTGAAGAGCGGGGGTGTCTCTGTTAAGTGTGTGTGTGTTATTTAGTTCTTAGGGAGTGAGTGAGTATGATATGTGTAAGCGTGTATATTGCTGTGAGTGTGTGTTATCATTTGGGTCATGAGGGAGTGAGTGAGTATGATGTGTGTAAGTGTGTATATTCGTGTGTGTCTGTGTATAAGTGTGAGGCCTCAACACCTCCGTAAGTATGTCTGTTTTGTGTGGGTGAGAAATGTGGGTAGGTTTTGATTTGTAGGGTTATGTATTACTACTATCTATATTGTTAAATTTATGGTTAAGCCCGGCTGGATAGTGTGTTTTTAAACGTCGTATCCACTTATTTTCATGGAACTCTAAAATCTTTCTAATGTTATCTGCTTTGGGCTTTTCTATTCTCTCAATTATAGGGAATTTGGCATTGGTTTTGAAGTCGTGTTTTTCTAGGTGGAAATATTGTTCTACAGGTAATAATTTTTCATGGGGAGTCGACTTAATTCGATTGCGATAATTATTATTATTATTATATATATATATATATATATATATATATATATATATATATATATATATATATCAGATATGCAATAGTTCAACACATCTAAGAATTTTCTATTTCCTATAGGTATCTGATATTTCTCTTGCTGACTGTGAACCCTCATAATGTCGTGGACTCCAAATGAAATTGCATACGTATATATTATGAAATGGAAAAAGTTCGTCAATTATTTAAAGATATTTTTATGTTTATACATTCTTTTTATAGATAAAAATATTTAAGTAAATGCTCTGTTTATAATAAACAGTATTAATCATTTACCGGATTGAATGTCCGAGTAATTTTCATACAAAATATTCGTTCTCCGATAGGAATTGAACGCTCCTCTGTGGCCCAATCGGTTAAATGCACGTCTGGCTATATGACGGTTCCCTATAGGATACAGGTTCGATTCCTGTCGGAGGACGAATATTTTCTATGACAATTTCTCGGACATTCAGGCCAGTAAATGTTGTTTAATACTGTTTATTGCTATATAAACAGAGCATTTACTTAAATATTTGTATCTATAAAAAAATGTATAAACATAAAAATGTCTTAAAATACGTATATATATATATATATATATATATATATATAGTGTATCCCATAATGAAGGACCACAGTAAGTATATTGGATTATAAAAATTACTTAGACAACGAAATATATTTATTCTTGTGACTTGACAGGTAACTTATTGTACCCAATGTATTCAAGAACTTACACTTTGTGAAAATAGAATACTACTACTACTTTTAATAATAATATTAGTAGTAGTAGTAGTAATACTAATAATAATAATAATAAGAAGAAGAAGAAGAAGAAGAAGAAGAAGAAAAAGAAGAAGAAGAAGAAGAAGAAGAAGAAAACCGAGGGGAATGTTGAGGTATTGATGGCTGCTCAAAGGCAATAAGAAAAACGTTAAAAGGGGCGTTTAAGTTAAATATATAGCAGGAGATTTTCGTTAAAAATAACTTGAGAATGTCAGCAAAGTGAAAAGAAATAAACCAATGTTTGTTTTCTTTTTTTTTTTTAAATTTATTTTTTTTTTTATTCCTGTCTCTGAAAATATTTGTTTTCGCTTCATGAAATATTCATTCGGTATTGACCAGGAAGAGGGAATAAAGAAAGGAGAGAAAGAAAAGTAAAAAAAGAAAAAAAAAAGAATCAAGTCTTAAAATTTAACAACAAAATAAAGAAAAAAAAAAACGCTAAAAATGGACATACATATATATCCATACACACATAGGACGATTCTTTACCCCAAACCTAAAAAAGAAAAAAAGAAGACAACCTAAAAACAAATGCTACTTTGTTGATATATTTGCTTGGAAACCCAATAACCAGTCTTATTCTAACATATTTTTCTAGATGGCTATTTATTCAGCTGAGATCCGTTGCACGCAAACCCAAATCATTAGTGTAAGATTGTATTACGCAGATAACTCTAGTAATCATTTCACTCCAAAAAAAGGCAATAAAGCCACTAAGGCGCAAATATTGATTGATTCGTTTTCTACAGCTTATCAACACTTTGCTTTATTTTAGTGATACCAGTCTTACTAATTAATCCATAGATTGGGGAGAAGAAGTGGATTCATACCTTTCCCAAGGAAATTGGTTATACTTTTCATATAATTTCCAATAGTATCATATGCTGGCATTGTCCCCCGACCCCAGTCCAATATTAGCAATTTATTAGGGAGTAGGGTCTTATAAGATTTTGCGATTTCCTACAGGTAGAGGGATACCTCGACTTACGTCGTTTCGAGTTAAGTCATTTTCGAACATACGTCGGTTTTTCTTAAATATCACCTTAGATCACTTTACTCGACGTAAAAATATTTAAAATTTCAAAACACTAAAATAACAATAAACACATATAAAATCTTATTTAAATAAATTAAAAAAATAATATTAATGTACACCATATATATATATATATATATATATATATATATATATATATATATATATATATATATATATATATAAGGTTCTTGATAAAATCCAAAGATGGATATGCAATGTAATTGGCCCTGAACTGTCATCTCATCTGCAGCCGCTCTCTCAGAGACATGCCGTTGCCTCCCTCTGTCTTTTTTACAAATACTTTCACGGTAACTGCTTCATGAATTTAAGCGTTCAATTAGGCTGGCATCTCGCTCTCACCCTTTCACTGTCGAAACTGTTAAATATAGCCGTCTCTTCTACTCCAATAGCATCATGTCTCGCACTTCTCGCCTGTGGAACTCCCTCCCCATTTCTTGTTTCCCTGATAGCTATAATCTCCAACTATTCAAATGTAATGCCAATCGACGTCTCCAGATGCCCTGATCTATCCCCTAATCTTCTCTTCGTCCTTTTCTCTATCAACCCTATTTGCTCTAGCTCCAACTCTCTGTAACCACTTGCGTGCTAGTGGCTTCCCTTGGGGTTGAATGCTTAAATATATAAGATCTTCGAACTCTGAAGATCCGTTTAGGTGAAACCTAGGTAGGTTTGCCTGGTTCATTAGGATGACTTTAGGTTCGCTCTACTTAGTGTACTGAGCCCTTTACGTAGTTGTCTTTTACCCTTTTTACTTGTTTTTTTTTTTTCTTTGGACTGGGAGATTTAACACTTGACGATAGTTTTCGCCTTCTTTTAATGTTCTTGGTTCTTTCTCATTTTATTTCCCATTTTTCCTCGGGTACTGATTTGTTCTATTACAAGTTAAGCTATCCGAGATTTTTCCAAACGAGTACCACCATTTATATATATATATATATATATATATATATATATATATATATATATATATATATATATATATATAATTTTAAAGACATTTTTATGTTTAACATTCTTTTTATAGATACAAGTATTTAAGTAAATGCTTTGTTTATAATCAACACGATGTATGGCTAAAGATGTCAAAAGAAAATAGCCGGTTCACTGTAACAGTCCAGTAAGTACCCGACTACTCCTGCTATACTCTACAGTC
>OZ038518.1:11357975-11360475 GCA_964036315.1 Acanthosepion esculentum
TCCAAGGCACGAAGGCCAAGAGTCATGATCAGCACCCACTCTAGCGTTGAAGTTGTTCCTTGCTAAGGATACTACTGGTGGTGGCTGTTATTTTGTCGTAAAACTCGTCTTTGGTGCCTGGTGTGGCAGGGAGTGTTGGGGCATAAACGCTGACAAGGGTGACAGGGTCTGCTGTGGTGTTGAGGCTGAGAGTGAGGAGTCTCTCGGAACCGTTGCTGCCTGGTTCTACCGTATTCAGCAGGCTGTTCCTCACTGCATGTTGGCATGGTTCATTAGAGGTCTTTCCTGTCAGAAGAATGTGTAGTCCTTCTCTTTCAGCGACCCAGAGTTAGCCAGATGTTTTTCCTGTAGAGTAGCGATGTCCACATGAAGCAACTTGAGCTCGCCCTTGACGACAGCTGTTTGCTGAAGTCGCTGATGTCCTGGGGGTCTTCAGAGAGGACAGTTGGCGCAGACACTAAGTTGTCCATGGCACGAAGGCTAAGAGTCATGATCAACACCCACTCTGGTGTTGAATTCTCCCAGGAGAACAAGTTGTTCCTTGCTGCTAATACTGCTGATGGTGGCTGTCATCTTGTCGTAAAACTCGTCCTTGGTGTCTGATGTGGTAGGGAGTGTCGGAGCATGCACGCTGACAAAGGTGACAAGGCTTGCGGTGGTGTTGAGGCTGAGAGTGAGGAGTCTCTCGGAACCGTTGCTGCCTCGTTCTACTGTATTCAGCAGGCTGTTCCTCATTGCGAAGCCCACGCCATGTTGGCATGGTTCATCAGAGCTCTTCCCCTGTCAGAAGAATGTGCAGTCCTTCTCTTTCAGCGATCTAGAGTCAGCTAGAGGTTTTTCCTGTAGAGTAGCGATGTCCACATGAAGCCACTTGAGCTTGCCGTTGACGACAGCTGTTTTCTTGAAGTCGCTGATGTCCTGGGGGTCTTCAGAGAGGACGGTCAGCGTAGACCGAACGTTCTAACTGCCCAGTTTCAGAGCTGATTTTGTTTTGAAAATTCTTGTTGTTGCCTGGTGCGAAGATTGCAGTCTCCTTGTTATATGTCTCCTAATCTCCATACACCCAATGAAGAAGGCAGACCGTGGAGGGACAACACCTTACTGGCTGGGAGCTGCCCAGGTTGAGGCGGGCGGTATCTGTTCGATGAGATCCGAAAATCTCCCTCGCACTGCGCTCTACGCCAATCAAGTCGTAGCATATAACCGGTAACTGCCGTTCTCCGTGTTGGGTCGACGCCAAAGTCGAAGCTGGAGTGTCCTCTCCGGGTGTAGGGCAGGGTGTTTTGCGCCAGAGTGGTGTGGTCGGATGCAAGCCTGGGTGAGGTGATTATGGAGGACAGGCTGTTGCCCATGTAGTACGTCCCCACTCTCCATGTCACTGGTGAGACGAAAGAACCGACAGGGTCGCTATGATTTGGGACCGGTGCCGTCGCAGAAGCTGCCAGAACGGGTTGTGTACAACGGCGAACTGCCTTAGGGTCTCCGTCTGCGGATTTTTTTCCTCGAGGTTTACTCCTGAAACCTTTACTGTGTAATGGTCGCAAGGCAGCGGAAGTTTGAAATAAGGGTTCTCCTTCCACTAGATGAACTGCCTTCCCAGGCTGTCGAACTCCACCTACCCGAAGCCGGATGTAGTTTATCGTTATACCCAGGACTATACCTCTTTATGTATCTATAAGAATAACGTATAAACAATAAATATATTAAAATAATTGTCGGACCTAGTCTATTTCATATTATATACACTGCTATGGTAATTTACCCACGCTCCCATGGATTCTCCCAGCTATAAATAGGAACAGGTACTGCCTTTTGAAAAGGGATGTTTACAGCAGTCGGCTCTGACAGTTGGATCGAACATTCTTGCTGTAACACTCTCGTTTGTATTACGGTTTGTGTTAATATATTTGTTTAACTAACTTCCTCTCTCGTGTCTTTATTACTGGCCCTGAAAAGGCCACAACACACACACACACACAGACACAGACACAGACACACACATATACATATACATACATACATATATATATATATATATATATATATATATATATATATATATATATACTCAATATATATATATATATATATATATATATATATGAAGAAATATAGTCTTAAAGTGTGCTATATTTATGGGATAAAGTGCTCAATATCAGAGATAGAGCGTGTGTAAATATAAAAGAAAAACATAGAAGTCAACATTTAGAGGCGACAGTCTGTTTCATGCTAGTGCAACCGTCAGGCGATTGCACTAGCATGAAACAGACTGTCGCCTCTAAGTGTTGACTTCTATGTTCACTTTTATATATATATACATATATATATATATATATATATATATATATATATATATATTGCGTATATTTTGGCAGTATGTTTTTATTAAGATATGCTTCATTAACTAATTTAGAAAAGTTTTGTCTACTTATTCTTAAGAGGTTCCTCTCATATTTACGGGCGAGTTTCTTACTATCCTTATTAAAGGAAGAAATAAAAT
>OZ038518.1:11365475-11388435 GCA_964036315.1 Acanthosepion esculentum
AGAATTCATATTATATATATATATATATATATATATATATATATATATATATATATATATATATATATATATATATATATATTTGTTTAAAGATATATTTATGTTTAACATTCTTTTTATAGATACAAGTATTTAAGTAAATGCTCTGTTTATAATAAACAGTATTAACTAACATTTACCGGCCTGAAAGTCCGAGAAATTTTCATAGAAAATATTCGTCCTTCGACAAGATTCGAACCTGTATCCTATAAGGAATCGTCATATAGCCTGACGTGCCTTACCGCTCGGCCACAAAGGATTGTTCGGTAGGAAAGGGGAATTTAATTTGTTGAAGCGAAATCTAAAATTATTTCCAGATTCACCAATATATCCACTATTGGGACATATTGTGCAGAATAAATAGTAGATTATGTTATGGCTATCACAGGTGAGGCGAGGTGGGTGTATCTTGATATTGGTGTTGGGTACAGAAAATATACTATCGGTTATTAAGTGTTTGCAAACTAAACAACGAGTTTTGTTACATTTGTAATTTGTTACATTTGTAATATATATATATATATATATATATATATATATATATATATATATATATATATATATATATATATATATATATATATATATATGAGATAACGATATATATTTTTATATGTCAAGAGCAATATTAGGGAGAAATGTATGACAAAGTGCAAAATGTTTTCTTGTTGTTCATCGGACTACATTTGTTATGTTTGTTGAGACTGCACATTCACACGAACGAGAGATGCTGGGAATTTTTCATTTTATTTTTATTTTTATTTTTAATCTAGCCGATTTTATTCAGATTCTTTTTCTTTTTTCCCATCACTTTGGTTAATAGATAATAGGTTTTCTGGAGAAATGTTGTAAGAGCCCGGGCGCAAATTTACTGTAGAGGACCTTGCGATCAAGTCACTCTCTAGACATTTTCCTCGTAACGAGACTGACCCCAATTTGGTATTTAAACTCCTTCGAAGTAGCTCACTTCTGAAGCCAGGCACTTGATCTAGCTTTGTTTCCATTGAAGGAAGCCTTCCTGGAAATCCTTTTTTGGGATGGCAAGGAGCTTCCTCATCAGATTCTCTTGGATTTTTTCAGTGTTTTGAAATCTTGTGGGATTTGATTTTTGAAGATGAAAATGTCGCAATGGGCGAGATCTGGGGAATATAATGGTTGACTGATCTGGGAAATGTTAGTGACAAAAAAACTGCTTCACAAGCCATAATCCCTGATGGAATTTCTGCGGTGTGATGAGTTGACCACACTCTACACACTTTCCTTCCAAGTACTGCTATAAACAATTTTGGCAACGGCGAATTGAATTCACTACGACGACGTGCCTTGATCGCAAAATCATGTACAGTAAATTTGCACCCGGCCACATACAACATTTCGCAATTTCTGGCAGAACTTCCATTATCGCACTGTGAGATATGCAATAACCAAAGTGCTGAAAAGAAAAAAAGAAAAAAGATATCTAAATGAAATCGGCTAGGAAAAGAAAATAATTTGAAATTCCCAGCATCTCACATTCGTGCGCACCAACATAACAAATTTATTCTGATGAAGTCCTAAAAATCGAAACGCGTCACACGAAAACTTTTTTTGACGTTGTCATACATTTTTCCCCTACTATTGTTCTTGATATATAAAAATTTATATATCGTTATCTCATTTCGTACCAACGTAGGTGTGCTCCAGAGCTCCGTCGTTGGTCTAACTCTGTTTTTAATTCTCATTAATGACCTTCCCGATGACATCAGCTCTCAACTTGGTATCAACGCTGACGACATACCAATTTACTCCTGCCTCGATAAGTAAGGCTTATTAGTCCAACAAGGTCAAAATAGCAAAGGTCCAAAACGACCTCAAGTTCGAAGCAAGCCAGTCATTAACTGAAGCAAAGGTTGGCTTGTTAATTTTGACGCCTTCTAAAACTAAACTTCTCTCCATTAATCATCAGAGAGGCTCCTCGCCGCCTTCCATCGGTATGTCTGGTGCTAATGCCCAGCAAAGTGACTTGGGCTCATGTTCTCTGCTGATATGCAGTGGGAAAGACTATATTGAATCCATTGCTAGGCCATGAGACAACAATTTACCCCTGCCTTGATATTTCTAAGAAAAAAATTATCTCTCACTTTTGCTTAATAATTTTCTCTTATTTAAAACACAAAACAACTACTTTGGGGTCCATTCAAAAAAAAATTACCAGGAGGGGGACTTCAGACCTGTGAACTGCAGTGTACATTGAAGATAAATGTATGACAAAATGGAAATGAAATTAAATATATATCTTTATCTGATATATATATATAGGAGATAAATATATATCTTTATCTGATGTATATATATATATATATATACATATATATATATATAATTAAGTAATTCATTGAGTCTGAAAGAAACCTCAACAGAATGCAGAAAGCACTGGACGGCCGTTTCGTCCTATATTTGGGACTCATCAGCAGTGCGAATGCCACTACCGAGAATTAAAACATGACAGGTTGTCATGCAAACACTGGAGGAAAAATGTATGACAAAGTGAAAAAAAAAAGTTTCCTTGTGACGAGTTTCGAAATTTAGTAGTTCATTTAGTAGTCGCAACAACATAGCAAATTTACTCTAATGAAGGGTTAAGACAATAGGAAAACTGTAGTTTTAGCCTAAGTATTTAGTCCAATGTGGACTATTTCAAGACAAAAAACGAAAGGGATTTATTGAAACAAAGTGTCTATAAACAACAAACAAAATGTCGTTAGTAACTAGAAGAATTTACAAACGCTATTGTATATTCTTATGGTAACTGAAAATTATGTCAATTACGTTATGTTTGAAGAGAATATTTTCACACACACACACACACATATATATATATATATATATATATATATATATACATCAACAAATAAAAAAAAACGGTTGAATCTGTCAACACAACGATACAAACATTATTTCTACATGTGAAAATATTCTCTTCAATATATATATATATATATATATATATATATATATATATATATGTGTGTGTGTGTGTGTACGTGCGTGGCAGAATCAGATCAATAAATAGAATGAAACTCGTCGATATCTGAGTCCACCGAGGTCTGAAAATGTCTTAATATATATATATATATATATATATATATATATATTAAGACATACTTTTTTTATGGATACAAATATTTAAGTAAATGCTCTGTTTTATAATAAACAGTATTAAACAACAATAGAAATTATAAACAGAGCATTTACTTAAATATTTTTATGTATAAAAAAAAAACGTATAAATATAAAAAAATATCTCAAAATAATTGTCGGACTTTGTCCATTTCATAATATATATATGAAAAGATACCGTTTTAAGATATCTCTGTTTAGCGGCCAGAAGGTTTTTCTCGCCTGAGTCTATACTTCAAATATACCATTCGTCCTTGCATTGAATACTGTTGGCATATGTAGTCTGGCGCCCCCGCTGTTCAACTCGAGGCACTCGACAAAAAATAAGTCGCACTAGCATAACAAATTCATCCGATGCAGACCTAAAGGAGAAAACACGTTATATACATATATATATATATATATATATATATATATATATATATATATATATATGTATATATGTGTATGTGTGTGTGTGTGTACGTGCGTGGCAGAATCAGATCAATATATAGTATAACAAATTCAGTCCGATGAAATCCTAAAGGAGAAAACACGTTTCAAGAAAACTTTTTCAACTTTTCCCCTTCCCCTATATATATATATATATATATATATATATATATATATATATATATATAATATGGAGAAAACAATATTTCCCAATAGTGGATATATTGGTGAATCTGGAAATAATTTTAGATTTCGCTTCAACAATCATAAACTAACCATACGTCAAAACAATCCTTATTCCCCCATAGCTGAACACTTTAATCAATCAAGACACTCATTAGACAACTGTAAATGTTTATTGATAGATTCCGATTTTAGTTCCACATACACACGGAGAAAAAAAGCAAAATACTGGATTTTAAAATTAGACACATAAACTAGGGTTAAACAAAGACTTGGTAATTTTAAGTCTGTATAAATATTTCAATAGTTAAAAAGATTTTTTTTAGATATAGTTAAAAAAATCTTTTTAAACAACATCTAAAATATTATCGTTAGATTTACGTTAGAAATATTCAAACACATTTGCATTCCACATCACGTGACGTCCGCGTCTCGCGGCGGACGCTACTTGAAAACAAACTTCTGAATACAGTTATTTAATTTATTTCTGACGAAAGATCGGGGCAGATCTGAAATATCAAATATATATATATATAAATATAAATAAATACTTTCACAAAAAAACATTCAATTTTTTTTAATTTACAACTTTTCAGTTGTTTTCTCCATATTATATACATATCAAGAAAGTATACGTGGCTTCTCATTATGCTATATATATATATATATATATATATATATATATATATATATATATATATATATATATATATATATATACCCGATGCGATGAGAACGAAAGTGATATATAAAATATATAAATTCTAACGTTCGCAACATTCATTCAAAAAGAGCTCGATACAGATCCCGTAGATGTACAGTTAAAATGCACTGAAACCAAGTTGCATCTTTGTTGTGAGTAAAATGGTTTTGTCTATATGATAAAATTATAATAAATAAATATATATATATAAGTGTGCGTGTGTGTGTGTGTGTGTGTGTGTGTGTGTGCGTGGCAGAATCAGATCAATAGATAGAATGAGAATGATCGATATCTGAGTCCACCGAGGTCCGGAAAGCTTTTGAGCACTTTCCATCTGACACAAGTAAACCGGCGTCGCATGATGGAAAAGTCACGAAGTTCGAAGACAAAAGACACTCTTTGGAAACCACATTACCAGACCACTAAGAGGACAGATAACGTGCACTGTCATCATATATATATATATATATATATATATATATATATATATATATTCACAGACAAACTGTTTAGCTGTATCAAAACTCATCAGTATGTCTAGACAGCCGATTGCTTCAAGCCGGGATCGAAACTCGACCGATTTGGCATCATTCAGATACACAACCCCTAAATTTTCTAGAGAAAGGAAATCTTTTAACGTATTATATACGTGATGCATATAAACGTCAGACCAGCACCTAGAGTACTCAATTCTAGAGAAGAGCTATGAGTTAAGTAGGAGGAGCAGCTGTATATATATATATATATATATATATATATATATATATATATATATATATATATATATTGTGTGTATTTAGGCAGCATTTTTTCATTTATACATGTTTCATTAAATAATATAGATAAGTGTTGTCTATATATAATGATAATGTTATTAAGCGTATCAGACGATATGAAAAGAACTTACAAAAAATATATAGACAACACTTATCTATATTATTTAATGAAACATGTATGAATGAATATATATATATATATATATATATATATATATATATTTCTAAATTAAAAAACATAAATGTATAGAAAAAGTATGATATTTTTCTATTTCTAAATTAAAAAAGGATATAATTCTAGAAAAATATCATATTTTTCGATTTCTATATTAAAAAAGCATAAATGCGTAGAAAATTTGCCTATTTACATATTCTATATTAAAAAGCATACATTTACCGAAGAAGTTCCACATTTTCATATTTCTACATTGAAAAAGCAAAATGTATATAAAAAGTAACATATATCAGGTCATCCCATAAGTTCTATCCGAATTTTGAAACAAGTGACCAAATGTTACATTTAATTACAAATTCAATCAACAATGTATTTTCCCTGATTATCTATGACTTCCTTCCATCTATCAACAAGCTTACTAATTCCATTACTGTAAAATTCTTTTGGCTTTGATTCGAAGAACTCACAAATGTCAGTTTTAACCTCTTCCTGTGTTACAAAAGCTGTTTCTTCCAAATGATTCTGTAAGCTACGAAACAAATGGTAGTCTGAAGGAGCAAGGTCGGGAGAATAAGGTAGATGAGGAATTTTCTCCGAACCAAGTACTTCGATCTTTTGTGGCGTGATTCTTGCTGTGTGTGGTCGCGCATTGTCCTTAGGAAACATCACCCGTTTTCGATTCACTAGGGCAAGTCTTTTTTCCCTCAAAGCTTGGTTCAAACACTCTAATTGCTGACAATATATTTGACCATTAATTGTTGCATTAGGTGGTATGAATTCAATGTGGATTATTCCTTGGCAATCCCACTAGATTGAAAGAAGAACCTTTTGCCCATGAAGTTCCCTTCTCGGCTGTGGCTGGGGTCCTTTACCCTTTACCAAGCCACTGTCTACGACGCTTAACATTTCGATAAAAGATCCATTTTTCGTCGCCAGTCACAAGTCTATCCAAAAAAGGTGAAACAAGTTGGCGAGAATGGAGAGAAGAGCAGATGTCAACTCGGGATTTGAGGTTGTTTACAGACAATTCATGAGGCACCCATTTTCCAAGTTTAGGAACTTTTCCAGTTGTATGGTTTGAACTGAGAACCACTGTCAATTCCTCAACTGATAAAGCAGGATTTTCTTCAAGGGCTGCTTCAAGAAGCTTTTCATCAAACTCAACTGGACGTCCGATTCGATCTTCATCTTCAAGGGTGAAATCTCCCCCTCTGAATTCTGAAAACCATCTTCTGCAAGTTCTTTCATTCACACATTCCTCTCCATAAACCGAGTGAATGTTTCTAGCCGCTTCGGCTGCTGAGATTCCTTCCTTGAACTCATAAAGCATTATGTGCCTCAAATGATTCTTGGGTACTTCCATGTTAGCAGGGTTTTAATCAAACAAAATTGAATTTTATTGTTCTCTGAAATAAAATTTGATCAGTTTAAATGCATCTAAACATAAAAATAATGTTCAGCTCCCTTAGACATTATAAAATACTCTTTAAATTTCGTTCATTTTAACAAAAAGTTAAAATTCAGACAGAACTTATGGGATGACCTAATATTTCTATTTCTATATTAAAAAACATTTTTATATTTCTAAATTAAAAAACATTTTCATATTTCTAAAATAAAACCCTTTTCCTATGATAAGAATGCAGTAAAAGGTGCATATTTTCATATTTCTGAATTAAAAAGCATAATTTTGTAGAAGATTTGAATATTGCTAAATTTCTAAAATAAACTAAGAGAAATCTGTAGAATAAGAAGCCTATTTTCCTATTTCTAAATTAAAAAAATGTTATAAATGCAGAAAACGTCGAATATTTTTATAATAATTAATTAAAAAAAGCATAAATGTGTAGAAAAAGTTGCATATTTTCTTATTTCTAAATTTAAAAAAGTCATAAGTGTGTACTGTCTGCCAAATCGTCTTTTCGACCGAGAAAGATTTCAAATGTGTTTACTCCGTTTTGGGAAAGAATTCGTATGCTATTTCTATAACAAATGTTCAGATGAGCGCTACATTCACCACTAGAAAAATAGCTTAATGCTTCCCCGAGTTCAAAACATCATCATTTGTTCTGTAATATAACTAAAAAGTTCTACTCAGTTTGTTTTTTTCTCTCCCAAGTACGGCGATCTTGTCGGGCAGACTCCTGCGTTGTTGCTTTTTGGACATTACAATATTATCTTCTCCCAAGTCAAACCTCACACATCCTTCTCACCCTCATAATCTTCACTCCCTACCACCTCCTCTTTCATTCATATCACGCACCTCATTCATTATAGCCATTTTGACAGTAACCTTGTACTCTACAATCTTAACCTCGTCAAGTGAAGGGTCAATCGTTATCTATTCTCCTCATCCTCCTTACCACTTTTTCTTCCACTCATATCACACACCTCATTCACAGGAACTATTTTCCAGAATTTGCATTCAGTCTCATATCAAACCAAATCAACCATTTGCAAGAGTGAGCCGTGGTTACTTCCGTCCGCCGAAAGCAGAATCACGCGACTTCACAGCTGCACCGGTTCGGCAAACGTGATTACGACAAGCATAGTAGATTTTTTTATCAACAACCACCCAGATAAGAGGATGACAATGACTCAGATATCGCAGACGAGACTGTAAGGCCTGCGTTTCGGATTGTAACAACGGGGCCGCTCACATGCATACGTTTTCTGAAAGAAAATGCTAAGGTATTCGGGAGAAATTAAATACCTCGAAAACTAAACTGTAAAAGTCCATCATCATGTTGAATTTACACTTATCGCGATGAGCTATCCGGGAGGTCTCATCCCTTGAGCTCCTGTTGGGACTTCAGTTAAACTCAGACCTCAAACGGAACTCTTATATACAACCCTTCGCTAAAGATACTGGGAAAATGATCTGTTTTCTGTATCGCTCCAGTGAATGTCTATCCCGATGATACAATGATATATTGGTGCACCTCGAAAACTAGTGATGACCAGAGATTGGCAGCTGATTTCTTATCCGATGTAACTCATACATCTCAATGACTCGAAAACGAAACAAGTCCCATTCCATCATCGCCGGCCGGGTCCCGAACTACCACCACTCACGATGAATGGATGTACCTTCGTGGAGAACCCTTCTCTTGAGAATAGAATTTGTCTCGCCCCAAAACCTCTAGCGAAACTCGAACAAACGATGTAGGGCTAAATATGTTTAAAAAAGAAGAAGGCCGGTTCACTGTAACAGTCCAGTAAGTACCCGACTACTCGTGCTATACTCTACAGTTACAAAGAGTCAGGTCATGGATTAATACTGCCATAGCGATTTTCCAAGCACAGCTTAGATGTGGCCCAAAGTAGAGAGCACCCAGTGAGAGTCAAACTCACTACTCAGTTGTAATTGTTCTAGCGAGACAAGCTTGTTAACCATTACACCGCCTCGAGATGAGCATACTGCTGACATATATATATATATATATATATATATATATATATATATATATATATATATATATATATATATATATATATATGTATGTATGCCCAATCCCACACTGTTCACATATGTCTAATGCCAGGTCCCAAACTGTTCACATATGTTTATGTTTGTTTGAGCTATATATATATAAAAATTGCATATATATATATATATATATATATATATATATATATATATATATATATATATATATATATATATATATGTGTGTGTGTGTGTGCGTGTGTGTGTGTGTATACACACCTTTCACACACACACAACACACATATATATATATATTAAGACATTTTTTATGTTTATACATTCTTTTTATAGATAAAAATATTTAAGTAAATACTCTGTTTATAATAAACAGTATTAACAACATTTACCGGCCTGAATGTCCGAGAATTTTTTATAGAAAATAATCGTCCTCCGAATTTTTCTAAGAAAATAATGTTGTTAATACTGTTTATTATAAACAGAGCATCTACTTAAATATTTGTATCTATAAAAAGAATGTATAAACATAAAAATGTCTTAAAAATAATCGTAGGACTTTGTCCATTTCATAATATGTATATATATATATATATATATATATATATATATATATATATATATATATATATATATATATATATATATATATATATATATATATATGAAAATTTCTCGGACATTCAGGCCGGTAAATGTTATTTAATACTGTTTATTATAAAACAGAGCATTTGCTTAAATACTTGTATCTATAAAAAGAACGTTAAACATAATATAAATATAAATGTCTTTAAATAAATTGTCGGACTATGTCCAATTCTAAAATATATGACGTCATTTGTTTACATTTGATACGCTAGAGCAGATATGAATAGAAGAGATTCATGGAAGATTTAAGTTTAAAGATAGTAAAATCGACCTTGCTAGCCAGACGCTCATCTGTGGCCGAAAGGTTAAGGCACATCACGCGAAATGATGGTTCCGTATAGGATACAGGTTCGATTCCTGTCGGAGAGCGAAAATTTTCTGTGAAAATTTCTCGGACATTCAGGCCGGTAAATGTTATTTAATACTGTTTATTATAAAACAGAGCATTTGCTTAAATATTTGTATCTATAAAAAGAACGTTAAACATAATATAAATGTCTTTATATATATATGCACATTTCATTAAAAACGACTGACAAGATGCTTTTATTTAGTTTTTTATATAATTTCTCGTGCGATCTAATAAAGTTTTTCTTTTCAGATGATAAATTATATAAAAAATGTCCGAATGTTCTTTTTATCCGAGCGCTTTCGGCTATACATTTAGCCATTTTCAAGGATTATATTTCAACTGTTAGAATTAGAAATAGTTTGTTATATGTATGTTTTATAAAATGATTCATTTTTTTTGTTTCAAAACACGGTCAAGATATTATGTCCATGCTCAAAGTTAATATTATTAAGTGTTGGTTTGTTTGTTTTTATTAATAAGGCTTCCATTATTATATTTATATATATACACATACACATTTCACACACACACACACACATATATATATATATTCTTCACTTTTCAGTCTTGATAGAAATCAAAAGGCTCTTCACATCCTTGTGGGTGATTAACCCTAACACTTTCCCGCAGAGGAGACCTGACAAGCCTCTCACTACTCTATCGCTATTGAATTGATCAAACAAACTACACTGCGAAGATCAGCCGTGCCACGCACACCGTAGCGAACCATCCACATTCCCTTCGTATTTAATTGGAGAGATGCAAGTTCCGTAAATTGTACCTCTTACTCTGTAGCTCTCTACTACGAGCGGCTCTTGGGGCATTTTACAAAAGAAAACAGTACATTATCTAACCTTGCATTAGGTGAACATTGGTCGTTGATAAAGCCATAGTCTTGAGTTCGGAGTAAAAACGATTTCACTCGTTGTGTATTTAAGGGTCACAATATGTTTTCAGGGGTTTTTTGCTTTCATACTTCAGATGCTCTTAGGCAATATCTAGGGATCTATTTACGACCGGAACGAGGGAGATTTTTTTTTATTCCCTTTTGTGGAACTCTTCAGAGTTCAATTGCAGCATTCATGTTGTGTCCTACATTCGGACAAAAGAATCCATTAATATTTTCGTCGCAAGATAACGGTGGGAGTGATTATCTCTGGTCAAAGATCTTCAGACAACACCTGAGTACTGTACTTGAAATGTCCAGTCGACAAACGCTTGATATTAATCTTAATTCTACGTTGTTATTTAAGGTTTTCTCTCCAAGTATAATCGAATCTATCTATGTATATATCCATCTATCTCAGTAGGTTCATATCTATCAAGCTATCTATCTATTTCAACCTGTTCATATCTACCTCAGTCAGTTCATATCTATCTATTTATCTATCTAGTTCAGCCTGTTCATATCTGTCTCAGTCAGTTCAGATCTATCTATCTATCTATCTATCTATCTATCTATCTATCTATCTATCTATCTATCTCAGTCTGTTTATATCTATATATATATATCTATTCGTATCTATCTATCTATCTATCTATCTATCTATCTATCTCCGTCTGCTTATATCTATATATATCAGTTTGTTCGTATCTATCTATCTATCTATCTATCTATCTATCTATCTATCTATCTATCTATCTATCTATCTATCTATTTCAGTCTGTTCATATCTATCTCAGTCTGTTTCTATCTATATATCTATCTCTCTATGTCAGACTGTTCATGTCTATCTATATTAGTCTGTTCATATCTATCTATCTATCTCAGTCTGTTCATATCTATCTATCTATCTATCTATCTATCTATCTATCTATCTATCTATCTATCTATCTATCTATCTCAGTCTGTTTATATCTATCTATCTATCTATCTATCTATCTCAGTCTGTTTCTATCTATCTATCTATCTATCTATCTATCTATCTATCTATCTATCTCAGTCTGTTTCTATCTATCTATCTATGTCAGACTGTTCATGTCTATCTATATTAGTCTGTTCATATCTATCTATCTATCTATCTATTTCAGTCTGTTCATATCTATCTATCTATCTATCTATCTATCTATCTATCTATGTATCTATCTCAGTCTGTTTCTATCTATCTATCTATCTATCTATCTATCTATCTATCTATCTATCTATGTCAGACTGTTCATGTCTATCTATATTAGTCTGTTCATATCTATCTATCTATCTATCTATCTATCTATCTATCTATCTCAGTCTGTTCATATCTATCTATCTATCTATCTATCTATCTATCTATCTATGTATCTATCTCAGTCTGTTCGTATCTATCTATCTATCTATCTATCTATCTCATTTCATACCTATCGATCTCTCTATCTCAATCAGTTCACCTCTATTTATGCGCAGAGTTAGCAATAATAATAATAATAGTAATAATAATTAATATTATTACATATATACAGGGTACAATGGTTAAATTGTCGCCATGTTATATTTTAATTCTGCGCATGCGCGTTGTTTGTTTTTTTATTTTTTTAATTTTTTGACTACACAGTATAGTGAGGTCAGGCGGGCACGGTCTGTGAGATAATAAGCACGCTGACGAAATTCCCTTCGCGATAAATTCGGAAACGACATGTTGTACTGCTTAGCATTCGTACCGGAAGCCCCAATACAAACATTTCCAAGTATTTGTGTTTCAATCTGAGGTCTGTGCTGAAAATTTTGAAGGAGTTGAGTGAGGCTAAGGGTGATTTGAAGTGTTCACTGGTGATGGTGACGTTATGCTTCCATTCATCTTCCGATATCTTCTCAGACTCAACACGGACGCCTGCATGAAATGCCTCGGGGAGGTATTGCTGCAAGAGGGTGGCAGATGGAAGACCGTATGTCTGGAAGCAGGACACTGCACGATGCCGCATAATCATGAGAAACCAGTCTGGTCTTTCAGATCATTTCTGCGACCACATCAGCCCTTACATCTGGCCATCTAACTCTGCAGACTGTAACCCCGCCCCCTTAATTATTATGTTTGACGCACAGTCGACCGAGAGACTAAAAACCTCCTTGTAAGACTGAAGCCGGACTGAAGGCAATGATTATGGCAGCATTCACCAACTTAAACGAGGAGACTCTCCAGAAGAGTTACAGGAGATTCCGAAGCCGTCTGGAGGCTGTGCTTGAAACCAATGGCAATTTTATTAAATAAATTTACTCTTTAGTACTTCAAGATAATGTTGTGTAATTTTGGTAAATATATCTATTAAAATGAGTTGTCAGCGCCATTTTAGTTTTTTTTCGTAATTTAGACGACAATTTATCCATCGCAATCTGTATATCTGTATCTCTACCTCAATATGTTCATATCTATATGTAATGACGTCAGTAATAATAATAATAATAATAATAATAATAAGTATTATCATTATTATTATTATTATTATTTCATATTTATCTATATATTTACCAATCTGTCTCTTTATGTTTCTTATTCTGTCTGTCGGGCTCTCTCTCTCTCTCTCTCTCTCTCTCTCTCTCTCTTTCTCTATATATATAATGTAAATAATATTATTTGATAATTTGTATGGATAATTCAAAAGAGGATATAAATCCAAAAAGAGCTCAATCTAAGAACAGAGCAAGTAATAATGAAAGCGGAGACTTTAGAAATCCATGGTAATATTTTATTTCGAAAGACCGGTTCCTCGGACTCGTCTCATCAGACCAAACGGTTTCAACAATAAATGGATTTATATATATATATATATATATATATATATATATATATATATATATATATATATATATATGTGTGTGTGTGTTTGTGTGTTTGTGTGTGTGTGTGCATGTGTGGGTGTGAATGAGTGAAAAAGATTCATTGTAACACATTTCGTCCTCTAGAAGGAATTCAGCGGGCTAAAATGTGTTTCTTTTGCTCGGATTTTCTTTCCGACTCATATAATTCCATAAAAAAATTATTTTGGACCGACGAATCCGTAAAAGAAAATTTTTTCCATCTTGCCATTAATTAGCCTCATATTATTCTCTTATATTATAGAGAAATCCACATATAATTATATGTATATATATATATATATATATATATATATATATATATATATATATATATATATATATATATATATATATATATATATATATATCACGAGGAGTTCCTAAGAAATAAATATCCAAGTAAAAACTCTTAGTAAAGAGCTCAATGTATGAGAATAGTCAGAAATCCAGCGGGGAAATATAATTAAGAAAAATTTAACAAAAAAACATATATTTGAATTTTTCCAGTTATATAGGTATAGATGGCAAATTCAAATGCAATGTTTTTTCTTTGGCATTTTTTGTTAATCATATATATATATATATATATATATATATATATATATATATATATATATATGCAAATTTCAATACAATTTCTCATGCGATCTAATAATATTTTTCTTTTCGGATGATAAATTATATAAAAACTCTCCGAATGTTCTTTTGTTCTTTGTTCACATTGTCAGTCGTTTTTAATGAAATGTGCATAAAAGGATTGCTGCCTAAATACACAAATATATATATATATATATATATATATATATATATATATATATATATATATATATATATTATAATATTTTTTTTTTAAATATGATTCCTTCGCTACATAAGAGTTCTCATGTTTCAAAAGCGAGAGCCGAGACCCCTAACATAATTTTTTGAAGTTATGTTGAGTTAAGGTTCCTGGACCCGCTTCCCTTTCAAGCGAGAATTTGGGAATAAGCTATCTTTTGGTTAGCGCGTGTTTATAAGTGCGGTCTCTTGGAACATTAGTTGCTATGGAAACCACTAGTGTCGGCCATTTTGGTTAGGTTGTTCAAAGAGCTAAGAATTAATTTTTATCTACAGACCAGTCCCCTTCGAAAAATGTATGTCAAGTTACAATGGGGGGTCTATTTCAAGAGTGATAGTGGGTTAAGCTGGTCAAACGGCAATTTTTTATGGCTTTGCCGTGGGTCGTTAAGTATCGAGAAGGTTGTGTTTCATTATTATCTATTTAATCTGTTTATTTATTTGTTTATTCACATGGCTTTTTTTTATATACTTTAACAAAGGGTTTTTCTCAATAATTATTGAGCTGAGCTTTTAAGGCTTTTAAACTATGGACTTTATTTGTTTATATCTATTTATTAATTATTTAATGCGAAAATCTGTTGATGTCGGCAGAAAACCGTTAGCTGATGTCTATGGTTTATTAACTTTTCACTATTTAGAAACCTAATGATGTGCAGTTTTTCATGTAGGCATAAAGGGCATGGGTCGTCCCAGGTTTTACAAGTTCTAGTTCTATTTATTATTTTCCATTTTACTTTCGGTGTTTTGTTCGTTTCTTTTAAATGCCAGTAGTATTGGGATAGAGATGTCTGGTTTCTATTTTGGATGTTGTTGAAGGAGCTTTTGTGTTGTCTCCATCTAATTTTAAATTTATTCTTTGTTGACCCAATGTAGATCCTGTCAGTGTTAGGACTCTCCATGGATGAGATGGTACATTGGTATACCACGGATTTAGTGAGGCATCTGTTTTTTAACGGGCAGTCATTAGGGTTTCTACAATCACATGATTTTTCATTATTTTTTTCTACTTGCAGTTTAGGAGTTTTATTGGCACTGTTTTGGCATGCGTGTTTTTCTAGGATTTTACTATTATGCTTTTTTATGATTCTTTCTAGGTTTTCAGTGCAGCTGTAACTTAACTTTAGGGTGTTTTTATTAAAGATTTCGCTCAGTTTGCTATTTGTGGGGAAGTGTTTACCAATTAAAGCTTGGAACTTATGCCCAAGTTTAGTACTGACCATTTGTTTGAACGGAGGTGCATACCATATGATCTTTCTTTTCCTATTCTTCTTACTATTAGTGCTATTGTTTGTATAGCTTATGTCAGCGTTTTTGTATCCGCTATTTTTCAGGGCCGTGTTATAAAACTTACTATGTGCTTGGAATATTTCCTTATTTGCGGAGTTCGTGCTTATTCTTTTCTCTACTGATGTGGGTATATGATTAATTATAGATGGAGGGTGCTTTGACTTAGGGTGTACATACAAGGCTTTAATATTAGGTTTTCTGTAGGGTGTGTAATTTTTGTTTATTAAGTCTAGAGTTACGTCGAGGAAATTTATCCTTTTTAATTTAGTGTTTACTATAGTTTTTAGATCTAATTTTCCGAATTCACTATAAATTATCTTTCTAATCTTATCTGTTTTAAAATTTGTGGAGCTCCTCACTACCATGAGCCCGTCGTCTCGGTATAACCCGGTGTCCTTAATATCTAATTCCCTGTGCGCGGTTAAGTTGTACAGTATAAATAGACCGACAAGGTCCGAAGATTCTGCAGAGTCCAGAGATCCCATGGTGATGTCAAAATTGTCAGCAGTGTTTTTGATCCACTGCTCCTCATTATGGATGAGGACGGATTTCTTGGCACTGAGGATTATGTTTGTTTCTTCCTTAGTTAAGTCTGAATATACTGTAGCAAACTCCAGGGCAGTAGTGAAGAGGTCTTTCGATATAGACTGGTAGTAAGCCACAATATCGAACTGAATCAGGGTGCAATCCGGTTTATTGTCGATGTTGGTAAACCAGTTGATGACTTCTTTGGTATTTATCCAGAGTTTTAATCCGAGTCGTTTTTTAATTTGGCTGGTGATCCTTTCTAGGATTGTTTTTCTGATCTTTCCTATGTCGGGTCTAGTTGGGTTAATCATTCTGGTAGTGGGTTTTTCCTCAAAATCATGTTTATGGTCCTTAAGCGTTACGTAGCATTCCTTCTCAGCCAGTTTTCCAACTCTATCACTTATTTTTAGTTTCTCAGTAATTATCTTATTTGTTCTATTGATACTGTCAACCATATCGATATTGCTGTTATGGGCTTTTTTATAAGTCTTATTTAATTTTATTTTTAATTAATTTGTTGTAGTCGTCAGCCTTCATCTTGTAGAAGTTGCCCGTTTTGTCGGACTTAACTAGTATTTTATCGCTGCTACTTATGTTTTTGACTATTTGGTCTAGATGCTTCTGGAAGTTGTTTTTCTTTTTTTGTGAAAGGAGATGTTGTTGATTATGTTGAGTAGGTCCTTTTCGAATTCCTGTAGGTTTTTGTTGAACGGTGCAGTCTTTTTACTTCTGAAGCCGTAAACCTCATGTTCTTTTTCTGTTAAGTTATTCCCTCGTAGAAAGAAGAATGCTTTCCATCTCATTCTTCTTATTAGTTCCTCTGTTTTTTGTAAAAGTTTGACGAAATAATTCCGTTTGTTTGTGTGTGGAATATTCTTCAGAAAAATGTCGAAATTAGTTTTTTCCATACTTTTAAAGGTCTTATTTTAAAATAAAGGTTTAAAGTGCTCGACCTTAATTTGGGAGCTAATATGTATATATATATATATACGCAGGTATGCAGAAAAACAGGAAAGAACACGTTAGGTAAATAATCCGGTGTTCCTTAGTATTTTTGCTTTTATTTTCAAAAAGACAGTGCTCCATACAGAAGTAGAGCTTATATTATAATATTTTTTGTTTTTAAAAATATGATTCCTTCGCTACATAAGAGTTCTCATGTTTCAAAAGCGAGAGCCGAGACCCCTAACATAATTTTTTGAAGTTATGTTGAGTTAAGGTTCCTGGACCCGCTTCCTTGTCAAGCGAGAATTTGGGAATAAGCTATCTTTTGGTTAGCGCGTGTTTATAAGTGCGGTCTCTTGGAACATTAGTTGCTATGGAAACCACTAGTGTCGGCCATTTTGGTTAGGTTGTTCAAAGAGCTAAGAATTAATTTTTATCTACAGACCAGTCCCCTTCGAAAAATGTATGTCAAGTTACAATGGGGGGTCTATTTCAAGAGTGATAGTGGGTTAAGCTGGTCAAACGGCAATTTTTTATGGCTTTGCCGTGGGTCGTTAAGTATCGAGAAGGTTGTGTTTCATTATTATCTATTTAATCTGTTTATTTATTTGTTTATTCACATGGCTTTTTTTAATACTTTAACAAAGGGTTTGTCTCAATAATTATTGGGCTGAGCTTTTAAGGCTTTTAAACTATGGACTTTATTTATTTATATCTATTTATTAATTATTTAATGCGAAAATCTGTTGATGTCGAAAGAAAACCGTTAGCTCATGTCTATGGTTTAATAACTTTTCACTATTTAGAAACCTAATGATGTGCAGTTTTCATGTAGGCATAAAGGGCATGGGTCGTCCCAGGTTTTACAAGTTCTAGTTCTATTTATTATTTTCCATTTTACTTTCGGTGTTTTGTTCGTTTCTTTTAAATGCCAGTAGTATTGGGATAGAGATGTCTGGTTTCTATTTTGGATGTTGTTGAAGGAGCTTTTGTGTTCTCTCTCTCTCTCTCTCTCTCTCTCTCTCTGTCTATATATATATATATATATATATATATATATATATATATATATATATACACAGGGTGTCCATAAATTTCGTGTGTACTTTAAAAAATTTATAACTTTATTTGTATTTGCGATATAAGTAATTTGTAAAAAGGATTAGAAAGAAGTAAATCTATATTTTTTAAGGTTTTATTGAAAATTTTATTTAAGTTTCCATATGTCTTGCATCATTAGCAATACAAAGGGTAATACAATTTTGAAGTTCACAGAAAACATTTGCCAACCGATTTACAATAATGCCTAAAATCACATTAGTTATTTTAGCTATGCTTACAACTAGATACATTAAACTTCATAGTATTTTTTACAGATTATTTCTATCGCAAATACAAATAAAGTTATAATTTTTTTTAAGTGCCCACGAACATTATGGACACCCTGTGTGTGTGTATATATATATATATATATATATATATATATATATATATATATATATATATATATTATAAATTAATTGATTTAAAATATGTTTGTGTAAAATAAGAACACCGGATTTTATATCTTACTGTTCTTATATATATATATATATATATATATATATATATATATATATATATATATATATATATATATATATATATATATATATATACGTAATATATAATATTTGACATCGATACATAAAAAATTCCATGTTCCGGAACTTATAATTGTTGCTTATCAGGTAAAGTTAGATAACTTATCTAACATCGCCTTGTAAAGAAACAATTTTAAACCAATGAAGCCACATTACCTAATGAGATCTGTTGAACGCCAATACAAAATAAATGTCGGTGAACAGAACTGAGTGAGTAACGGCGCTATATCGAGTCTAGTTTATGTCTTCTTCGTCACCGAGTTGTTATGACGTTCGCGTTGTACCTAAGCGATCCGGGTTCAATTCTCGGTAGTGAATGCACACTGTTGATGAGTCCCAGATAGGACGAAACGGCCGTCCAGTGCTTTCTGCATTCTGTTGAGGATTCTAAGCTCAGCGAATTACTATAAAATTAGCCTAAATTCCCAAATCAATTACACACACACACACACATACATACACATACATACACATACATATATATATATATATATATATATATATATATATATATATATATATTTATATAAATACATACATGCATATATATATATATATATATATATATATATATATATATATATATATATATATATATAAATAAATAAATGTATGGATTCTCGCGTCGTGAGCCAACGCCAAATTACCCATCGCCCGATTAGTTCTTTCGGGAGAGTAGAAGGGTCATCTAGTGTCATACCTGCACCTTAAATTTATTTAAGTGAGCTAGGTCTATGCATTCCCACCCTCTTGTCCAATGTTGTTTCTGCTGCAATGCTACCACGAGATAAACGAAGTGCAGGTTATATTTTTGGAGTGACCTTCCCGTAGATAGGTTATCTTGCTGGGCTCCATTAAGTTTTCCTTCTCCTAGACCAGTTGCCCCACAAAGTTATAGAACCCAGTCTGTCCTGTTATTTAAGGAAGAAGAGGATTCATACATTTCCCAATATTAAAAGAAGATGTAAAAAAGATTAAAACTAATGGAAGCTTTAATAATAAAAAAGAAAAAGCCAACTCTTAACAATATTAACTACGAACAAGGCCACAATGTGCTAACCGTATTCGTAAATTAAAAACATCTCCATGACACACTAAAACATACACATAACGCACAAATCCAAATGTTAAAAAATGACGTCATACATTATGAAATGGACAAAGTCCGACAGTTATTTTTAAGACATTTTTTTATGTTTATACGTTCATTTTATACATACAAATATTTAAGTAAATACTCTGTTTACATTTGGATACGCATTGAGCAGATATGAATGAATGAGAAAAAATCATGGAGAATTGTGTTTAAAAACAGTAAAATCGACCTTGCTAACCGAACGCTCCGCTGTGGCCCAATCGGTTGAGGCACGTCAGGCTATATGATGGTTGCATTTAGGATACAGGTTCGATTCCTGTGAGGGGGACGCATATTTTCTATATAAATTTCTCGGACATTCAGGCCGGTAAATGTTGTTAATACTGTTTATTATAATCCGAGCATTTACTTAAATAATTGAATCTATAAAAAGAACTTATAAAAATAAAAAGTGTATTAAAATTAATTATCGGACTTTGTCCATTTCATAATATATATATATATATATATATATATATATATATATATATATATATATATATTACAGTCGAATCTATTACATTCACTCACGTGCTAATACCCTTGGATGGCAACTGGTCAAGGAGAAAGAAAAACTCTGAATTCAAAACCTGCGCAGGGTCGTTTGGGGACCTTGTGGTATTCGTTGCACCAGGTCCCTGTATTCGTCCCTCCAAAAAGTGTGGATGGCCCTGCACAAAGCCTTCACCACTATAATCAAATCTTATGTGTGGGTGTCGGGCTTTCAGTTTCTGAGAACTGATTTGCCTGACCCTCATACGTCGAGTTCGACGGGAGAGTCCATCATATATATATATATATATATATATATATATATATATATATATATATATGTATATAAGTTTTTGTGTGTGTCTTTAAATGGGTTCTAATGGAGCTGTGATCAGATAGGTGTAACGTAAAGTGTCTGGATAAGCATGTAGTTGTGTAACCGAAGTAATTATTTGTGAGTCCGGTTTGATCAGGAACACACACACATACACACACACACACACACACACACACACACACACACACACACACACACATATATATATATATATATATATATATATATATCGGCGTGTGTATATATATATATATATATATATATATATATATATATATATATATATACACGCCGGATAAAACATTGAATGAAAACGAAATATATATATTTCAAGCCAGTCAAGGTCTATTGACACCAAAATGTCGACGCAGCACACTCTTCTCGCAGAACGTCAGTGGTAGAAAAACGATGCATATTTTAGTCTGTAATGTATACACTATGTATGCCTATGATTAAAACATTCGTTCTGATTTGGCAATTTATCGATCAGACAAGCTACTATCGATTTTATCCGCTTTTAATCTATGGAATTGCAGGTTCAACTCTCTCCTTGTCAAATTTTCAATCTCAGTCCATTGATATAAATCAGGATTCTGATCTGTCTAGTCACCTGTAGCAGACTGAGTGAATATAACGATTGGCTCCATAAATAATAAGATTGTAAATTCATCCCAATTCCCCTGTTTGCAAGGAAAGCCGATCTGGATTCAATTTCCGTTTAATGGAAGGCGAGTGAGGACGATGCATGGAGACAGGAAGCGGGAAAGGAGACACAAGAAATTAGCTGCGCGGAAAAGAGAAACTGTTTTTATGATAACATCAGACACTCGCTTTCCGAAGATATAAGATATAAACAAGAATATGTAAATGGAATCAGTGGTCGACTATTTATCTATCTATCTATCTATCTATCCCATTCTGTTCATATCTGAATAAGTTCATTCTTATCTATCTATCTATATATCTATCTATCTCCATATATATTAGTCAGTTTCTACCAGTCATTATCTAAGTCAGTTGGAGCCCATGTATCTTTCGATTTCAATCTAGCTAGCTATCTCATTCTGTCGCTATCTATCTATCTATCTATCTATCTATCTATCTATCTATCTATCTATCTATCTATCTATCTATCTCAGTCTGTCGATATCTATCTATCTATCTATCTATCTATCTATGTCCCTATCTATCTATCTGTCTGTCCATATCTATGTCTGCCCTTATCTCTCCCCCCCTCTCTCTCTCTCTCTCTCTCTCTCTATATATATATATATATATATATATATATATATATACATACAGCAGTCTGTTTCTACGAGTCATTATCTATCTGTCTATCTATCTATCTATCTATCTATCTATCTATCTATCACAGTCTGTTGGAATCTATCTTTCTATCTATCTATCTATCTAAACCTGGTAATATCTATCTATCTATCTATTTATCGATGTGATAAACTGTCCAGATTTTATTAGTTAACCTTCGGGCGAATATATAAAGCCAGATTTAATATCAAAACCAACCTAAGGAATCTTTTGCTTCTTAATTATTTACAGCCAGACCAAATCTCCATTTTTTTTTAATCACAACATTTCCGCCTGGGGATAAATTGTTTTGTCCTCTTTCCAGTATTGCTCAGTTATCGTTAACCTTATTGCCCCTGAGACTCAACCTAATCTGCTCTACCCGACCAAGGATTGAACTTGCAATCAATATGTACCCAAGTTTTCGAATCAACTCTTTAATCAACTCGGCTATTTCCCCGGACATGGACAGAGGAACAACAAGAACCTTTCCCGTAGATTCAATAAAGGGTTCAGTTAGAAATGACATCTGAAGAAGGTCGGAATGCAGAACGACCGAAATCTTTTATAATTATACGAATGGGGTGCTCCGACGCAGACCATTTCGTGTCGCTGATTCGACACAGGAATCTTTCGGCAGAGGGACGATTAGGCGTCAGGTCTACTTTGTCGTTTTAGTCAAATTTGTTCTCTCTCTTCCTCTCTCTCTCTTCCCCTGTCTCTCTCTCTCTCTTCTTCTCTCTCTCTCTCTTCCTCTCTCTCTCTTC
>OZ038518.1:11388635-11406135 GCA_964036315.1 Acanthosepion esculentum
TTTTCCTCTCTCTCTCTCTTCCCCTCTCTCTCTCTCTCTCTCTCTCTCTCTCGTTTAATAGTCAAATTATTACTTAGTCGTTATATGCTCGAATAGCCCAATTTAAGAAAGAGAGTAGTTGGAGGTATTTTTTTTATTATATTTCCTTCAGGGCAGCTTCATATTTTTCAGTGGTCAAAGCCCTTTTATGCCAAAATGGAAGCAAATATTTTTTCAAAACACGGAAGAAACGAAATGATACACGATAGATACCTTTTTATTTTTGACGCAACGAGCAAGTGGGATCCTGAATTAAAGTTTGGGCGATGTGAACAAAACATCGATGCAAACTGATTTAATTTAAGTTTTAATTTACGTCATTCCATTAATCAGTTAATTTGCAGTTTATCCTACACGCTCAGTGTAAAATTTCCAGAATAACTTTCGTTTATGTGTTATTGTACATGCTTCATTGGAATCTGCCTTGATAAATTTGATAAAATCTACCATTTTGGAGTTATCAACAGTCAAATTTCGGATTCATTCGCGCCGCGGCAGCCATTACCGGCGTTGTTTGCATACATTCGCTGCGGAATAGCTATCGAGTGTAATATTCACTTGTCTTGATTATTACGCACGCAGCGCACAATTGGGCGTGTGTATGCAAATAGTTCTCTTGCGCAGTAATTGAGACAAGTAAGATCAGTAAAAAAATAACGTTAACTACAATCTTCTACGTTTAGCTTTCCGCAGCGAATGTGTGCAAACACCGCCAGTAATGGCTACCGCCCACGACGCGAATGAATCCGAACATTCACTGTCGATAACTCCAAAACGGTAGAATTTATCAAATTTATCAAGCCAGATTCGAATGAAGCATGTACAGTTACACATAAATGTAAGTATTCGGGAGATTTCTATTGCCAACTGAGCGTGGGTGCTAAACTGCAAATTAACCCATTAGTGTTTTAATAGGCTCCTTAATTACCTAAATGAATAAAAAGTTATATTGAAAGTTGGGTGTTTTCAATTCTTTTACCCTTTTTAGCGGAGGGTCCCTCCGGTCAAAGACAGTGACGTCGAAACAATCTGACGTCTAACCGGTGTGGCAAATAGTCCATTTATTATCCCGACGCCGAATCAGCAACGGCAAATGGGTGACGCTGAAACGTACCAAACCTAATAATTATACCAAACATGATTTTGAATGTAAATAATCCAATTAACGATTACTCCTCGCCCCCAAAATTCAGATTTTGTTTCGTGGATTTGGTGACATAGTAATCGCGAGTTCAATCCCTGGGCCGGTTAGTAGTCACAGCCAATGGAAACGGGATTAGCAGTAACTCGGCAGTACTGAAATAAGAACTACACGAGATAACCCTAGATATTTTTAGAGAAGGCGAGAACAATCAATCCAAGTAGGGTTTGTTTTTTTTAGCAGGGGTTCAGCTCGAAATTCTCTGAAGGTTATCCGGATTGATAAAAACCTGATGAAGACCGGAATCCACAATTACCGAAACGTTGTGATAAGAACAAAAAAGATGTAGCAAAAAGTTCGCATACAAATAATGTAAATAATGATAACCCCTCGACCCAGAAATTCAAACAGAAATTATAAAATCATTTCGGACAAGATGTGATATATTGAGACGAAGGGAACTCCGGTAAAAACGTTATGATAAAAACATCAAAGATGAAGACATCACCTGACTGTTTTGTGGCATAAGTCTGTCAAATGATCATATTTTTTTGTTTGTTTTGATTTTTCATCTTCCATTTGATTTTACAAGTCATTTCCGATTTTTTTTTTGTATACCTTAGATAACATTTAAATAGAAAACAAAACAAATGGACTGAGGAGAAAGATAAAGATTTTAACCGTTGTAATCGATCAACATTTTTTAACCGTTAGATTTTAACCGGTAAATATTTTTAAACAAATTTCTCGTTTTAACCTGAAAGGCCGTTTTCCTCACTTGGGAAAAGTGTCATTTCAAAGAACTCAAGATCAACAATCAATAATCGAAAAGGAAATACTTCACTTTTTTTTTCTTCTTCTTTCCTTTTATCTTTTGTTTTTGTCTGCCTTAAATAAAATTGAAATAGAAAATCAAACAAAAGGACTGAGAAGAAAGATTTTAACCACTGAAATCGTTCAAAGTTTTTTAACCATTCGATCTTAACCGGTGAATATTTTAAAACAAGTTTCAAATGTCTCATTTTTAAACAGTAAGTCCATTTTTCCTCACTTGGGGAATTGTCCGTTCGGAACAGTTTCACAATAAGATCATCAAACAAAAATCAAAAAGGAAATATTTCACTTACCCGAACATCAGAGACGATTGTCCTGGTATTTCGTTTTCAGAGGAACCACAGCCTGAAGGAAATAAAAGACGGTCCAGTTACGACTTTGCTTAAGGAGAGAAACCGAAAATGACGAAATATATACGATATGATCATTGGCCCAGGGTATATCTAAGACAAAGCTTGAATAGATGTGGTCGTCTAGCCGGCAAACTGTGTAGAACTTTGAGATGAAAATGCATGTCTGTTTAACGAGAAACAGATGGACACGGGGATAAAAAGAAAGAAAGAAAGAAAAAGAAAAAGAAAGAGACAGGCAGATAAGAAGAGAAGTAGAAACATGGCGAGTATCTCGGTTTACAGCTAAAAGGCAAAGAAAGCGAGCGTGTAATTTTGTCTACGACGACAGTAAATGCAGGCGTACGTTTGTCTGTAAATTGCGAAAGTTTCGGTGGACGCGAGACGAGAACATTTGGAAGTAACAACGAGTTTCAGTATAAAAGCAGTCACTAAAACCCCATTCGAGAGAGAGACAAGAAGGATTTGTATCAAATGAAAAACAAAACGCATTTTATTTATATTTATGCATATAAACTTGTAAGAATTTTGCCAAGTATACTTTGCCTCAGGCTATGATTATATATTTATGGATAGAATATATATATATATATATATATATATATATATATATATATATATATATATATATATACCACAGTTCAAAAGTTTGAAGCTACTCCCAGAAGTAGCATGGGATAAACTTGAGAGAAGAGAGAAAAGGAAGATCTCTTAGACTCACGGAAAAAAGAATGGAATCAATTATCAAACTGAAATTTTGAGAAACTTTTGCTAAAAAACGCACAAAATTTGTGCTCCAGAAATCAAGGCTAAAGTAGGACAATTTGACGAGAACAAAATTTAATCATAAAATGCCTTTTTACTTTTTGTCATAATAAAATTTCTAATAAAAAATAATATCACTTTTTTTTTTAACCATGTATAATAATTTTCTCTAATTTAAAGTACAAAACAACTACTTTTTGGGTCAATGTAAAAAATTACCAGGGGTGTCATAAGAAACATCTCCAGTTGCCGTGATCTATCCACTTCCTTCCTCCACATCCTTTCATCTTTCATTCCTATCTGCTCTCGCTCCAAATCTTCTGTAACCCCCTTGCCTTGATCTATCCACTATCTTTCTCCACATCCCTTCCTTTACCACTCCTATCTGCTCTTCCTCCAAACCTTCTGTAACCCCTTGCCTGCTAGTGGCTTCCAGCCTTGCTTGGGGTGATAAGCTTAAAATATATATATATATATATATATATATATATATATATATATATATATATATATATATATATGTACGAGGGTCATTCAATAAATAAGGTGAATTTTTCGGTATAAGGACTTCTAATACAGATAGAAGATTACTTTTAATTTTTTTTTTGTTTTACTTCTTTTTCACACACACACATATATATATATATATATATATATATATATATATATATGTATATATATAAGTGAACATAGAGGTCAACACTTAGAGGCAACAGTCTGTTTAATGCTAGATGCAATCGTCAGGTGGCCTGACGATTGCATCTAGCATGAAACAGACTGTCGCCTCTAAGTATTGACTTCTATATTCACTTTTATATTTACACAGGCTCTATCTCTGATATTGACCACTTTATTCCATAAATATAGCACATTTCAAAAATATATTTCTTCATATATATATATATATATATATATATATATATATATATATATATATATATATGTGAAGAAAAACCTCAATAAAATTAATTACGAATACTACAAAAAACATTTTAAAATGTGCACCATAGATAGACTTTAAATGTTAGCGCTTGTCATTAATAGTTTTTCCTTTATCTTGCAACTACTCAAGTTCGGATTTTTTTCCACAACATACCTCGTTACCTCCCCTTAAACGATATCATCCAAGCCATGACACAGCGTTCATGACTCTGCATATAAAAATGGTAATTTTCGGATGACCCCAACAATTTTTGTCCTTCATTAACATTAAATACTTTATCTATAATTAACAATATCCTGATGATGACATTATGCTATGTCGAAAGTACTCGAAAATAAACACAATATGAGCAAACAAGGTATTTTCCTCTCGTTTTTTAATAACCGCACAAAAAAAACTTATTCGCGAATATGAAAGGAAACTATCGCGAATAAGTAGACAGAACATGTCGAAATTATCTAACGAAACCTGCCCTAATGAAAATATACTGCCGAAATACACGCATATATACGCTATTTACAGTGACAGGACCCAAAGAGTGCGAGTTCAATACCCGCTTAAGGCAGTGGAGAACTTGGAGAGGGAAATTAACAGGAGATAACTTATAACTGACATCCATTAAAAACATGGCACGTGGAACTAGAACAGTCTACTCCAGTGAGCGAAATAAAAAATCCAGTTCGACATTTCAACTACCTGAAGAAAGCCGGAGCGTACAAAGGCCGAAACGTTGTAATAAATATGGTGAAAAAAATAGTCCGAATAATGTAAATAGTGTACATAATACCTCATCTCAGAAATATAGACAGATAGTGAAGAGCCGAAACGTTGTAATAAATATGGCAACAAAGATGAGGACAATAGTCCGAATAATGTAAATAGTATACATAATACCTCATCTCAGAAATATAGACAGATACTGTAGGGGCGAAACGTTGTAATAAATATGGTGAAAAAATGAGGACAATAGTCCGAATAATGTAAATAGTATACATAATACCTCATCTTAGAAATATTGACAGATACTGAAGGGGCGAAACCTTGTGATAAATATGGCAACAAAGATGAGGACAATAGTCCGAATAATGTAAATAGAGTACATAATACCTCATCTCAGAAATATAGACAGATACGCATATATATGCGGTCTGCCAGCAGCCACTCACTTGAGGCAGGGCAGCACTACCTCCTCAAGAAACTTGATGTAGAACTCCGTGTTGAGCCTGATGCCCTGTAGGAATGGATGATGAATGCGGGCATAACGTCAACATCACTAGTGGCCACTCCAAATACCTTCGTAGTTGCCATTAAACTCATCCAACTCTTTCCGAATCCTCTGCACTGTCCTAAGATTGACACCCAATCATTCTGAAATGTTCGTATTGGGGTTCCTGGCGTTAATGTCAAGCAATACGGCGCGCCGTTTCTAAATTTCTGACAGATTGAATTGCGTCATGGTGTTCTTTTCTTCTTTACAGACGATGAATAACTGACCCTACTAGACCGTGCAGTCGACACAATCAAAAACAAACGTGCATGCGCGAAATTAAAATATATAAAATGGCAACAATTGTGTGTCTATAAAATAGTATTTCGAACATATATATATATATATATATATATATATATATATATATATATAGTTAAAGACATTGTCTTTAAATAATTGTCGGACTTTGTCCATTTCATAATGTGTGACGTCATGTGTTTACATTTGATACGCCATGAGCAGTTATGAACGTACGTGAGCGATTCATGGAAGACTGAAGTTTATAAGCCGTAAATTCGACCTTGCCAACCGAACGATCCTCACTGGCCGAATCGGTAAAGGCACGTCAGGCTATATGGCGGTTCCGTATAGGATACAGGTTCGAACCCTGTCTGAGGACGAATATATTCTATGAAAATTTCTCGGACATTCAGGCCGGTAAATGTTATTTCATACTGTTTATTATAAACAGAGCATTTACTTAAATACTTACATCTATAAAAAGAATGTTAAACATAAAAAAGAATGTCTTTAAATAATTGTCGGACTTTGTCCATTTCATAATGTGTTTGTATATATATATATATATAGTATTTCGAATAAGTATTATATACACGACATGGTAGATTAATACATACAGAAAGGCTTCTAGTATAATATTTTTCACACACACACACACACACACACACACATATATATATATATATATATATATATATATATATATATATATATATATATATATATATATATATATATATATACATATACACACACACACACACACACACACACACACACGTGGGTATGTGTGTCGTACAGGAAATGTTTTGCGCCACCGTTCGGTGAGCATATCCGGATATTTATTCAAGGCCTGGGTGTATCTTAGACTCATTTCACTCCGTCTTGGTTTAAAATCTCAAACGGAATCCGAGAAAGAATATAAAAATGACGTCATGGCTTCTCAGTGAAACCCACTGACTTAATGGTAACGACAGCAACATATGTCGTCTTTGGGACGAGAAAAAAAGATAGAGAGAAAAAGAGAAAGATAGAAAGAAAGAAATAGAAAAAGAAAAAAGAAAGGAAAAAGCGAGAAAGAAAGCAAGAAAAAGAGAAAGTAAGAGAAAAGAATGAAACAAAGATAGAAAAAAGAAAGAAAGAAAAAAGGAGAAAGAAAGAAAAAAGAGAAGCAGAAAAAGAATGAGAGAAAATAAGTAAAAAGAAAGAAAGAAGAAAGAAAGAAAGACCAAGAAGGAAAGAAAAAGGGAAAGTAGGACAAAAGAAACAAAGAAAGGTAAAAGAAAGAAACGGAGATTTAAAAAGAAAGAAAGAAAGAAAAAGAGAAAACGAAATAAAAAGAGAAATAGAAAGAAAAAACGTAAGAAGAAAGAAAAAAGAAAGAAAGAAATGGAAATAAAGTAAGAAAGAAAGAAAGACAGAAAGAAAGAAAGAAAAATGAAATAAAGAATAAGAGAAAAAGAAAGAAAAAAGAAATAGAAAGAAAAAAGAAAGAAAAAGAAAGAAAATGAAAGAAAAAAGAATAAGAAAGAAAAATAGAAAGTAAGACAGAAGAAAGAAGCAAAGATAAAAAGAGAAAGAAAGAAAAAAGAAAGAAAGACAGAAAGACAGAAAAATAAAGCAAAATTAAAAACAACAGGTTGAAATTCGAATAAGCATAGATAGATAAGAATATAGATAAATCGATAAAGGATTTCGATCGACATTAGAGCTGTAAACAGATACCCACCACACCTTTAGAGAGGCAAACAGTTTCAGATCCATCGTGAGATAGAGATAGGATTTGATGTCTACATGTTGAAACAGATGGATAGATTCCTAGAATCGAACATAGGCAGATTCATCGAAAATGCAAGCCATCGATCGGTCTGATATAAGCTCAAAATTTAAAGATGACTGCATGGTCCATATATTTAAGTGGTTTCTTTAGAAAAAGAAAGCTGTGTTGGTAGATCATATAAAGCGCAGATATACCTGTACGACTATGAACATTGGGCCACTTGTTTGAGGTATCGTCTGCTGCTTTGAAATCTAGATACACAGAAATGTTGTACCTACATATTAATTGTATATCCTTTGCAATGGCGAAGACGAAGGAAGACAGAGAGAAAATGCGTTGTTCATTTGAAGATATATAAATGATACTACAAGTATCAAACTACTAGTGAATGCATAAAAACAAACAGACGGATTTGATTAAAGTATGTTAGTATGCGTGGATATATATATATATATATATATATATATATATATATATATATATATATATATATATTCTGAAATGGACAAAGTCATGCTAATTTGTGTCGACTTAAAACTTTTGAATTTTGAGTGTAAATATATATATATATATATATATATATATATATATATATATATATATATATATAAAGACATTTTTATATATAATATTCTTTTTATAGATACAAGTATTTAAGTAAATGCTCTGTTTATAAAAAACAGTATTAAATAACATTTACCGGCCTGAATGTCCGAGAAATTTTCATAGAAATTCTTCGTCCTCCCACAGGATTCGAACCTGTATACTATACGGAACCACCTGACGTGCCTTAACCGATTCGGCCACTTTAAACAATTGTCGGACTTTGTCCATTTCATAATGTATGACGTCATTTGTTTACATTTGATACGCCATGAGCAGTTATGAATGTACGCGAGAGATTCATGGAAGATTGAAGTTTATAAGCAGTAAATTCGACCTTACCACCCGAACGATCCTCAGAGGCCGAAACGGTTAAGGCACGCACATATACATATATATATATATATATGACATTATATATATATATATATATATATATATATATATATATATATATATATATATATATATATATATATATATATATGAAAATGTGGAAAAGACAAAGCAAAATCCGAATATGTGAGTTACTGTTTTTATTTTTGTTATTCTGTCAGATTTTGCTTTGTCTTTTCCACATTTTCATCATACCGTCGGATCTACATCCACACATTTGCTTATATATATATATATATATATATGTGTGTGTGTGTGTGTGTGTGTGTGTGTGTGTGTGTGTGTTAATTAGTACATATACGTGTACCTACGATTTGGTGTGCAACTAAATTTTCGCTGCACTACCACCTCATCGAGCACATGGTGTATGTTGCTAAAAGTAAACAAATGGTCACTTTTAATAATATACATCTTGGTGATCCAACAAAATTTTAGTCGCACACCAAAACGTAGGTACACGTATATGTACTAATTAACATATATCTTTGGTCTGTAAAACCACCTCGAGCACGCTATTAAGTTTACACCTTATGTATAAACTTAACTATTATTTATTTGCTTGACAAAATGCACACCATCACGCGCGTGTACAATTGCTCATATCTATCCATTTGATTTATCTATGTTTTAACTATATATATATATATATATATATATATATATGTATATGAACCAAATACATTTTATATATATATAGATATGCATATATATATATATATATATATATATATATATATATATATGTATATGAACCAAATACTTTTTTTCAAACACAGTACCTGCAGGCAACAAGCAAAATGTCTCTAATGTATTGTGAGAAACTCGTAGAAATTTTTTAAAAAACCGCATCTATGAGCACAAGAGTGATCTCATAAGTATAATTTAACAAATGCAGTTATACATAGAAAATAATTCAACCACAACTTGGATTTTATCTCTACCAACTACGGATTTGGTATCATATATATATATATATATGAACATTTAACACTTAGAGGCGAGAGTCTGTTTCATGCTAGACGCAATCCTCAGGCTACGAGTGTTGTCTTTTATATTTCACAATTTATTAAATTTTTTTTTTCATATTTACACACGCTCTATCTCTGATATTGAGCACTTTATCCTATAAATATAGCACACTTAAGAGTATATTCATAGTAAAAAAGAAAGAACGGTAAGATATACAATCCGTTGTTCTTATTGATATTTTTATTTTTTCAAAACAATGCTCAATCTAAATTTACAGAGCATAAATATTTTAAATTTAAAATATGGTTTCATCGCTACACGGGAATTACCATGTTTCAAAAATAGAAACCAAAAAATTGAAATTTAATTATATAATTAAATCAAAAGCAGTAGTTGTGTTTTATTTTCAAGCGAATTTTGCAATAATTAATTTTGAAATTTACTAAGATTTAATAGCATAACTTTTTGTTTCCAAGGATACAGAGAAATCCAATCATTTAGACAGGGGCGGTAGCGTGCTCCTTTTTATTAACTATTGTTGTATCAATTATGAGTTACGTTCGAAAAGAGGTTAAGTCTAGGTAGGGCAGGGGTGCATTTTTCAACGAATTTTGAAATCCATTGATCGCATGTATCTGGTCATCCCATAAGTTCTGTTCGAATTTCGAATAAAGAAAACAAGTGACCAAATGTTACATTTAATTACAGATTCAATCGACAATGTATTTTCCCTGATTATCTATGATTCCTTCCATCTATTAACAAGCTTACTAATTCCATTACTGTAAAATTCTTTTGGCTTTGATTCGAAGAACTCACAAATGACAGTTTTAACCTCTTCCTGTGTTACAAAAGCTGTTTCTTCCAAATGATTCTGTAAGCTACGAAACAAATGGTAGTCTGAAGGAGCAAGGTCGGGAGAATAAGGTAGATGAGGAATTTTCTCCCAACCAAGTTCTTCGATCTTTTGTGGCGTGATTCTTGCTGTGTGTGGTCGCGCATTGTCCTGATGAAACATCACCCGTTTTCGATTCACTAGAGCAGGTCTTTTTTTCCTCAAAGCTTGGTTCAAACGCTCTAATAGCTGACAGTATATTTGAACATTAATTGTTGCATTAGGTGGTAAGAATTCAAAGTGGATTATTCCTTGGCAATCCCACCAGATTGAAAGAAGAACCATTTGCCCATGAAGTTCCCTTCTCGGCTGTGGCTGGGGTCCTTCCTCTTTACCAAGCCACTGTCTACGACGCTTAACATTTCGATAAAAGATCCATTTTTCGTCGCCAGTCACAAGTCTATCCAAAAAAGGTGAAACAAGTTGGCGAGAATGGAGAGAAGAGCAGATGTCAACTCTGGATTTGAGGTTCTTTTCAGACAATTCATGAGGCACCCATTTTCCAAGTTTAGGAACTTTTCCAAGTTGTTGAAGATGACGATGAACAGTTGTATGGTTTGAACTGAGAACCACTGCCAATTCCTCAGCTGATAAAGCAGGATTTTCTTAAAGGACTGCTTCAAGAAGCTTTTCATCAAACTCAACTGGACGTCCGGTTCGATCTTCATCTTCAAGGGTGAAATTTCCACCTCTGAATTTTGCAAACCATCTTCTGCAAGTTCTTTCATTCACACATTCCTCTCCACAAACTGAGTGAATGTTTCTAGCCGCTTCGGCTGCTGAGATTCCTTTCTTGAACTCATAAAGCATTATGTGCTTCAAATGATTCTTGGGTAATCCCATGTTAGCAGGGTTTTAATCAAACAAAATTTAATTTTATTGTTCTCTGAAATAAAATTTGATCAGTTTAAATACATCTAAACATAAAAATAATGTTCAGCTCCATTAGACATTATAAAATACTCTTTAAATTTCGTTCATTTTAACAAAAAGTTAAAATTCGGACAGAACTTATGGGATGACCTAATATATGTATATGTATATATATATATATATATATATATATATATATATATATATATATATATATATATATATATATGTATGTATATATATATACATATATATATATATGTATATATGAAGTAAATATATATATATTTATAATATATATATATAAAATTATATACATAGATATATACACATAACTGTATATATATATCAAGTAAATATATATATATATATGTTTATATTACATATATATATATAATTATGTATATATAAATAAATATATATATATATAATTACAAAATATATATATATAAAATTATATATAGAGAGAGATAAATAGATAATTATTTCGATATATATATTTATATTACACACACACACACACACACACACAAGAATATATATATATATATATATATATATATATATATATATATATATATATATATATGCAGTTCCATACAATCTTGGTCGAATCATTCCATGGAAAGCGATGAAAAGATCCATTAAAGATGATATCCTAAAGTCCAGACGTCCGGTAGTCTACTCAGCCCCAGCCCCGTTCGTTTGCGCCTATTCGCAAGCAACTGATGTCTGATACGTGGTCATGTCCGTCTCCTTGTTTCACATTTTCTCTCGCTGGCGTTGCTTTCAAGGCAGAGCTTATCTTCAAAATGAAGAAGATGCAACTTCGCCATTTTTAGCCACACTGTTCGACCAGAAGAAAACAGTTCCCACCTTGCCAAGAATATTGAAAAGTTGTTATTTCGCCATCTTTTATACACTTGGATGTTTTTTTTTATTTGTTTAATATTTACGCAATAGTCTATTTCTTTGTCAACACACACACACACGCATACACCCACACACACACACACACACACACACACACACACACATATATATATATATATATATATATATATATAATTATTTATTCCAAAATTATAACATAAATATGTTATAAAATCACTACAAAAATAGCCATTTTGTTTCAACCCTTCTGTTGTCATATCAAGTGATGGTATCAAATATCTATTTTTGAAATGATTTTATAACATATTTATGTTATAATTTTCGAATAAATAAATATATTTGCTCAACTCTGTATTGAGCACTCTTTTAAGAATAGTATTTATTGGTTATTGGAATTTATTCCGTATACACCAATCCTATACTTGTATATATATATACAGGTAAATATATCCGTCGGTAAGTAATCCAAGTAGATCCTCGAGTACCCCACTAACAACTCGATGAATTTTTATGGTCCTTATTGTTTGAAATTGGAAACTTTTGGAACGCGTAGTCGTAATGCTAAGGGTGAATTTTTGAAAATTTAAATGAAAGCGTTTTTTACTCTACAAGTTTGTATCTGTTATCACATTTCAAAAAAACATATTTCGATTTGCATTCTATTTTTTCATCTCGGATGCTACCTGAATCTTACCAAAAAGAAATTTTAGTTTCCATGTCTGATGATGACTGTTGAACACGTCGAAAGTACTTGCATATTTAAGGAAAACCTAACACAGTTTATAATTTAAAAAAAATAAAGATTATAACATTCATCGAGTGGTTAGTGGATTGTGCATTTAAAAAATTTTGTTAGCGAAGTGAATTCGCCATTTTATATCATTAACTTTACTTATTTATTTTTTGTATGAATGGTGAATTATTTAATATAAATTCCTTTCCCTAATACTGTACCCCATATTTGACATATATATATATATATATATATATATATATATATATATATATATATATATATATATATGTATCTATGTGTGTGTGTGTTTGTGCGTGTGTATTTAGGCAGCATTTTTTCATAGATGCATGTTTCATTAAATAATATAGACAAGTTTTGTCTATTTATTTTAAGTAAGTTCCTTTCATATTGTTTGATAAGCTTAATAACATTATCATTAAAAGTTGAAAGAAAATCACCATATTGATACATGTTTGAATCCAATCTAAGCTTTCGGCTTACATAAGCCATTATCAAAGATGACAATTACATTTCAGTATATTAAACAATGCACGGACAAAACAATAATGATAGTCTGTTTTTGTTGAATGAAAGATTTCCAAGCAACTACATACAAACACGTGTATACGAGACGCGGAAGCAAAAATCGCACCGCAGCTCGTGACTTCCGACATGACCACGCGAGACTGATAACGAGGAGGGTTAAGTATGGGAAGCCGTTGGTATAAACCAATGGCTTCTGTTATCAATTATAGGCATTTAAGTATATTTGTAGAGATTTTTAGTTTATTTTGTTCAGGTTAGGTTTCAACTGTTTTATGTATATAGCTTCAAGAATTTTTAGTTTTTGTTTATTGTTTTCATGTTTAAATATAGTTGTGTTTTCAACGAGGATTTTCCGGAATTGTGTACGCGGCCAGGCATGTTGTTTTAAATGCCTAAAAATGTTAGAATTATCATTCAAATGTAGTGTCAAGCGTCGTGAAAGCGAGTTTGTGGTGTGACCAACATAAATATTATTTAATCCATTTGAGATACAATCTCCCAAAGGGCACTTGAATTTGTAAACTATGTTGTTTTTCTGTAAATCGCTAACAGGCAGGGAATAATCATTGCGAATAATTAAGTTGGATATACTAGATTTAGTGTAGTATATAATTAACGTAATCTTTTTGCTAGGATCTGTTGTAGATATATTAGTATTCACTAATTTATTTAGTATATTTTCATGTTGTTTATAATCAGTATGCATTTGACTACGATATAGGAGATTAATATATTTGGTGTATATATATATATATATATATATATATATATATATATATATATATATATATATATATATATAGTTGTTAAAGTATGTATACATTATTTAGGACACCATATATATATATATATATATATATATATATATATATATATATATATATAGAGTGTCCTAAATAATGTATACATACTTTAACCCTATATATATATATATATATATATATATATATATATATATATATATATATATATATATAGGGTGTCCTAAATAATGTATACATACTTTAACAACTGATAGCTTAATTGGTGTTTTTTTTTCTTTTCAGGTTAAACCCATTAGATTTAATGCCGGCAATCAACCTGAGCTTTGAACAAAGGTAATTCATTCTAAAATGCAACTGGAAGTTTAGGAGGGAGTTTCAAACAGCTCTACCAATGCGACTGATCATCACGAATTATAGATAAGTTTGAAGCTGATGGAACTGTTCAGAAAGTCCAAGAGAAGCGCCACGGAAGACCACGGACATCGACAAGCCCCACAAAGGAAGAACGAGTATTGGAACCGTATCACAGATTCCATGAAAATCTATGCGGCAAGCGAGTCGTGAGGTTGGTATTTCAAAATCGTCTGTCCAACGCATTTTAAGTGCTCTCAATGGAAAAGTCACATTCCAAGATTAGACCATTATCGACAATGATCCAGACGGAAGAGTGGAATATTGCGTGTTTTACTTGGCACGATGTGTAGAAGATGCACTTTTTCCAACAAAGACTGTGTAGCCACATTCAAGTAAAATGGTTTAATGTGTGACGTCATTTCGTCATTTATTTACATTTGGAGACGCCATGAGCAGACATGAATGTACGTGAGAGAATCATGGAATATTGTAGCTTAAAAGCAGTAAAATCGACCTTGCTAACCGAACGCTCCTCTGTGGCCGAAACGGTTAAGGCACCTCAGGATATATGACAGTTCCGTATAGGATACACGTTCGATTCCCGTCAGAGGAAGAATATTTTCTATGAAAATTTCTCGGACATTTAGGCCGGTAAATGTTATTTAATACTATTTATTATAAACAGAGCATTTGCTTAAATATTTGTATCTATAAAAAGAATGTATAAACAAAAATGTCTTAAAATAATTGCCAGACTTTGTCTATTTCATAATGTGTGACGTCATTTGTTTACATTTGGATACGCCATGAGCAAATATGAATGTACGTGAGAGAATTATGGAAGATTGTAGTTTAAATACAGTAAAATGGTTTAATTAACCACCACAATAGCACCTACTGGGGACTTGAGAATCCGTATGTTATGGTGGAACATCATGTTAATTTTTTTTTTAATCATTTCACCCCAAGCAAAGCGGGAGTGCCGCTAGCAAGAAAGGGGTTACGGAGAGTGGGAGCAAGAGTAATGAGGTGTGATAAAGGAAAGGATGAAGAGAAGGACGAGGAATTAGATCAAAGCATCTGGAAATATCGCTTATAATAAAAACATGTTTAACTCGCTAGACTAAAGCTTTCATGTTTCAATACTATTATTGTACTTCTTCAGGCGATTGTAAGTAACTGGTGATTAAAATGACTTTTAAGGAAATTTAAATGTTCTCAGATGAGATTGAAAGTACTTGGGAAAATAAAAACTATTTGAAAGAATATTTTGGTATTTATCTTAATCAATTTTCTAAGGTTACCAAAAAATAAATCCGCAAACTTGAAAGAATGACAACGAAAACTAATCGACATAATATGTCTAAATTATTTAACAAAACCTGTCTGGTTGAAAATATACTGCCTAAATATACACAATATATATATATATATATATATATATATATATATATATATATATATATATATATATATATATATTACGCGAATCATTCATACGAAAAGCAGATATTGAAGTTAATGATATAAATGGCAAGAATCACTCTCGCAAACAAATTTTAATAATAAAATACATTAACCTCGAATCCGTTAATGAATGGCATGATCCTTGTTTATAAATTCCGGTTTGATCAGGTCTTTTTTCTTTACTACTAGCTTTCAATCGTTTCATACGATCATCTTCACGTAGCGAAATAGGTAATATATATAGTGAGAGAGAAATAAAAATGTAATTCAGCAAATATGAAGGCACTGTCATCATATATATATATATATATATATATATATATATATATATATATATATATATATATATATATATATATATATATATGAAGGCACACTGTAATGTTTACCTCAAAGACAGCATAATGCATTCTAGGTTGTTAGCCTCCTGAAAATAGTATCATCCTTTGTTGTCAAGCTTTGTAAAAAGCTGGAAGTTGTTGATGAGGAGTCTACAGCACTAGGCAAACGTAAAACTCCTGCTAATGCCCCTAATACCTTTAGGACACCCTAAATTGTACCAAAAATGCAGAACATTATCGATAAAAATCCCAGGAAGTCAATGCTCTTTATCGGAAGAATTGAGCCTGAGGACGTGCCGATCTAAGTTATATGCGACTAGGAGAAGCCAATTTATTACCGCAAAGACAAAAGATAACCGTCCATCTTGCTCAAAACGCTTGAGCAGGCTGAAGCATAAAGAACCCGGAATGGTTTGGTTTTTCGCATATAACAAAGTAAATACAGAGAAACCTATGTTTTAAAACGAAAACCTCTTTTATTCAAAACTCTCGAACGAAGTCATCAGTTGCGTTAATTCTTCTGTCGCCATCATCTAGTGAAGAATTTTAATTTAATTAAACTTTCTTTTCATTTCATATTTCTCCCATGTTTTAATTCTGCTTTCTTTCCTAAGTTTCTTTCTCTGTTTTTCATTCATTTTCAGTTTCTTTATTTCTTTCTGTATTTATTTTCATTTCACATTCCTCCATATTTTAATCTCCTTTTCTTCTTTCTTTCTTGATCTCTTTCTTCGTCAGCCATTTTCTATTTCTTCGCCATTTTTTTTCAATCTTTCCTTCTTTTCATATTTGGTTTCCTTTTTTTTTAAATTAACATGCAATTATTTCCTTTTGTTTTTTGACACAGTTTTTTTCTTTTTTCTCATTGTTTTTTGTTCACTTTCGTTTCTTTTTCTTTTTTTTCTTCTAGCTTTCATTGTAATAGTTTACTTTACAGGTTGTTTTTCCTTCTATCTTCCCGTTTTTTTTTCCTTTTTCTTTCTTTTAGTCTTTTTCTGTTTCGTATAGTTTTTCATTCACTCTTTCTTTTTTTCTTTCATTCAATCATTCACTCATTCATTAATTCGTTCATTCATTCTCCTAATCTTTCATCGTAATAGCATCTAATACCGCGTTCATTCTTTCTTTGTCGTTCATTTTCGGCTTCTTCTTTCTTTCTTTTCACACTCTCTCTGAAATTCATTTTTATTATCCACCTCAATACTTTTCCCTTCCCACTTTTACTATGCACGCAAATGGTCAATACTTTGGACGGTCAGTGAGTTTGTCAGTCCAGTAGTCTGCCTCGGCTGTCTCTCGA
>OZ038518.1:11413635-11461135 GCA_964036315.1 Acanthosepion esculentum
CAAATTCGGACAGCCGGAAGTAGGAACATCAGACATTATAAAAAAAAACCGCGCACCGTGCCCGGCTATCAGTTATAAGCCGGACAGCTGTGAGAAGGATGGAAGTGTCTAGAGATCTCGTTCGGGGCTTTAGGACTTCAAAGTGGGCTTATCAGCAGCTGCATCAAGTCGCCGCATATGTCAAGCCTTCGGGGATAGTGCTGTGGATGAACGTACTGCAAGGCGTTTGTTTCGAAAATTCAAGTCGGGAGATTTGTCTCTCCATGATGAGCCTCGCAGTCCTGAAGGCAGCCATTGAAGAAGACAGTAGTCTAACGTGTGGTGAACTTGCAAGCCAGTTCAACGTTTCCGATGAAACAGTTAGACTTCACCTGCACCGCCTAGGTAAGACGTACAAACTGAGCAAGTGGGTTCCGCAAACGCTGTTGGGGGTCCACAAGGGACAACGAGTGGCAGCCTGCGTATCGATGCTTTCTCGCCACCGTACCGCATCCTTATTCAATCGAGTGTTTACCAGTGATGAAAAGTGGGTTCTGTACGAAACTCCCAAGCGTTCCAGACATTGGTTGTCTCCTCAGGATGCTGTCCCTCACACTGCAAGACCGCCTATTCACCCACGCAAGATTATGCTTTGTGTCTGGTGGACAGGTCGTCAAGTGGTTCATTATGAACTGCTACCAACGGGCCAAACGGTCACTGGAGACCTATACTCGCAGCAATTGAAACGTGTGCAACAAGCATTGCGTCAGAAGGAGCCAGCATTACTGAATCGCAAAGGTGTGCTTTTCCTCCATGACAACGCCAGGCCGCATGTCGCGCGAGTGCTCAGGGATACCATACAGCAACTTGGGTGGGAGACTTTGTGCCATCCACCTTATTCACCTGACCTTGCGCCATCAGATTACTACCTCTTCCCTGGATATCAGATTACTACCTCTTTCCTGGATAATCATCTTCGTGGGAAATCCTTCACCAATGAAGCAGACTTGCGCAAAGCCCTCACGGACTTTGCATCGCCCCCACCCCTCCCGAGTTCTACCGCAAGGGCACTGAACAGCTGGAGACACGTTGGCAGAAGACGCTGGATGCTGATGGCGATTACTTCGAAGACTAAATATAAGTTACACATACTGTGAAGCGTTTTCTTTTTTTCTTTTAAAAACGGACAGAACTTTTTGAGTTACCTTGTATATATAAGCCGAGCTAGTAGCAAAAATAAGACCTGATAAAACTGGAATTTATAAACAAGGATCATACCATTCATTAACGGATTCGAGGTTGATTGTATTTTATTATTAAATATTGTTTGCGAGAGTGATTCTTGCCATATAATTAACTTCATTATTTGTTTTTCGTATGAATGATTTACGTTATATAAATTGAACACGCACCACATAATTGATATATATATATATATATTAATTTCTTCTCATTTCCCACTTCTTTTGTTTGGTTTGGTTTGTTTTGTTTTGCGGCATATCAATCTCAATGGGTTATTTAATGCCGACAGAGTATTTATTGCTGGTAAAAGTTTTCCAAAAATGTATTTCTGGTAATATTTTTTTCCTTTAAAAATGTATTGCTGATAATGTTTTTCTGGTAATAATTTTTCTTCAAAAAATTTATTACTGGTATTAAATAGTGTTTTGACCCCAGTTTGGAGGTTAACTATTTATCCAGAGTTGGGACTACCCCGGGTCAGGGTGGACCTCGGAGCACCAGCAATTACGATGTGGTTCCACGCTCCTCAAAACCTCCTGATCAGAGGGCTTGCTGCTGGACGTAGTTTATCGTCGTACCCAGGACGTGGTTATAATTTAACTTCTTAGCCAGGACGGCATCTTTTTTGAAATCTTAAATTTTCTTTCTTTCTTTCTTTCTTTCTTTCTTTCTTTCTTTCTTTCTTTCTTGCTAAGCCTTCTTCCTTCTCATTCTTCCAATGTATTTTCCTTCATTCATCGCGATTCCTTTGTTTTTTTTTTCTTATTTCCCTTTCTTCTTCTTCTTTTATAATTCTTCGTTTTCTTCTTCATTTTTGGTCTTGTTTTTCTTCTTCCATTATTATTATTATTATTATTATTTTTATTATCAACTGCAAAAGTTTGAACTGTTGTATCTGAGAAATGATTAAAGATATCTTACTGGAATTCTCCAAGGTTTTTATAACACTACTGGACTCTACTTTGAGCAACAGAAATGTGCTTAGCGCTAAGATGAAATGAGCCCCCCCCCTTCCTGTTTTGGCCACCTTATCCAGTTTTCTTCTCTACTGTTCCCTCATTTTTTTAAACTTATTCAACGTTCCCTTGATGATTCTTGAATGGACTTTGAAGATGAAAGCCAGAGTATGAATGTTGGTACCATTACTGAAGACCTGAATGATCATTTTCCTCCTACCATTGCTCAGTTGGGAAGACATAGTGAGGCGTACACAAAATGATTTTAACCTTTCTCTTTCTAGCTGAAAGGATTTTTCAGTGATTCTTACGATAAATGGTGTGAAGATGACTGAAAACCTGGAAAAAAAAACTCAATTAGTTTAGTGGATTTTTAGTTATTAAACATTTTGTGGGATGGACAATTATCTCATGCTGTTTCAAGATTTGGACAATTTTGTTATTACACCTGGTGTATAATAAGATTTGGACAATTTTGTTATTACACCTAGTGTATAATAAGATTTGGACAATTTTGTTATTACACCTACTGTATAATAAGATTTGGGCAATTTTGTTATTACACCTAGTGTATAATAAGATTTGGACAAATTGGTTATTACACCTAGTGTATAATAAGTGAGAATATCAGCATGTTACTTTGTCGCACTATTTCAATTAAAGGGAAACAACTCTCTAACTTTGAATTTTGTTGCCTTTCTTTCTTGCTTTCTTTCTTTCTTTCTTTCTTTCTTCTAAGTTTTCTTCCTTCTCATTTCTATTCAATCTACCAATTTATTTTCCTTCATTCATCGTGATCCGTTTATTTTTTTTCTTATTTTCCTTTATTCTTCATTTTCTATAATTCTTCTTCTTCGCTTTTGGTCTCTTCCATGATTTCTTCTAAACTAGGTTCAATTTTACATTTTTCAGTCTCATTTATATTCAGTCAGTTATATGCTATGCGTATACACGCTTAGGAGATCCTGTATCTTTCGATATATGACTGACGAGGCATTTAAACATTAGTTATAAAGTTATAAGCTTTATGTTTGAAGAGAATATTTTCACGTGCAGAAATATTGTTTGTATTGTTGTGCTGACGGATTCAAACATTTTCTTTCAATTTCTTGATATATTTGCTGTGAAGTTTGTCTTGAGAGAGTAATGATTAATTTCGTTTTTGGCTTTGAAAAAGTCCAGATTGGGCGAAGCGCGTCGGCTAAATACAATTTTCCTATTGTCTTTTTCCTTAACACATGTTGTCTTTTTCTACAGGTTAATTCTGAGAAACTTTTATATATATATATATATATATATATATATATATATATATATATTGTAATATAATTTTCATCATTGATAATGGCTTATGTAGCCTAAAGCTTAGATAGGATTAAAAAATGCGCCTTGCTCCATATGATATAAAAAGAAAACAATAATAAAAAAAAGAAACTTGTCAGTATTGTTGGTATACTTCTCGTTTTCACTCTCGCGTAGTCATGTGTGACGTCATGAGCTGCGGTGTGATTTTCGTAAATCTTCCATGTAAACATAAACTGACTATCATTATTGTTTTGTCCATGTATTGTTTAATATATATATATATATATATATATATATATATATATATATATATATATATATATATACCTCGACTTGTTCGTTCAAATTGTTATTATGCAGCGTATATCTGCGATTCTTGTATAATCTCCATTATATATATATATATATATATATATATATATATGTATACATATATATATACATATTTATATGTACATATATATATATATATGTATATATATAGAGAGAAATATGGCAATCTAATTGTTCGTTCAAATTGTTATTATGCAGCATATCTCTGTGATCCTTGTATAATCTCCATTATTATTATTATTATCGTTATACATACATGCATACATATATATATATATATATATATATATATATATATATATATATATATATATATATATATGACTCTACAACATTTTGTATAGGCACTCTTTTCGTGTTAATTATTTTAAAATCATTGTCAATTTCGCCTACTTGTCTGCGCATTCGAGACACTTACTATGCGTATGCGTAGGTCGGTAGATGTAATTCCCACTGTTGAAAGAATATAATAAAAAAAAACATGATATGATAATTCCCATAATGGGGGATATTCAAATTTGATATTAAGTTACCTTACATAGCTCTTCCCCGTTACACCTTCATTAGGGAGGTTGTGGAATTACTGTTTAATGCACAGTGTACACTGCCACTGCCGTGCAAAGACAAAGTATACCGCAAGTGTATTTATGACTATCAGTTAGGATGATACTTTTGTCATTACTATTGGTTGTTCAAACGAAAATTATTGATCAATGATCATTCAAACTAACAACTAACATATACTTTTTCTTACATTATTCTCGGGTTTGCAATAATCATAGCCCGCTTTAAAATAATATTCCATACCCCTCTTATTCTATACACTCCGCTTATTTATTTTCACTTGGGAGATCATGTCTCTTTCGATACAAGACTGACTGGGCAGTAGATATTCCCGCAGTAGGCTGTCGTTCCTTTCTGTGCTAGACTAGTTACCAACCAAGGCTATAGGACAAAGTTTGTTCTGCTATTCAACCCATAACTGTGGATGGGTGAGAAGTGATTGCCTCATAAACAATTGCACCCTGGACAATAGTCAAAGTAGGACAACTGCTCTCGGACAATGGAAGAGACAATTTTTAAAAAGTTTCCTTTCACTTGACTAACAAAAGATACATTTCTAAAAGCCATCTTGAAGTTTATGGGATTATCCTGAGCTGAGCTGACCTGATTTGCGGAAACGTTATCAAGATTCGACATTCAGAATAGCAAATATCGTACAAGTCTTCGAGAACCGCCATGTGCTGGACGTTTTGAGATGTATAGCCCATAATTTGCAATTTTAGCTGTATAACGAATCTACCCGTGTTCCATTGCGTCAGTGACGGTTCAGCTCTGAAGTTGATTTCAACATATCATTATATGGAAATTTCTTGAAGTGTTGAAGAAGGAGCAGGCACTGACCAAAGTCACCATCAATCAAATAATTGCAGGACATCCAGCACCGCCTAAGCGGAAACGATTTCAAGATCCGACTGTCAGAATAGCAAATATCATACAAGACTTCCAGAACCGCCTTGTGCAGGACGTTTTGAGATGTATAGCTCATAATTTGCAATTTTAGTTATATAATTATAGAGATAGAAAAATATCAATCTTTTTATTGGATAATTGGTCTTGGATTAAAGATTAAACATGAAAATAAATCCCTAAAAAGTTATATTAGTATTTACCCCTCCTACCACCACCACAAAAGTAGAACTTTCTCTTAATGGGGGGAATTATCCGGGGTTAATTGTCCGGGGACAATTGACCCGGATGCAGGTCTCCTGATACCGTAAATATAAGTTAAAAATGAAAACTGTCGATTAGATCCTTGTACTTGAAGTATATTTGTGATTTTATCTACAACGTTGAGCCAAACAGAGCATTCGTTCAATTTTACGCGTTTTCTTTTTTTCTTTCTTGCTTTCTTTCTTTCTTTCTTTCTAACATATTTTCTTTCTTTCTTTCTTTCTTTCTTTCTTTCTTTCTTTCTTTCTTTCTTTCTTTCTTTCTTTCTTTCAGGCGTGGGTGATCATAGTTCTCCAAAACTACTTATACTTTACCTTCCTCTTTTAAACTTTCTTTTTTCTTCCTTTCTGTATTTTTTCTTTGTGTGGATAATCGTAGTACTCCACAACTACCTATAATTTTCCTTCCTTCTTTCTTTCTTTCTTTCTTTCTTTCGTTCTTTCTTTCTTTCTAACATATTTTCTTTCATTTTTCTTTCTTTCTTTCTTTCTTTCTTTCTTTCTTTTTCCTTTCTTTCTTTCTTTCTTTCTCTCTTTCCAACAACATATTTTCTTTCTTTCTTTCTCTACAACATATTTTCTTTTTTTCTTTCTTTCTTTCTTTCTTTCTTTCTTTCTTTATTCATTTAAAACGTTCTATCGTATTTTTATTTATTGAGTTTCCTTTCTATACTACTCGAATATTCATGGTTTTCTTTGTTTTGCTTTACGGCATATGAACACCTCGATGGGTTATTTAATGCCGACAAGATTTTTATTGCTGACAATATTTTTTTTCCAAAAATGTATTGCTGGTATTAAAACCTATTTTAACACTTTCACTTGACCCCAGTTTGGGGGTTAGCTATTTGCCTATAGCTGGGACGCTAACGGGTGCTACCACCCCGGTTTAACGTGGACTTGGGAATACCAGAAATTAAGAGGTGGTTCCACGCTCCTCAAAACCTCACGATCTGAGACCTTGCTGCCGGATGTAGTTTATCGTCATATCCAGGACGCGCATATTGCTAGTTATAATGCTGTAGTAAATTACAAGAAACTCGAGTCAAGAAAAACATAATTACTCAGCCGAAAAATGCTTTGAAGCGCTATTTTCAATCTCGTCGTTTCAGCCTGTTTTCTACTTTATGAAATACTCTCGTGATGGAAACCAATTAAAATTCGTTGCTATTAAAACTGGGGTGCATTGAGAAGATCTAATGATATCCCTGTTGTCGATAAAATATTTCGTCGAAATAGAAATTATCCTCCCTGATAATATAAGGCGGAGTATACATTTTTAAAATCATTCCACCCCAAGTAATACGGAAATGCCACTAGTAAACAGGGGTGGGGTTACAGGGCGTTTATGTAGAAGAGAAGACTGAGCATATGAAGATTGAGGAAAAGACAGCAAAAGCAACAGGTTTCAAGTAGAAAAAAAATAGGGATTGACGATACATTTACATTTTTTAAGATTGTAATTATCAGGGAAGCAAGGGAGTTCCACCTGGGGTTACAGGGAGTTAAAGACTTAGAATGGAGAGGATTTAGGAAAGGACAAAAAAGGAACAGGTTTCAAGTGGACAGAAGATGGCGATGGACGTTGCATTTAAATTTATGAAGATTTTATTTATCAGGGAAGCAAGGGAGTTCCACCTGGGGTTACAGGGAGTTAAAGACTGAGAATGGGGAGGATTTAGGAAAGGACAAAAAAGGAACAGGTTTCAAGTGGACAGAAGATGGCGATGGACGTTGCATTTAAATTTATGAAGATTTTATTTATCAGGGAAGCAAGGGAGTTCCACCTGGGGTTACAGGGAGTTAAAGACTGAGAATGGGGAGGATTTAGGAAAGGACAAAAAAGGAACAGGTTTCAAGTGGACAGAAGATGGCGATGGACGTTGCATTTAAATTTATGAAGATTTTATTTATCAGGGAAGCAAGGGAGTTCCACCTGGGGTTACAGGGAGTTAAAGACTGAGAATGGGGAGGATTTAGGAAAGGACAAAAAAGGAACAGGTTTCAAGTGGACAGAAGATGGCGATGGACGTTGCATTTAAATTTATGAAGATTTTATTTATCAGGGAAGCAAGGGAGTTCCACCTGGGGTTACAGGGAGTTAAAGACTGAGAATGGGGAGGATTTAGGAAAGGACAAAAAAGGAACAGGTTTCAAGTGGACAGAAGATGGCGATGGACGTTGCATTTAAATTTATGAAGATTTTATTTATCAGGGAAGCAAGGGAGTTCCACCTGGGGTTACAGGGAGTTAAAGACTGAGAATGGGGAGGATTTAGGAAAGGACAAAAAAGGAACAGGTTTCAAGTGGACAGAAGATGGCGATGGACGTTGCATTTAAATTTATGAAGATTTTATTTATCAGGGAAGCAAGGGAGTTCCACCTGGGGTTACAGGGAGTTAAAGACAGAGAATGGGGAGGATTTAGGAAAGGACAAAAAAGGAACAGGTTTCAAGTGGACAGAAGATGGCGATGGACGTTGCATTTAAATTTATGAAGATTTTATTTATCAGGGAAGCAAGGGAGTTCCACCTGGGGTTACAGGGAGTTAAAGACTGAGAATGGGGAGGATTTAGGAAAGGACAAAAAAGGAACAGGTTTCAAGTGGACAGAAGATGGCGATGGACGTTGCATTTAAATTTATGAAGATTTTATTTATCAGGGAAGCAAGGGAGTTCCACCTGGGGTTACAGGGAGTTAAAGACAGAGAATGGGGAGGATTTAGGAAAGGACAAAAAAGGAACAGGTTTCAAGTGGACAGAAGATGGCGATGGACGTTGCATTTAAATTTATGAAGATTTTATTTATCAGGGAAGCAAGGGAGTTCCACCTGGGGTTACAGGGAGTTAAAGACAGAGAATGGGGAGGATTTAGGAAAGGACAAAAAAGGAACAGGTTTCAAGTGGACAGAAGATGGCGATGGACGTTGCATTTAAATTTATGAAGATTTTATTTATCAGGGAAGCAAGGGAGTTCCACCTGGGGTTACAGGGAGTTAAAGACAGAGAATGGGGAGGATTTAGGAAAGGACAAAAAAGGAACAGGTTTCAAGTGGACAGAAGATGGCGATGGACGTTGCATTTAAATTTATGAAGATTTTATTTATCAGGGAAGCAAGGGAGTTCCACCTGGGGTTACAGGGAGTTAAAGACAGAGAATGGGGAGGATTTAGGAAAGGACAAAAAAGGAACAGGTTTCAAGTGGACAGAAGATGGCGATGGACGTTGCATTTAAATTTATGAAGATTTTATTTATCAGGGAAGCAAGGGAGTTCCACCTGGGGTTACAGGGAGTTAAAGACAGAGAATGGGGAGGATTTAGGAAAGGACAAAAAAGGAACAGGTTTCAAGTGGACAGAAGATGGCGATGGACGTTGCATTTAAATTTATGAAGATTTTATTTATCAGGGAAGCAAGGGAGTTCCACCTGGGGTTACAGGGAGTTAAAGACAGAGAATGGGGAGGATTTAGGAAAGGACAAAAAAGGAACAGGTTTCAAGTGGACAGAAGATGGCGATGGACGTTGCATTTAAATTTATGAAGATTTTATTTATCAGGGAAGCAAGGGAGTTCCACCTGGGGTTACAGGGAGTTAAAGACAGAGAATGGGGAGGATTTAGGAAAGGACAAAAAAGGAACAGGTTTCAAGTGGACAGAAGATGGCGATGGACGTTGCATTTAAATTTATGAAGATTTTATTTATCAGGGAAGCAAGGGAGTTCCACCTGGGGTTACAGGGAGTTAAAGACAGAGAATGGGGAGGATTTAGGAAAGGACAAAAAAGGAACAGGTTTCAAGTGGACAGAAGATGGCGATGGACGTTGCATTTAAATTTATGAAGATTTTATTTATCAGGGAAGCAAGGGAGTTCCACCTGGGGTTACAGGGAGTTAAAGACAGAGAATGGGGAGGATTTAGGAAAGGACAAAAAAGGAACAGGTTTCAAGTGGACAGAAGATGGCGATGGACGTTGCATTTAAATTTATGAAGATTTTATTTATCAGGGAAGCAAGGGAGTTCCACCTGGGGTTACAGGGAGTTAAAGACAGAGAATGGGGAGGATTTAGGAAAGGACAAAAAAGGAACAGGTTTCAAGTGGACAGAAGATGGCGATGGACGTTGCATTTAAATTTATGAAGATTTTATTTATCAGGGAAGCAAGGGAGTTCCACCTGGGGTTACAGGGAGTTAAAGACAGAGAATGGGGAGGATTTAGGAAAGGACAAAAAAGGAACAGGTTTCAAGTGGACAGAAGATGGCGATGGACGTTGCATTTAAATTTATGAAGATTTTATTTATCAGGGAAGCAAGGGAGTTCCACCTGGGGTTACAGGGAGTTAAAGACAGAGAATGGGGAGGATTTAGGAAAGGACAAAAAAGGAACAGGTTTCAAGTGGACAGAAGATGGCGATGGACGTTGCATTTAAATTTATGAAGATTTTATTTATCAGGGAAGCAAGGGAGTTCCACCTGGGGTTACAGGGAGTTAAAGACTGAGAATGGGGAGGATTTAGGAAAGGACAAAAAAGGAACAGGTTTCAAGTGGACAGAAGATGGCGATGGACGTTGCATTTAAATTTATGAAGATTTTATTTATCAGGGAAGCAAGGGAGTTCCACCTGGGGTTACAGGGAGTTAAAGACAGAGAATGGGGAGGATTTAGGAAAGGACAAAAAAGGAACAGGTTTCAAGTGGACAGAAGATGGCGATGGACGTTGCATTTAAATTTATGAAGATTTTATTTATCAGGGAAGCAAGGGAGTTCCACCTGGGGTTACAGGGAGTTAAAGACAGAGAATGGGGAGGATTTAGGAAAGGACAAAAAAGGAACAGGTTTCAAGTGGACAGAAGATGGCGATGGACGTTGCATTTAAATTTATGAAGATTTTATTTATCAGGGAAGCAAGGGAGTTCCACCTGGGGTTACAGGGAGTTAAAGACAGAGAATGGGGAGGATTTAGGAAAGGACAAAAAAGGAACAGGTTTCAAGTGGACAGAAGATGGCGATGGACGTTGCATTTAAATTTATGAAGATTTTATTTATCAGGGAAGCAAGGGAGTTCCACCTGGGGTTACAGGGAGTTAAAGACAGAGAATGGGGAGGATTTAGGAAAGGACAAAAAAGGAACAGGTTTCAAGTGGACAGAAGATGGCGATGGACGTTGCATTTAAATTTATGAAGATTTTATTTATCAGGGAAGCAAGGGAGTTCCACCTGGGGTTACAGGGAGTTAAAGACAGAGAATGGGGAGGATTTAGGAAAGGACAAAAAAGGAACAGGTTTCAAGTGGACAGAAGATGGCGATGGACGTTGCATTTAAATTTATGAAGATTTTATTTATCAGGGAAGCAAGGGAGTTCCACCTGGGGTTACAGGGAGTTAAAGACAGAGAATGGGGAGGATTTAGGAAAGGACAAAAAAGGAACAGGTTTCAAGTGGACAGAAGATGGCGATGGACGTTGCATTTAAATTTATGAAGATTTTATTTATCAGGGAAGCAAGGGAGTTCCACCTGGGGTTACAGGGAGTTAAAGACAGAGAATGGGGAGGATTTAGGAAAGGACAAAAAAGGAACAGGTTTCAAGTGGACAGAAGATGGCGATGGACGTTGCATTTAAATTTATGAAGATTTTATTTATCAGGGAAGCAAGGGAGTTCCACCTGGGGTTACAGGGAGTTAAAGACAGAGAATGGGGAGGATTTAGGAAAGGACAAAAAAGGAACAGGTTTCAAGTGGACAGAAGATGGCGATGGACGTTGCATTTAAATTTATGAAGATTTTATTTATCAGGGAAGCAAGGGAGTTCCACCTGGGGTTACAGGGAGTTAAAGACAGAGAATGGGGAGGATTTAGGAAAGGACAAAAAAGGAACAGGTTTCAAGTGGACAGAAGATGGCGATGGACGTTGCATTTAAATTTATGAAGATTTTATTTATCAGGGAAGCAAGGGAGTTCCACCTGGGGTTACAGGGAGTTAAAGACAGAGAATGGGGAGGATTTAGGAAAGGACAAAAAAGGAACAGGTTTCAAGTGGACAGAAGATGGCGATGGACGTTGCATTTAAATTTATGAAGATTTTATTTATCAGGGAAGCAAGGGAGTTCCACCTGGTGTTACAGGGAGTTAAAGACAGAGAATGGGGAGGATTTAGGAAAGGACAAAAAAGGAACAGGTTTCAAGTGGACAGAAGATGGCGATGGACGTTGCATTTAAATTTATGAAGATTTTATTTATCAGGGAAGCAAGGGAGTTCCACCTGGGGTTACAGGGAGTTAAAGACAGAGAATGGGGAGGATTTAGGAAAGGACAAAAAAGGAACAGGTTTCAAGTGGACAGAAGATGGCGATGGACGTTGCATTTAAATTTATGAAGATTTTATTTATCAGGGAAGCAAGGGAGTTCCACCTGGGGTTACAGGGAGTTAAAGACAGAGAATGGGGAGGATTTAGGAAAGGACAAAAAAGGAACAGGTTTCAAGTGGACAGAAGATGGCGATGGACGTTGCATTTAAATTTATGAAGATTTTATTTATCAGGGAAGCAAGGGAGTTCCACCTGGGGTTACAGGGAGTTAAAGACAGAGAATGGGGAGGATTTAGGAAAGGACAAAAAAGGAACAGGTTTCAAGTGGACAGAAGATGGCGATGGACGTTGCATTTAAATTTATGAAGATTTTATTTATCAGGGAAGCAAGGGAGTTCCACCTGGTGTTACAGGGAGTTAAAGACTGAGAATGGGGAGGATTTAGGAAAGGACAAAAAAGGAACAGGTTTCAAGTGGACAGAAGATGGCGATGGACGTTGCATTTAAATTTATGAAGATTTTATTTATCAGGGAAGCAAGGGAGTTCCACCTGGGGTTACAGGGAGTTAAAGACAGAGAATGGGGAGGATTTAGGAAAGGACAAAAAAGGAACAGGTTTCAAGTGGACAGAAGATGGCGATGGACGTTGCATTTAAATTTATGAAGATTTTATTTATCAGGGAAGCAAGGGAGTTCCACCTGGGGTTACAGGGAGTTAAAGACAGAGAATGGGGAGGATTTAGGAAAGGACAAAAAAGGAACAGGTTTCAAGTGGACAGAAGATGGCGATTGACGTTGCATTTAAATTTTTGAAGATTGTATTTATCAGGGAAGCAAGGGAGTTCCACCTGGGGTTACAGGGAGTTAAAGACTGAGAACGGGGAGGATTTAGGAAAGGACAAAAAAGGAACAGGTTTCAAGTGGACAGAAGATGGCGATGGACGTTGCATTTAAATTTATGAAGATTTTATTTATCAGGGAAGCAAGGGAGTTCCACCTGGGGTTACAGGGAGTTAAAGACTGAGAATGGGGAGGATTTAGGAAAGGACAAAAAAGGAACAGGTTTCAAGTAGACAGAAGATGGCGATTGACGTTGCATTTAAATTTTTGAAGATTGTATTTATCAGGGAAGCAAGGGAGTTCCACCTGGGGTTACAGGGAGTTAAAGACTGAGAACGGGGAGGATTTAGGAAAGGACAAAAAAGGAACAGGTTTCAAGTGGACAGAAGATGGCGATGGACGTTGCATTTAAATTTATGAAGATTTTATTTATCAGGGAAGCAAGGGAGTTCCACCTGGGGTTACAGGGAGTTAAAGACTGAGAATGGGGAGGATTTAGGAAAGGACAAAAAAGGAACAGGTTTCAAGTGGACAGAAGATGGCGATGGACGTTGCATTTAAATTTATGAAGATTTTATTTATCAGGGAAGCAAGGGAGTTCCACCTGGGGTTACAGGGAGTTAAAGACTGAGAACGGGGAGGATTTAGGAAAGGACAAAAAAGGAACAGGTTTCAAGTGGACAGAAGATGGCGATGGACGTTGCATTTAAATTTATGAAGATTTTATTTATCAGGGAAGCAAGGGAGTTCCACCTGGGGTTACAGGGAGTTAAAGACTGAGAACGGGGAGGATTTAGGAAAGGACAAAAAAGGAACAGGTTTCAAGTGGACAGAAGATGGCGATGGACGTTGCATTTAAATTTATGAAGATTTTATTTATCAGGGAAGCAAGGGAGTTCCACCTGGGGCTACAGGGAGTTAAAGACTGAGAATGGGGAGGATTTAGGAAAGGACAAAAAAGGAACAGGTTTCAAGTGGACAGAAGATGGCGATGGACGTTGCATTTAAATTTATGAAGATTTTATTTATCAAGGAAGCAAGGGAGTTCCACCTGGGGTTACAGGGAGTTAAAGACTGAGAACGGGGAGGATTTAGGAAAGGACAAAAAAGGAACAGGTTTCAAGTGGACAGAAGATGGCGATGGACGTTGCATTTAAATTTATGAAGATTTTATTTATCAGGGAAGCAAGGGAGTTCCACCTGGGGTTACAGGGAGTTAAAGACTGAGAACGGGGAGGATTTAGGAAAGGACAAAAAAGGAACAGGTTTCAAGTGGACAGAAGATGGCGATGGACGTTGCATTTAAATTTATGAAGATTTTATTTATCAGGGAAGCAAGGGAGTTCCACCTGGGGTTACAGGGAGTTAAAGACTGAGAATGGGGAGGATTTAGGAAAGGACAAAAAAGGAACAGGTTTCAAGTGGACAGAAGATGGCGATGGACGTTGCATTTAAATTTATGAAGATTTTATTTATCAGGGAAGCAAGGGAGTTCCACCTGGGGTTACAGGGAGTTAAAGACTGAGAATGGGGAGGATTTAGGAAAGGACAAAAAAGGAACAGGTTTCAAGTGGACAGAAGATGGCGATGGACGTTGCATTTAAATTTATGAAGATTTTATTTATCAGGGAAGCAAGGGAGTTCCACCTGGGGTTACAGGGAGTTAAAGACTGAGAACGGGGAGGATTTAGGAAAGGACAAAAAAGGAACAGGTTTCAAGTGGACAGAAGATGGCGATGGACGTTGCATTTAAATTTATGAAGATTTTATTTATCAGGGAAGCAAGGGAGTTCCACCTGGGGTTACAGGGAGTTAAAGACTGAGAATGGGGAGGATTTAGGAAAGGACAAAAAAGGAACAGGTTTCAAGTAGACAGAAGATGGCGATTGACGTTGCATTTAAATTTATGAAGATTGTATTTATCAGGGAAGCAAGGGAGTTCCACCTGGGGTTACAGGGAGTTAAAGACTGAGAACGGGGAGGATTTAGGAAAGGACAAAAAAGGAACAGGTTTCAAGTGGACAGAAGATGGCGATGGACGTTGCATTTAAATTTATGAAGATTTTATTTATCAGGGAAGCAAGGGAGTTCCACCTGGGGTTACAGGGAGTTAAAGACTGAGAACGGGGAGGATTTAGGAAAGGACAAAAAAGGAACAGGTTTCAAGTGGACAGAAGATGGCGATGGACGTTGCATTTAAATTTATGAAGATTTTATTTATCAGGGAAGCAAGGGAGTTCCACCTGGGGTTACAGGGAGTTAAAGACTGAGAACGGGGAGGATTTAGGAAAGGACAAAAAAGGAACAGGTTTCAAGTGGACAGAAGATGGCGATGGACGTTGCATTTAAATTTATGAAGATTTTATTTATCAGGGAAGCAAGGGAGTTCCACCTGGGGTTACAGGGAGTTAAAGACTGAGAATGGGGAGGATTTAGGAAAGGACAAAAAAGGAACAGGTTTCAAGTGGACAGAAGATGGCGATGGACGTTGCATTTAAATTTATGAAGATTTTATTTATCAGGGAAGCAAGGGAGTTCCACCTGGGGTTACAGGGAGTTAAAGACTGAGAATGGGGAGGATTTAGGAAAGGACAAAAAAGGAACAGGTTTCAAGTAGACAGAAGATGGCGATTGACGTTGCATTTAAATTTATGAAGATTGTATTTATCAGGGAAGCAAGGGAGTTCCACCTGGGGTTACAGGGAGTTAAAGACTGAGAACGGGGAGGATTTAGGAAAGGACAAAAAAGGAACAGGTTTCAAGTGGACAGAAGATGGCGATGGACGTTGCATTTAAATTTATGAAGATTTTATTTATCAGGGAAGCAAGGGAGTTCCACCTGGGGTTACAGGGAGTTAAAGACTGAGAATGGGGAGGATTTAGGAAAGGACAAAAAAGGAACAGGTTTCAAGTAGACAGAAGATGGCGATTGACGTTGCATTTAAATTTATGAAGATTGCATTTATCAGGGAAGCAAGGGAGTTCCACCTGGGGTTACAGGGAGTTAAAGACTGAGAACGGGGAGGATTTAGGAAAGGACAAAAAAGGAACAGGTTTCAAGTGGACAGAAGATGGCGATGGACGTTGCATTTAAATTTATGAAGATTTTATTTATCAGGGAAGCAAGGGAGTTCCACCTGGGGTTACAGGGAGTTAAAGACTGAGAATGGGGAGGATTTAGGAAAGGACAAAAAAGGAACAGGTTTCAAGTGGACAGAAGATGGCGATTGACGTTGCATTTAAATTTTTGATGATTATAGTTATCTATGAAGCAAGGGATTTCCGTCTGGGGGTCACAGGGAGTTAAAGACTGAGACTATGAAGGATTTAGAAAAGGACAAAAAATGAACAGTGCTCAAGAAGATAGCCATTGACGTTGCATTTAATTTTTTGAAGATTGTACTTATCAGTGAAAAAAGTAAATGAAAGTCAGTAACCAGGAAAATATTCATAGATAAGAGAGTGAAGAGTCACGTCATGTCATCGAGAAAGTGACTGGTCAAGATGCTTAGTCGGGGTCGATTACATTGTTGTTCCTTCTTTTGATTTTTGCCAATAACCTCAAAATGAATAGCAAGATCACCAGACCAGATATAGCAGATCGTGTTCAATGCACGCACGAAGAGTCAGTTCTGTTCGATAAAAGTGACTCACCTGATTTTTTTTTTTACTAAATGTTCTCTTCTCCGATGAAACGAAATTCGAGCTAAATTCAAAGGATAAGCGATCTAAAATCCGAAGAAGAAGAAGAAGCTTTGAAAGCTCTTTGGATTTAGCAGTAAGTACTGTCAAGCATCCGTTCAGTATAATGTTCTGGGGATACTTTTCTTTTCATGGAACTGGTTTCTTAAAACCTTATTTAAAAGACCCTCAGGAGTGAACAGTACAAGAGAATTTTAGAGTCTTGTCTGCTCACTTCTGCTGAAAGGGTGCAAATCAACCCCACCAAGCTCATTTTTATGCAGGATAATGCGCCCTGTCACAAATAAAATTGATGAAGGAATACTTTGATGAGAAGCAGGTGAGTGTTATGACATGGCGGCCCCAATCTCCTGACCTCAACCCCATAGAAAACTTATGGAGCATTATAAAGTACAGGCTCTCGAGAAAGCAGTTGAGCAACAAAGAGGATTTGATTGTGAATTTCATATCCGAATGGAATTCAATGCTTGGAGATGAGATTTACCAGAACTTAATCAAGTCAATGCCAAAAAAGGATTGAAAAGGTTATTCAAAATAAAGGAGGACCCATAGATTATTAAATATTTCGAACTATATTACCTATTATAAATAAATTATACCTGTATTATTCTTTATTTAAAGCTGTTCGGTTATGTTTCTATTGATTACTAGTTGCAGGAAATAAGTGAGTCACTTTTTTACACAGAGTATTTCCCTAAATCTCATTTATATCCAAAAGTATAATTATTGATAGAATATCTTAGGGTGAGTAAACTTTTTTACGAGGCGGTCTTTATATTAGTAAGATTAAAAATTAGTTTGACCCCAAAAATAATAGGCGAAAAAAATTTCAAGTAAAAAGAACCAGGTGAGTTACTTTTATCGAACAGCACTGGTCTTGGGGGTAACTCCGATTTTTAAAAAAGTACACGCCTAGAACGCCTATTGAACTCATAACGCCTAACTGGACCATGTACAGTGGATAAAGGCGTTAGTTAGATCCAGTGACAAGACCCTGATGAGTGTGAGTTCAATACCCGGTTAAAGCAGTGGAGAACTTTCGAGGGGAATTAACAGGAGATAACTGATAACTGATGTCTATTAAAGCATGGCAAGTGGAACTAGAACAGTCTACCCCAGTGAGCGAAATAAAGGGTTCAGTTCGACATTCCAACTACCTGAAGAAAGCCGGAGCGTACAACGGCCGAAACGTTGTAATAAATATGGCGACAAAGATAAGGACGGTAGTCCGAATAAGGTAAATAGTGTACATAATACCTCATCTCAGAAATATAGACAGATGCTTATCAGAACAGTTGCCATGGAAATGTTTGGAGAAAAGACAGAGGGAAGTCACGTGACATCTGTGAGAACGTCACCGGAGTCGAGATGCCAGATCAGAACACCTCTCAGGTATTGGAAGTTCTTACGGGCGTCTTCCTGCCAGAATTTGACCTCATCAACAGACTGCCTAGGAACGCGATGCAAAGCGTATGTTGACGAGCCTTAACGCTAGGCATACCCAGACCGCCTTCAGAAGGATGGAGGTAACAGATCTCCGAAGTAACTTTGGTGACTTGCCTTCCCTCAAGAAGGAGAACAAGAGCCTTACTGATAATAGTGTGGCAAACTGAAATGGAAATACGGAGAGTCGGTAATCAGATTCGCGAGGCTCTCCTTTTTAGCTATTTCAGCCGTAAAAGAGCGAAAACTAGATGCCAATCTAGTATCACGCTTAAATTCATGTACCAGGGAAAACAGCTCGTCAGAGCAGTTGTCAGGAAAAGGCAGAGAGATTCCATGTCATATCGCTGAGAAAGTGGTTGATGTTTAGAAGGCCAAATCAGGATCGATTACATTACAGATCCTTCTTTGGATTTTCCCAGGAACCTCGAGATTAATAGCAGGAGCACCAGAACAGATGTGGTAATATTCAATGCACGGACGAAGGGCACATTGCTTGGGGTAAAACCGATTAAAAAAAAAAGGAAGGGTATCGATGAGCTGCCTGAAAAGTGACAACATGTCATTGACAATCACGTTGAATATCTAACTGAATAAAAGGTAAATTATTTTCTGGATGATAACGTTGATCAAAAACGGAAATTATTTTTACTCGGCTTAATATTTTTAAAACGATATAAGCGCATTCGCCGCCGGAGACGCAGAGATAAAAAAAAAATAGCTAAATATTCTTCTCTTGCTGATAGTTTTTTTTTACTCCTGTGGCAGTGGAGACTTCAGGGATTATTGGCCCTCGTTCGATGGCGTTCCTTCGGAGGATTGGCGCGATTGCGTCTCGATTAAAGAACGAGCCTCGCGAAACGGAGTGGCTCTTGCAGCGTGTCTCGCTGGCGACGGTTCGAGGTAATGCTTTCTCCATCATTGCGGCTGGCAGAGGATATAAAAATTGTTTATAGTTACGTTGTCCTGGAATTGTCATCATTGGTCGACTGAACTTGCTTTGTTTCAATTATCGTTTCCCTAGATTGAACTTACCCATTCTTTTTACACTAACAGTACACCTGCTAAGAGAGGCATTTTCTTGGAAAGTGTTTATTAACAATATTTTTTAATTAAATAAAAAATTTCCTTTGCTGTTTATATTGTATAAGCCACGATATAACAGAAACATAAAAAGAAATTTTAAAAACTGGTCATCGTCATCGACAACAACAATTACTACTACTACTACTACATTCTTTCTGTGTGGAATTCTCTTTCTTTCGTTGTATATCTTTCGACCTCTATGCGCGTGCTGATGTACCTGTGTGTGTCTGTGACTCTCGCTCAGTCGACAGATGTACAGTATCGGTACGACTGGTACAAAGATGCGATAGATTTATGAACGGAAGCGCGTGACTGTGGGTCATGCACACACGACATGTCATCTATCTGTAAGACACAACTTTGTTCTGGGCGAAGATTGTGTTCAATTGCTGACGATTGAATTTTGATAGAAGAATCTATTGAAGGAAAAAACCAAAGAAAGAATGAATAAAAGAAAGGAAAGAAGAAAGGGAGAATAAACATGAAAGAAGAAAGTAATATAACAAATGGCGAAATTTAAAAAAAAAAAACGCAATATGGCGTATAAGAAGGCAAAGGAAAAGAGAGAGGAGCAAAATTCGAAAAGAGTTTTAACAATAATAGAAAGAAAGAAAAAAGAACGAAAGAAAGAAAGATCTAAAGAAAGAAAGAAAGAAATAAAGAAAGAACAAATTAAGGTATATGTTAATAAGAAAAATAAAGGAAGAAAGAAAATAGAAAGAAAGAAAGAAAGAAAGAAAGGAAAGAAGAAAGAAAAAATAAGACTGTGTTAATAATATTAAAGAAAGAAAGAAAATATAAAGAAAGTAAAAACGATTGAAAGAAAGAAAAAAGAAGAAAGACCTATGTCAATAAGAAAAAGAAAGGAATGAAGAAAGAAAGAAAGTAAGAAAGAAAGAACGAGAAAAAGAAAGAATGGAAAGTAGAAATAAAAAATTAAGACCTATGTTAATAAGAAAAAAAGAAAGAAAGAATGAGAGAAAGAAAGAAAGAATGAAAGAAAGAAAGAAAGGAAAGAAGAAAGAAAAAATTAGGACCTATTTTTCATGAGAAAAAAGAAAGGAATAAAGAAAAATGAAAGAACGAAAGAAAGGAACAAAAATTAAGATATATATTAATAAGAGAAAAGAAAGAAAAGAGAAGGAAAGCAAAAAGAAAGAAAGAATGGAACAAGGAAAGAAGGAAGAAAAACAAAAATCAAATAGGATGTTAATAACAAAAACGAAAGGAAGGAAGAAAGAAAACAGAAAGAAAGAATGAATGAAAGTAAGGAAGAAAAAATAAGATATATGTTAATAAGAAAAAGAAAAGAAGAAAGAAAGAAAAAGAAAGACAGAACAGAAGAAAGGGAGGAAGATCTTAATGATAATAAGAAAAAATGAAAGAAAGAAAGGAAGGAAGAAAAATCAAGACCTATGCTAATAACAAAAAAGACAAAATAAGTACGAAAGAAAGAACGGACGGAAGGATGGATGGAAGAAAAATGAAGATCTACGTTAATAAGAAAGAAAGAAAGAAGGTAGAGAAAATTTTATATATGTAAATTAAAAATTTAGAAAGAAAGAATGAATGAAAGAATAAAAGATGGGAAATTAATATGTTAGTTAAAAACGAAAGAAAGATAAAAGAAAGAAAAAGAAAGAAAGAAAAACAGAAACTATGTTAATAAAAAATAAAACGAGAGAGAATAGAACAAAAAAAGAAATTTAAGGTTGACGCTAAAAAAAGGAAAAGAAAGGAAAAATAAATAAAAATCTCATAGGAATTAAAAATGAAGAAAAAATGTAAATCAAATGTTAGTGAAAAGAAGATAAGAATGAAAAGAAATAGAGAAATAACGGAATTTCAATTAACAATGTTTAAGACAGACGAACAAGTAAAAAATAGAGAAAAAAAACTTAGAATTAAAAAAAGAGAAGAAAGAAGGAAAAAATAAAAATAAAAATGAATCGCAAAAAAAGAAAAAAAAGAAGGAAAGGGCTTACGGCCATATCATTTTAAAACATTGGCTCCGATACGACCAACGAAGCTAAGCAACGCGTAGCCTGCTCAGTATCTAGATGGGTGACCGCTTGAGAATACCGCCTGCTGTAAGCTTGGATGTGCGGGTGGTGTAATGGATAATGACTAGGAATTTTGAATTTGAGAGCTGAGTTCCAATTCCAGTTAGGCTCGTTATACGCTCAAAAATCCTTGGGAAAGGTATGAGTTCTTCTCTTCTCCCCCTGCTATGGGTTAATTAGTAAGAATTTTATCATTAAAACATTATGATCTCACAGAAAATCGTACAAGCTAAAAAAAAACCCAGAAAAATCTGGCTTTGAATAACCAGCAAAGAGTTGACAAGCCGTAGACAAAAAATCAGGCAAACAATTGGAACAGAAGGAAGAAAGTATAAAAGAACAATAGAGGAGAAAGAAAGAAAGAAAGAAAGAAAGAAAGAAAGAAAGAAAGAAGAGGACACGAAAGAAAAAAGAAACACACAAAAGAGAAAGAAGGGAAAAAGAAAGAAAGAAAAAATGGAAAAAGAAAGAAAGAGGATAAGAAAGAAAGAAGGAAAAAAGAAAGAAAGATAGAAAGAAAGAGGAGAAAAAAGAAAGAAAGAAAAATAAAGAAATAAGGAAAGAAAGAGGACAAGAAAGAAAGAAAGAAAGCGGACAAGAAAGAAAGAAGGAAAAGAAGGAAAGAAAGTGGACAAGAAAGAAAGAAAGAAAGAGGACAAGAAAGAAAGAAGGGGAAAAAGAAAGAAAGAAAAAAGAAAGAGACAAAGAAAGAAAGAAGGAAAAAAGAACGAAAGATGACAAGAAAGAAAGAAATAGAACAAGAAAGAAAGAAAGAAAGAAAGAAAGAAAGAAGGGGAAAAGAAAGAAAGAAAGAAAGAAAGAAGGGGAAAAGAAAGAAAGAAAGAAAGAAAGAAGGGAAAAGGAAAGAAAGAAAGATGATAAGAAAGAAAGAAGGGAAAAAGAAAGAAAGAGGACAAGAAGGAAAAAAAGAAAGAAAGAAAGAGGATAAGAAAGAAAGAAGGGAAAAAGAAAGATAGAAAGAGTACAAGAAAGAAAGAAGGGAAAAAGAAAGATAGAAAGAGTACAAGAAAGAAAGAAGGGAAAAAGAAAGAAAGAAAGAGGACAAGAAGGAAAAAAAGAAAGAAAGAGGACAAGAAAGAAGGGAAAAAGGAAGAAAGAAAGAAGGGAAGTGTAAGGATTGAAAAGCAAAAGGAGTACACAAGCACACACTTATACACAAGTACACTCGGATGCGCATAAAAGGCACGTTGGAGTAGTTGATAGCGGCTCGGATTGAGGAATCGGATAGCCGAGTTCGAATTTCAGTCGAATTCAATACGTTCACTTGGGAAATCTATTAATCCTCTTCACCCTCTAGCTATGTGTAAATAGGACTATAGCCTTGGATGGCAACTGGTCTAGGAGAAGGAAAACTCTGAATTCAAAACCTGTGGATATTTGTTTGGGGACCTCGGTATTCGTCCCTTCAAAAAGTGTGCTTGGTTCTGCGACAGATGTAATTTATGGCTTGTAGAAAATATAAAACACTTAAATAATCGTAATTATTCAAATTTTTAGATCGCTACACAAAAGGTTTCATGTGTCAATACATTGTATTCTTTTTCAGGCGATGGTAAGCAACTGGTGATTAAATGATTTTTAAGGAAATTTCAAAACAAAGCGTTACCACTTTTCCGAAAGTTAAAGTCGGGGGAGCATAAGGTCAGAATTAAAATTAGACTTGTGGGTATGTCTTGGTTAACCAATTAAATGTCAGATCTGCACTAAATAGAAAAGTAAGCTCAGGGGGCGGAGGTGGGTCAATTATTCTTTCATTTTATTCGATAAACCAGAACATAGACAGGTCATCATTGACAATTGCAGAAAATATGCCAGCGACATACTGCATCTAGCCTTGTTACTCCATTTGTTCTTGCTCTCATTTCCATATATATATATACATATAGGTACGTCTATTTTAATACAACATTTTAAAAACACCCATTACTCCCCGTTTACATTAAATAGAAACTAAAGTCATTAATTCCCGTTTGTCTTAAATACAAAATATACATCCCGTCTATTTTAAATAAAAAATCATTTTTTTCAAAACCAGTAACCCTGTATAATATATGGGCTGCGCCAAAATTGCAATAAGATGCTATTTTTATTAAAATTTAAAATATGTAACAGTCTCTACTCAACATATATATAAATATAATAATGTAATACATATATATATATATATGTATATATATACTTATTTAAAAATATATATACTTATTTAAAAATATGATTCCATCGCTACACAGAAATTACCATGTTTCAAAAACTTCAAATTCACTGATAGAATTAAAGTCCCTAGTCCTGTTTCATTTTCAAGGGAATTTTGGAATACTTATTTTGAGATTTACTGAATTTTATAAGCATTCATAATATAGTTTCTATGGATACGGGGAAATCCAATCAATTTAACAAGAGGTGGTAGGGTATTCATTTTCACTGACAAATAATTGTATCAAAATATGAGCGTCGGGTAGGTGTGCTTTTTCAAACGAATAATGACATCCATTGAATGCATGTCGTCTTGTCTTTTTCAACGACAAAAAGTTTTTCTGAACTTTTGTTTCGCCGTTAAATTTGTATTTGTACACATAAAGATTTTTCTTTAATTTCATTTAATTTAATTCTATAATTGAATTCAAAGTTTTTAGCTTCTGTTTTTGAAACATGGTAATTCCTGTGTAGCGTTGGAACCATATTTGTAAATTAGTAAATTTATAATGTTTATGTTTGCATTGAGCACTGTTCTGTAAAAATAAAAATATTAATAAGAACACCGAATTATATATCTTACTGTTCTTTCTCTTTATTATAATATATATATATATATATATATATATATATATATATATATATATATATATATATATATATATATATATATATATATATATATATATATATAGGTATAGGGTTAGGTTAATGAAATGATATATGCGACCGTATACGCGCATGCTGGCGTGCATACACTGGTAAGCAAATAAATTGATTCATAGTTCAAAATTAAAATAGCACAAAAATAGTACTAAAGCAATATAGGGGTTTAAGTGCAGGAAATAAGGTGTAGGTATCAGACAGTAATAAAAATGAGAAAAAAATGAAATTGAAGTACGCGTTAAATTTTTAAATGATGAACGCTGTTCGAAAAAATAGTTTGACTGGTCAAAGGCAGGTAATCAGTGTATGACCTAAAATGAGAGCGAGCGGAGAATCAGAATCATATATATATATATATATATATATATATATATATATATATATATTTGCAAACTTTGTCAAATCTGTTTGTAGAACAGTTCTGCCATTTATTTACATTTAACCATGGCCATGCTACAGGTATTATTATATTTCAGGGTTTTTAATTAATTTTCTTGTGTGTTTCCTCAGGCAATTTTAAATCTTGTAAAGAATTATTCTTAAAATCAGAAATACGTTTTGGCTTTAAATAACCAAGAAATAGTCTACAAGCTGTAAAAAAAAATTAATCCAACCGTCTTCTGTACTATCAACCATTATTGAATGGGAACTGTTATTTTTTAAACCTTTATCGATGCTCTTATTTTCCTCTTCCATAATCCCAGCGACCATTGTATTCAGAAATTGTGATATAAAAATATACGAGGTCAGGTTAAAAAAAAATAATAGGACTGGGTGTGCTGTGTGAGATATGGCAATTGCCCACATTGTGTTCTTGCCACGGGGTCAAATGATCAATCAGCCAGTCTACAAGGAGATCCTACGATATTTACTTCACTCAGTGCGCGAGAAGAGTCGAGAGTTGTGGCAGGAAAAATCGTGGCTGCTTCACAACAGTGCATCTGCTCACAATGCTTGGAGTATCTAGCAGTTTCTGGCTAAGAAGAACATCGCCATTCTGGAGCAACCTTTCTATTCACCTGTACTGACTTTTCTTTTCTCCAAGCTCAAGGGAACCATCAAGAGGATCTGTTTTGAAGGTGTGGAGTCAATCACGATGGCCGGAAAAACAGAGCTGACGGATATCCAAGATGAATCCTTCCAGCAGTGCATAGATCCGTCGCAAAGAAGGATGGGAAAATGCATTAGGTAGGAATTACTTTGAAGGGGAAACCATATAGTTTGTTGCTTGGAATTAAAATAAATCGTTTATGACACCAGTCCCGTTGCTTTTCAGATCGCGTATGTCTATCATTCTGATTCGCGTGCAAATCTTGCCTGTCTTTTTCTCTCTCTCTCTCTCCTCTATATCTCTTGTGCGACATAATTCGGAATTATACCATCCGGAAAACTTTGGTATGTCATCAATCAGATCAGACAAAATCAAACGCTTTATATTAGAACGAAATCTATGAACGAAGTGTCGAAATGGAAATCCGAATAATTTGTATTCTCAAATGAAAATCAATCACACAACCTTTCAATTATACATATCGATAATTTGATATGGAATATTTAGAAAAAAAAAAGCCCAAAATACAACACATTTTGAATCCATACTTATACATGATTTTTAAAAATATACCGTTTTTATCAGAAAAATTGTCTAAATCGTGTAACAGCATAATTGTCCCCCGCCTCCCCCCCAAAAATTTTAATATATAATTGAGTTTCTATTTTTCAGGTTTTTAGATAAGGTATTTAGTCATCTTGACATCATTTTTTGTAAGTATAACTGAAAAATTCTTTGAGTTATTCACCTAGAAAGAGAACAGGATAAAATCGTTTTGTCTTCTCAAATGAGCAATGGCAAGGGGGAAACGATCATTCATGCCTTCAGTAATGGGACCAACATTCATACTCTGGCTTCCATCTTCAAAGTCCATTCAAAAACCGTCAAGAAAACGTGAATAAGTTTTTAAAAAAGTGGAGAGGAAAACTAGATCAGGAGGTCACAACAGGAAGAGGAAACACCATATCAATTTAAAGCTAAAGAGATCAATTAGAAAAGATCCAACTGAATCCTTAAGACATTTGGCACATGAGAGAGGAGTTTCAGCTATGATAGTCCAAAGAGCAGTGAAAAAGACTTGAAAATGAAATCGTAGGTGAAACATGTGAGCCACCTTGTTACACTGGGATAGAAAGTTAGAAGGTTAGAGAGGGTGAATATCATTTAAAATAAGTTGGAAAATGATCCTGGAAATATTTATATATATATATATATATATATATATATATATATATATATATATATATATACATATATATATATATATATATATATATATATATATATATATGAACTTTATTTGAATCCTTCATGATCTTCCGATCCTGAGCTATGATTAATTAATGATGAACATGTCATTTTCGTTTATGATCGATTTCATCACGATTCTTCTGTTTTTCTGCTTGGAGGGTATTTATACATTCTTATTGCTCAAAGTGGAGAACATAATAAAAACCACGAACAATTCCAGTAAGATATCTTTAATCATTTATAAGAAACAACGTTTCAAAGTTTTATCTAACAATTGGACAATTTTGCTGTTACTCTCCGTGTAATTTAATTATGTTTTAGCAGGGCATTAAGTTTCCTCATAGATGGCTATTAATGTTCCCATATGGCAGTAAATGATGGATACTTTCTCATAGATGAAGAGAAGTCTTGAGGCAACAGAGAAGTGATTCTAAAGAAAGACGCGGAGAACATCAGGTGAATAAAAATGATGTTTTAAAAAAATGGTAACGAAAAAGACACTTATGTTGAATCTTCTGAAGAAAAGAATACTCGGAGAAATTGACACGCTGGGGGACGTACTAACGTCGAGAGGGACAAAGGGAAACGGTAACCTGTCTAACGGTTTTGCGCAAACATATGGTTGAACGTGGACAGGAAAGGATTGTGAGGAGAGAAACATTACTTAGAATTACAAAGGATAGGAAGATGTAGAGGGCCATGAACCCAAATGTGTATAAAAATAGAGAATCATAAAGGATAAAGATTTTTATTTTTATTTTGGAATATGTCTCTTGTACACTGAGAAAGTGGCGTTTCATCTTTAGAATTCTTGGAGAATCATCTCGCGTTTGGCGGGGGTTATATTCTGTGTACCAGAAGAATTTTTTTTCCGATGACTGAAAAAAAAAAACGGTATGAGATTCTTCAAATTGGTTTCATTATTATTATTATTATTATTATTATTATTATTATTATTATTATTTGCATATATTGTGAACAGTTTTGCAAGAACTCTTAGAAAAGTCTGTTGGTGAATGCGCGAAGAAGGGACTGATTATCAGTTGGAATAAGACAGAATCAGGAACAGCAATTATATGAGCTAAGAATCGAAGATAAGAAAAACAAGCAGGTAGAATAAATTCTAAATACCTGAGAAGAGTATTCATGCCACACGGTCAAATCATCAATCAGAAAGTCTACAAAGAGATCCTGTGATATTTGCTTCATTCAGTGCGTGAGAAGAGTCGAGAGTTGTGGCAGGACAAATCGTGGTTGCTTCACCAAGACAGTGCACCTGCTCACAGTGCTCTGACTATCCAGCAGTTCCTGGCTGAGAAGAACATCGCCATACTGGAACAACCTTCCTGTTCCATGCAACAAATCACGGAAAATGTGAGAAATCCGAAGTCGCGTTTGAATAGTAGAAGGATCTGCACTCCAAATAGCTTAGTAACGTATTAAGAAACCTGAAATTTTTGTTAACAACAAAAATAAGACGGCTCAACTGTTATGCTACATCAGTCCTCCAGAATAACAGTCCATGCTAGACAATTATTTCACGAGTGAAGAGAATACTTGAGGCATCAAAGAGGTGGTTCAACAGAAAGATACTGAGAACACATTAGAGCGAGCACGTATGAAACGAGAAACTCTTAAGGAATATAGCAACAAAAAGTCATTTATAGTTAGAACCAGAAAAAAGACAATTGAAATTTCTTATTAATATACTTAGGAAAGAGGGCTTGGAGAATTCGACACACATGATATATTAAAGATATCTAAGCTCATCAGCAGGCATGAAGTGGAAAGAGTATATTGAATCAAATTCTAAGTCTGCAGCTAATTAAGTTGGTTCTTAATTAAGTGCTAGAGAAATTTTCTCTCTTGAATCTATCTTAACTATTTAGAAGTCTACCATTTGGCCATGTTTAGAATATTGTTGCCACATATGGCCCTGTGATACTGTTGTATACCTAGAGATTCTCGATAAAATCCAAAGAATCAGCAATATCACAGGTCCTGACATGGCATCTCGGCTTCAGACACTTTTCTCCCCACCTTAATGTTGCTTCTATGTGACTTTTCTATAAATATACCCATGCTAATTGTTCGGATGAATTATTCGATATGGTACCTAGACTTGATGAATTTAGGGTACCTACACTTTATGAATTTATGGTACCTAGACTTGAAGAATTTATGGTACCCAGACTTGATGAATTCATTCTACCATTCGTTTTTGTTTTGAATATTGCTGCCAGATATGTTTAGTGGTCCCGATATATATTTTGAGATCCTTGATAACATCCTGAGAAGAATCTGCAATGCTAGTGGTCCTGACCTGGCATCTTGGTTTCAGTCCTTTCCTCACCGAAGAAACGTAGCTTCTCTGTGTCTTTTCTATAGATATTTTCATGGTAATTATTCGGATGAACTTTCCTTTATAGTAACTAGATTTGATGGATTTAATCTCAGTACTAGATTGGCGGCAAGGTCTCATCATTTTACTGTTGAAATGGCTAGATGTAACCGTAAGTTCTATGCTAACAGTTTCTTCTACATCACTTCTCGCTTGTGGAACAACTTTCTTTCGGCTTCTTGCTTTCCTGTCAACTTTGATCTTCAAATATTTCAATGCAATGTCAATCGTTATCTACTTCTTACTTCCTCTTCTTTTATTGTTCCTTTTCCTTAATAATGTTTCATTTTCTTCTCATATTCTCTGACACTCTGAAATTTCTTCCGATACATTCTTGTCTTGCGTCCTTGCTTTGGGTGAAATGATTAAAAAAAATGAAGTAGGTAGATGTGGGAGGTATTTCTGGGGGGGGGATAGATGTAACCGTAAGTTCTATGCTAAGAGTTTCTTCTACCGCACTTCTCGCTTGTGGAACCCTCTTCCGGCTTCTTGCTTTCCAGTCAAGTTTCATCTTCAAAAATTAAAATGCAATGTCAATCGTTATCTTCTGTCTTCTTAATTCCTGTTCTTTCATTGTTCTCTCTCCTTAATGTTTTTTCTATGATAATAGTTTCTTTTCTCGCACTTTTCGCTTGTGGGACTCTCTTCCGGCTTCTTGTTTTCCAGTCAAATTTGATCTTCAAAAATTAAAATGCAATGTCAATCGTTATCTTCTGTCTTCTTAATCCCTGTTCTTTTATTGTCCTCTCTCCTTAATGTTTGTCTTAATGTTTTTTCTATGCTAACAGTTACTTTTCTCGCACTTTTCGCTTGTGGGACTCTATTCCGGCTTCTTTTTTTTTTCCAGTCAAATTTGATCTTCAAAAATTTAAATACACTGCCATTCGTTATAGTAAGTTCTATGCTAACCGTTTCTTCTATCGCACTTCTCGCCTGTGGAACTCCCTTCCGGCTTCTTGCTTCTCAATTGATTTTGATGTTCAAAAATTTAAATTCAATGTAAATTGTTATCATCTTAATTCTTTAAAACAGTAGGTATATGTGGGAAGTATTTCTGTCACACCCCGTATTTAATTACCGGAGCATTAATTAGTCGACATCACCAGTCACGTGGTATGTTGCCATTCAGACGACATTCACTGTAATCCCGCATTGTCCTTATTGGCTTACTTGGGGGTTGAAATGATTAAAAAACGAAAACAGCTTGTGTAAAATAATGGCGAAACAAGGAAAAGGACGTATAGTAAAAAAACACAAGTACTCCTAAGAGAGATGTTTGGATTGGCGCTCAGATTCATGTTGCATTAAACGTTGAATATAATTTGAAATATAATTTAGCAACAGAAGTGATCCTTATCGGCAGGACTGCTGTAATTTTGTTGCAAGTTCGAGGTGTGTTTTGGCACGTGCACATTCAAATACGTGGGTGTACTGTGCGCAGGTACAGGCAGGTGATATGACTAACGTCAGCCTGAGCATGCGCGGTCTGCTTCCTTCTTTATAACCGAGCACGTACAGAAAGCTACAAGAATACGTCGACGGCCACCTACTGAAAGAAGGTCATCTAAAGAGGAAAAGAAAACAACAACAAAAAAAAAAAACACGTCCTTTTGGATTTTGAGAGAAATGAAAACTCACATTTAACACTCACACGCATACGCATATATATATATATATATATATATATATATATATATATATATATATATGCTCCTGAAAAATTTTGAGCGCTCATTGGAGGAAGTGTGGGTTTGTAAACAGTGACTATTACGGCTGATAACGCACGACTCTTCGGTAATTCGAATCGAGTTCTCCCAGTCACTGTGTGTTTATCTAAAAATAAATACGCTTAAATTCACCTTCATCCCTACTCTGGCTTAGTGGTAGAATCCCCGACTGACGCCAATACAGTCGGGTTTCTATCCTAGTTAAAGGCAACTGGACGTCTAGCCACACTGATGAGCTGTGATACAGCAAAACAGTCTGTCTGTGGATGACAAGATATACGTATTTATTTGAATTTGTAGGTCTGATCAAATGGATCGTGATTACGACTCCAATGTAATAAATTATAACCATGGAATATTAGTGTTTGAGCCATTTACATATATATATATATATATATATATATATATATATATATATATATATATATATATATATATATATGTATGTATGAAAGTGAACATTGAAGTCAACACTGAGAGGCCACAGGCTGTTTCATGGTAGGCGCAATCGTCAGGCCGCCTCATATTTAGCATTCACACTCATATATATATATATATATATATATATATATATATGCTCCTGAAAAATTTATTTTCTGTTGAACTCTCTGGGGGAGGAAGCAGCCTGACGATTGCGCCTAGCATGAAACAGCCTGTCGCCTCTGAGTGTTGGCTTCAATGTTCACTTTTATATTTACATAAGTTCTATCTCTGATATTGAGCAGTTGATCCCATAAATATAGCACACTTTCAAAGTAAAGCAAAACGACAACGTCTATTTCGTTCATTCCAAAGAAAGTCAGTCTTTTTCTTTTTAGTTTTTTTCTTCCCTTCTCCCCCTTCTATATCAATATATAATTTCCGTTAAGTTAACCGATTAAATGTGTCAATGTCTGGACCTCCTCAAGTAATATTAAGTATGAAAGAATAGAAATATTAAATTACATCTAACTCAATCATGTCTCTACCCCCCTCACTTCCTCACTTCGTTAATTTACATATGCTTAATACTGCCTGTCAAAAGTGTATAAATTTCTTTTCATTTTTCGTTTCAACCTTTGGAAGTAAAGTCTGATGATCCGCAGTCGTTTAAAAGGGCTGTGGTGAAATAATTTATTACAAGGAACTTTAAAGTGGTCTGTTTTTATTTAAATTATTAGCTCTGATTTACATTGAGCTCTCTGGATTTGATCCCCCTTGTGTATACCTATACGGATTACCTAGCTTTTCATAAACTATATATATATATATATATATATATATATATATATATATATATATATGTAAATATATGACCTGATATTATTTAAAATATATAGCACATAGATTACTAACAAAAATAATTTAAATACTACTTTGGAAAAAGACCCCCCCCCAAAGCATTTACTCATTTACTTTTGTTAGACACTGAATTATGTCACTTAGCGTCCTCCATAGTTTGCCTGAGTCTTTGGCTATCCTGATTTATATTTATGAGCGTTCTTAACTTTAAACATTTTGAAAAACAATCTTTTTCTCTTGTATATGAATAATTGCATTTGCCTTAAAGAAGTACATATATATATATATATATCAAATATGTGGTGCAGTTTAATTTATATTATAATGACTCATTCGTATAAAAATTAGATTAGTAAAGTTAATGATATTAAATGTGGAAATGCTTTCGCTACCAAACTTTTAAAGATGCATTAACCTACAAATCACTCGATGGATGTTATGACCCATGTTTTTAAAAAATTATAAGTATGAGGTCTTTCATTAATACGCAAGTACTTTCAACTGTACATTCAGTCATCTTCAGGCATGGAAATTATTTTTTTGGTAAAATTCAGGTAGCATCCGAGAGGAAAAAATTCTCAAATTGCCATATTAGTAAAAAATCACTCTCTTAGATTTTCAAAAAATTCAGCCTTAGCGTTGCGACTGCACGCATCGTAAGTTTGTAGCCGTTAACAATAACACATTTAAAAAAAATAAATAAATAACATATTTCGATTCGCATTTAATTTTTTCGCCTCGGATGAAGAAAATGTTTAAATAAATTTTGTGATGTCAACGAACACTCGTTGCTACTTTTGTAGTGCTACGAATACTCGTTGTCACTTTCGTAAATGCTCGTTGTAGTAGAGACTTTGTAATCGCAGATACAACTATAGTAACGCCGTTGAACAATACTGGTGTCAGACGCCTTCGAATAGCACTCGCACTAATAGTACTTGCTCGATAATACTCGCTCGAAAAGTAACCACCGAATAGTGATCCGAATAGTAATCGATATATTGATTACTTAGACGCCACGCTAATTCCCATATGACAAATGCCCATTGACAAAGAAATGTTTAAATAAATTTTGTGAAGTCAACGAACTCTCATTGTCAATTTTGTAATGTCAATGAATACTCGTTGTCACTTTTGTAATGCTCGTTGTAGTAGAGACTTTGTAATCGCAGATGCAACTATAGTAACGCCGTTGAACAATACTGATGCCAGACGCCTTCGAATAACACTTGCACTAATAGTAGTCGCTCGAACAGTAATCCCTATAATGATCAGTATAGAGAAATAATATAGTGAATAGAGTTGAGAATAGCGTTCTGTATTATAATAGAGGATAGAAGACAAATAGCGAACGCCAGTAATAGAGGATAGACTAGGGATAGCGAACACCCAGAATTCACGCGACTTCCTCTACATATGCGTTTCCGCTATGGTCACGTGATCTACTTAGTTCAATAATAGGATTGCTTGCGTTTATTCAATGGCGATCGATATTCAAACACAAGTGTCAGTAATGACAATTTATTCCTATATAACAAAAAAAAGGAATGGTAAAGATGAAAAAATAATATTATTTTTCTCATACTCTCTAACCGATTGTGGTTTCATTGCCTTTTTTGATGTGAAATGATTTTAAAAAATCCTTCATTTAAACATGTTATATTAAATACAATGAAGGATTTAGAAAACTGAAAGAATTCTTAGACAACGTAGAAAGCGAGAAGATAGGACTATCAGCCTTAAAAAGACAGAATTCACATTTCGGCTACAACATACTGTGGATGTCAAAATCAAACAAAAGCTTCAAAACATTTGAATGCAATGTCGACATTTTCTGTCTCCTGTGATTTTATTCCCCTCTATTCTTCATTACGGTTTTCTTTTTCTCGTGTTCTTTCACATTCAGTAACCCCTCCTTGCATCCTAGCGGCTTTATCGCCTTACTTGGGTTGAAATGATTAAAAAAACATTTAGCAAACCTAAAACAAACCTTCAGTTACTTCTCCATTAGTCAGAATCAATCGACAAGTTTTCAAAAGATGAAAATGCAATTCATTGAATTAATTCACTGTATTTTTTTTCTCTACACGAGAGATTCTACCCTGTCACTGTTTGACTGTCTGCGTTAGTTCTTTAAAAAAATCAATTTTCATTTTTACCCTGGACCTGAGTAATATAAAACCAGTATCTTTAATTTTGCAGGCGAGAAGAAACACGATGTCTTCATGAGTTCATTTTCAGTGTCCAAGTTGTTACAGACACACACACACACACACACACACACACACACACACACACACACACACACACACACACACACACAATATATATATATATATTTATAAAACTCTTTCCTGGAGAATAACTGCTTCAGAGCTGTTTTCCGTCAGTGCGTGCGTGCGTGTGTGTGTGCGCGCGCGTGCGCGTGCGTGAGTGTGTGCGTGAGTGTGGGTGCAGGTGCGTGAGTGTGTCTGTGTGTGCGTGAGCGTGCGTGGGTGGGTGGTTGTCTGTGATTCTGCATGTGTGCGTGCGTGCATACGTGTATGAATGCGTGCGTGCGTGCGTGCGTGCGTGCGTGCGTGTGTGTGTGTGTGTGTGTCTGGGTGTGTGTGTGTGGGCGTGAAGTGTGGGTGTGAGTGTGTATGCGGGGGTATGTGTGGGGTGGGTGTGGAGGTGTGTGGCTGTTCGTTTGGACGTTTGCGTGTATGCGTGTGTGTGTCTGTGTGCGTGGGTGTGTATGCGTGCGTGTGTGTTTGGGCATGTGCGTGTGTGCGCGAGTGGGTGTGTGTGCTTGTGTGTGTGTGTGCGGGTGTATATGTGTGTGTGCGAGCGTGGGTGTGTGTGTGTACGTAGGTATGTGTAGGTGGGTATGCCTCTCTGTGTGTGCGTGTGTGTGTGTGTGTGGGTGCGTGCGTGGGCGTGTGGGTGCGTGCGTGTGTAGGTGCGTGTATAAGTGTGTGCGTGCGTTCGTGTGCGTGTGTGTCTGTGTAGAAAACGGAAGGAAGCTGGAATTAGCAACGATTAATGATGCCCACCCGATGGTGCAGCGGGGCAACGAAGGCATCTGAGGTAAAGGGGGAAAAAAGAAGTAAGGTCCACCAGCAAAAGAGTAAAAGCCCAAGACATGAGGTACAAATTGCAGGTATGTAGACCGTCGAGCAGCTGCAGAAGCTTTTTGATAAAAGGACGGGGGAATGCGACACCCAGACCTGGACAGGGATTGCGCGAAAGAAAGAAGCCCGGCAAAAACTAAGAGAGGTGCTGAAGAACGGCAAATATTTGCTCGAAACAAAGAAAGTGGCGATCTTATTGCTGTGAATTAGCCATCCTCTTACGTGGCACTGAATGCTGGACAATACATCTTCATGTATTTTCATTATCTATCTATCTATCTATCTTATTCTATTCATATCTATCAAACTTAGCCTATTCATATCTATATATCTTAGTCTATTAATATCTATCTATCTATCTATCTTATTCTATTCATATCTATCAAACTTAGCCTATTCATATCTATATATCTTAGTCTATTAATATCTATCTATCTATCTATCTTATTCTATTCATATCTATCAAACTTAGCCTATTCATATCTATATATCTTAGTCTATTCATATCTATATATCTATCTATATATCTATCTATCTATCTATTTTAATCTATTCATATCTATCAAACGTAGCCTATTCATATCTATATATCTTAGTCTATTCATATCTATCTATCTATCTATCTATCTTATTCTATTCATATCTATCAAACGTAGCCTATTCATATCTATATATCTTAGTCTATTAATATCTATCTATCTATCTATCTATCTATCTATCTTATTCTATTCATATCTATCAAACTAAGCTATTCATATCTATATATCTTAGTCTATTCATATCTATATATCTATCTATCTATCTATCTATCTATCTATCTATCTATCTATCTTAATCTATTCATATCTATCAAACGTAGCCTATTCATATCTATATATCTTAGTCTATTCATATCTATCTATCTATCTATCTATCTTATTCTATTCATATCTATCAAACGTAGCCTATTCATATCTATATATCGTAGTCTATTCATATCTATCTATCTATCTATCTATCTATCTATCTATCTATCTATCTATCTCTATTCATATCTCTTTATCAATCTATCCGTCTGTCTATCTGTATGTATAAATATATAACTTGTATTTCGGCAGCAATAATTTTTCAAAGATGATTGGTTTAAAAATATCAACATTTCCTCTCTATAACATTTTTAATTCAATTCTTAAAATTTCCCAATTAGTCGTTTTAAATTATCGGTAAATTTGCCAAATTCTATGTTTGCTTTTATTTCATATTATTTTTCCCAAGGACATTCGAATGTCGCTACATTCGTTTTCAAGGATTATGTTTCTGTCTATTTTGTTTTTTGTTTAACTTTTGTCACTTTTCATGGAAACAATTGCAATCTGATGTTATTTACACGATCAAACCGGAAGGTTTATGAATACTTTTTTTTAACTCATTTCAATATAAGCCACCACACCATGGAGAATGATACCTTATTTAATGTGGACTACTTCTTTTTTTATTTTTTATTTTTTATTACAGTCTTTCTTTGCATCGTGTCTTATATAAAATTTTGGTGCCATCTGCAGTAGAGTGCTAAAGATTTCATTCAAGTATAAAGATACAGTCGCCTTTTGATCTTGATTTCAATGTCATATATATATATATATATATATATATATATATATATATATATATATATATATATATATATATATATATCTTATGCTTTATTTTAGTGACAGTGTATGTGTGAGAGTGGGAAACAAGTGTGAGAGGGGAAAATAAATGTTTTTCAAAGAATAATCCGGAGTAAATTTTGCCATCTCCATGTGAATAGGTTGGAATAAAAGTAGTTCAACTGGAAGTATTCAAAGAGAGCTCAACTTATTACAATAAGGAGCAATATACTGATAATATTAGTGGTCAATATACATATATATATATATATATATATATATATATATATATATATATATATATATGTATGGAAAGAGAGAGAGAGAGAGCCAGGTTGGTTAATCAAATAACTAGATATTAGCAATGGTATATGCACGCGTTACCGTGCATGCACAGGTAAGCAAATAAATATTTAATAAATTTACTTTAAGCGGTAAACAAAAGAGTACTCACTGTGGTTAGACAGAGCTATGAAGTATATATTAATAAATATACATATACCTACGTTTGGACTTAAAAAGTAGGGATATGTCTATTAATACATATATATATATATATATATATATATATATATATATATATATTTCATCCTTTTTTTTTTTTGACTACCTATACGGATTACCAAATCCTTCTTAGCCTATATATATGCATGTGTATATATATATATATATATATATATATATATATATATATATATATATATATATATATATATATATATATACGTATACACACACACATATACATATATATGTTGCTGAACAGATTCGCAGAGCTCTCAAGTAAAATCCAATAATAACACCTCTCTTAGTCCTAGTATCATTGTGAGAATAAAAGTGTAAATAGTCGTTTTTGCATGTGGGTTTACGATATACTTTGAATTCTAGTTTCTTATTATTTCTAGTAAGTAGTATGTCTAGAAAAGGTAGAGAATTATTCGATTCGAGTTCGTGGGTAAATTTTATAGTAGGTTCTACACTATTCAATCTATCAGTGATTTTGTTTAAATCATGTCTGCGAATCTGTTCAGCAAAATATTTAGATGACGAATTTAGTTATATCGAGGATACCTTCTCCAGCCTTTCGTATCCGAGACAACTAATACTCGGCGCTAAGCATAAAATACATATATATATATAATTTCGATTCGCATTATATATTTATCATTTCGGATACTACCTGAATTTTAACAAAAACAAAATAATTTCTATGTCGGATGATGACTGGATAAAGTGTCGAAAGTACTTGCGTATTTAATGAAGACCTAATGTAGTTTATAATTTAAAAAATAAGGATCATAACATTCATCTAGTCGTTAGTGGGTTAATGCATCTTTAAAATTTCGTTAGCGAAGTGACTTCACCATTTTACCTCAGTAACTTTCCTAATTTACTTTTTGTATGAATGATTCATTGTAATATATATATATATATATATATATATATATATATATATATATATTAGAAAGATGCTACATACAGACAAACAAGTACTCACGACAAAGATGCATTTTTGTTTCGATGCGATCACGCCTCGACAATTGAGGAACATACGATTCAATGTAATAAAGCTACTAATGAAACATCACTTTCTGTTTTTCATTATGCAATTTTTTTAAATACCATAAAAGGAAAAGAAATAAAAGAAGTAAAAGGAAAATAAAAAAGAAGAAGAAGAAGAAAACAGGTAAAACAAAGAGAAAACGATAAGAAGAAAAGAAAAAGAAAATAAAGAAAGAAGAAAGAGAAATATAAGAGTTAAGAAACATTAAATAACAACATGTCATAACTCCAAAGAAAAAGAAGAAAAATATAGGAGGGAATAGAATAGAAAACGAATAGGAGAATGAATACGAAAAGAATGGTAAAAAGGAGAGAGAAAAACAAAAGAAAACAGAAAGAAAGAAAGAAAGAAAGAAAGGAAACAGAAGACAATAGGGTTTGTTGGTAATAATTCAGCCAATAAAAGAACGTTAACATTAAAATAAAACTATTGCTCTACTCTTGGTATTGAGCCCTCTTTTAAATTAATGTTTTGAACGTTTTAATTTATATTCTTTTCGTTCACTTTATATTTGGATATCTATCTATCTATCTATCTATCTATCTATCTATATATATATATATATATATATATATATATATATATATATATATATATATATATTATAATTTTATCATATAGACAAAACCATTTTACTCACTACAAAGATGCAATTTGGTTTCAGTGCATTTCAACTGCACTTCGACGGGTAAGAATCGAAAATCGTTATCCCTCTACTATCGGTATCGATCCCTCTTTTGAATTAATGCTGTGAACGTTGGAATTTATATATTACTTTCGTTCTCATTGCATCGGATATATATATATATATATATATATATATATATATATATATATATATATATATTATTACTGGATGGTCCTGCACGACACATTCACCACTATAATCAAAATCATGTGCTGTTGTCGGGCTGTCGGTTTCCTTGGAACTGATCTACTTGATTCTCATACGTCGAATTCGACGGGAGACTCGAGTATTATTATTATTATTATTATTATTATTATTATTTTTTAATTTTCGTTGATATCTGGCGTTTACACATTTCTTTCCGGGTCCCGTCCAGGGATCTAAGGTTTGAAATGGCATCATGACACTTTCCACTGTAAAAAAAAAAAAATTAAAAAAATATAAATAATTACATAGATAAAGCCCTTCGTAAAGTGTGGGCTGTACTTGTCAGAACAATTTTTTGTATCTCTTTGAGGCATGCACTTCCAGTGATCCCTTCAATCAGCCTACTGGATTATTATTATTATTATTATTATTATTATTATTATTATTATTATTATTATTAATATAAGAGACTAGAACAAAAACATGTTCAAATCGCTACATAATAACTTTCGTGTTTTGGGACTTCGTTCCTCTTTGGGCTATGACAATTAGCTGTTACCTATCATCGCCTGAAGAAGCCCAACAGTCCTGAAATACGAAAGCTACTCTTTGGCGATTTCAACATTTTTTGTTTTAATGTCTTATAACAAACATAATTATATATATATATATATATATATATATATATATATATATATATATATATATATATATATATATATATATATATATGCACACTTCTGGAATTTGAAAATAATTAATATACACTTCAGGATTTCGAAAAATATATCATTTCTATTTTTAAGTAATTTATTTTCCCTTCCGATTTTAAATTAAGTTTTGGGAAATTGATTGATTTATTCGTTTTTTTTACGGCTTAAAAACCATTTTCAGGCTATTTAAAGCCAGGTAGTATTTTTATATTTTAAGAATCTTTTACCTTTTTAGATAATAATGATTTAGAGATACAAGACCCACTACATTAACCCACTGCTGGGAGGGAAGAGATGGATTCATGCCTTTCCCAAGAGAATTTTCGGCGTAAGTGAATATAACGAACCACACTGCAATTGGAACTCGGCTCACCGATTAACAATACCGAGCCATCACTTATTACACCACCCGCACATCCAGCAGCTGGTATTACTAAGCGGTAACCCATCTAGGTAATGACCAGGCTCGACGTTGCTCAACTTCGGTGATCGTATGGGAGGAACGGCGTTTCAACCTGAATTCTAAAGGTTTTGGAAATTAAATTGATTATGGGAAATGATTGTTGAATATTACCCGGGAGAAAAATAAAATTGTTGATTAATTAATGAATTATTATTGTTGAAATTTTTATTTCAAATTTCACCCGTAAAGCGTCTACCTTCAGCTATCGCTGTTTGTTCGTTGACTGAAATTTACCCAACCTCCTGAAATATGGCCCAGTAAAAGTGTTGTCAGATTTTGAAAGACAACGTTCAACCCGTTTACAGATTAATCATTAACGTGACAATGTTGAAGCAGGAACAGGATATCGATCTGTAGACCAGTTGGAGATGTCACTACATCGCACAGCAGGAGACGATGTGCACTTTTACTCATACTAAGTGCAATTGATGCAACTCGTGCTTTAAGAATCGGCATCTCAAGTGCATCACTTAGGCACAGATATATGGATAACAAGTAATGATATTGACTGCTGTCACGGAAAATTCCATCGAAAGATTTCATCTCTTTGTTTATTATTACGACTACGATTACTATGTGATGTGTACCTTCAGGATGGCAGCGACCATTGCTGTTCAAGACTTCCTATTCTTTATAGCGCTTACCAATGTTTTTTGGTTTTTTTTTTAACTATACCTCCTGCCATATGGTCTGTGACTGGACATTTGGCCGATATACATTTTGCTGACGGACATTTGGCCGAGAAACATTTGGCCGACGGACATTTGGCCGACAAACATTTGGCCGAGGAACATTTGGCCGGGCGGACATTTGGCCGACATACATTTGGCTGACGGACATTTGGCCGGGAAACATTTGGCCGACGGACATTTGGCCGACAAACATTTGGCCGAGGAACATTTGGCCGGGCGGACATTTGCCCGGGCGGACATTTGGCCGACGGACATTTTATCGATGGACATTTGGCCGATGGGCATTTGACCGAATGGATATTTGGCCGATGGGCATTTGACCGGACGGACATTTGGCCGATGTACATGTGACCGAATGGATATTTGTCCAAACGGACACTTGGCCGACGAACATTTGGCTGCCCAACGGATATGTCTTTTGTCCGAGAAACATTTGGCCGAACGGACATTTGGCCAAGAAACATTTGGCCGAAAAAAATTTGGCTGAGGGACATTTGGACGAACGGACATTTGGCCGATGGACATTTGACCGAACGTACATTTGGCCGATGGACATGTGACCGAATTTTGGTCAAACGGATATTTGGCCGACGGACAATTGGCCGAACGGATATTTGCCCAGACCACACTCTCCAGCCTTGATAGAGTTCAAAAGTGTCTCAGAGCCCTTGTGGGTGACGAATAATTCTCCATCCTCACTCGCATAGGCGGGATGTGGCAAGCCTGTCGCTGTTCTACTGCTGCTTACATGGAAAGTACTCGGACGAATTACATTCTTTGGTTTCGCCAGATCTAACCTTTGTGGCTAAGGCCCACCACACAGTGGTAACATGCCTGAAAACAATACCCATAGGTTGATCCAAGCACGAAGTCACTAGTCATCGTGCCTGAGTTTATGAGCGTACTGACCCTATTCAAAGAGGTGGAGGCTGAGCAAACACAGATGCAGGAGTCTGCAACAGGTATTGCAAAAGTGTGTGCTCTAAAACACAGCACATAGAAGGACAAACGCTACGAAATATAATTTCTTGCCTCCTCCAGGTCTAACGATCACGGCAGGGATCCACCATGCCTCTTACATATTGGCAAACCACTTGCATTCCCTCCGTATTTTATCGATGAGAGTTAAGTTCCACTCGAGCAGCTTCCTCCCGCGAACCGCTGCCCTGTGTAGACGACACCCGACAGGATGTTTCCTCGATCACAGCGATCATAGGCTGTTCAAGGCTAGCCTTAACGGTTGTCTTCCATTCCTATACACACAGATGGCCTCCTTACCGTCTACCTCGAGTGACCACCGGGCCTTGTAAAGTCTGAAACTCGCTGTAAAAAAATCTATCTATCTATCTATCTATCTACACACAGAAGCACACATATCTATCAAAGTCTGTTCGTAGCTATCTCTCTCTCTCTCTCTCTGTACACACACACACACACACACAGATATATACATATATATATATATATATATATATATATATATATATATATATATATTAACCTGTTCAAGGCTATGGTTTAGTTCAAGGCTAGCGTTAACCGTTGTCTTCCACTCCTATACATACAGATGGCCTCCTAACCGTCTATCTCGAGTGACCACCGGGACTTGTACAGGCTGAAACTCGCTGTAAAAAATCTATCTATCTATCTATCTATCTATCTATCTATCTATCTATCTATCTATCTATACACATACACATACGCACACATATCTATCTCAGTCTGTTCGTATCTATTTCTCTCTCTCTCTCTCTCTCTCTCTATATATATATATATATATATATATATATATATATATATATATATATGTGTGTGTGTGTGTGTGTGTGTGTGTGTGTGTGTGTGTGTATGTAATTTGGCAGCAACTTTTCTTTCAAATGTGTTGAATGTCAAAGACAACATAGTCATGCATATTTTCTTTTGAATTTTCTCATATTTTCTAATGAGACTTTTTATTTGAAAATTATATCGAAATATATATAAGACATTTTAAAAAAAAATGGACCCTGAAGATGAACAATGATGTTCGAAAGTACTCGGTTATCTTACGGACAATATTTATTTCGATATCATTTTCAAATAAAAAGTCTCATTAGAAAATATGAGAAAATTCAAAAGAGAATATGCAGGACTATGTTGTCTTTGACATATATATATATATATATATATATATATATATATATATATATATATATATATATATATATATGTATATATATATATATATATATATATATATATATATATATATATATATATGTCAGTCACTGTGTGTTTATCTAAATCTAAAAATAAACACGCTAAAATTCACCTTCGTCCCTGACCGTGCGCTGATGGCTTAGTGGGAGAAGTTCCGACTGACGCAAATTCAGTCGGGTTAGGTCCTAGCTAGAGGCAACCGGACGTCTAGCCACACCGATGAGCTGTGAAACAACGAAACAGTCTGTCTGTGTATGACATATATATATATATATATATATATATATATATATATATATATATATATTAACCTGTTCAAGGCTAGCGTTAACCGTTGTCTTCCACTCCTATACACATACAGATGACCTTCTAAAGTAACCCTCTATCTAACGTTGCCCCCAGGACGTGTAAAAGTGAACCATGCTGTAAAATATAAACTAATGTCACCATTTCTAGCTCCTATTTCGAGCTGTTTCTGTTGCAGACAACTGTACATTTTGTTTGCCAAGAGCGTTCACTTTCTGACTATGAGACCTAGGTTCGAATCTCACCACGGTCGATGTGTCAAGAAGGCCAATTCTTGTTGTTAACGAGTTTATGAGCGTACTGACCTTGTTCAAAGAGGTATACGCTGCGGACATTGAACAAAAACAGATGCAGGCGTCTGCAACAGGTATTGAAAACGGATGTGCTAAGAGAGACAGCATATAAGAAAATGACAAACGCCGCGAAATATAATTTCAGTGAGGGCAGTTTTTTGAAAAACTGGCGCTAAATTGTAAGCATCCAACAATAAGAAACTCAAGTACTGAGGAGGGTGCTGGATGGCTGGAGAGGCTTGCTGTCATTTGGTTTCCAGTGAGAGCCAATTGCTATATTTATGGGAGTGAAGGTAAAACTTAGGCTAGGAACTAAAAATCCATGTTTCTTTATTTTCTTCCGCATGACAAGAAAAATCCAATAACATTTTTTTTCTCAGTGACCTCGAGGTCAAGCAGATTTCTGTTTTTTCTTTTTTTCTTTTGGTTATAATAAAAATGGTGTCCGTGTCCATATGAAAGAAAAGAAATTGCGAAAAAAATGGCAAGCAGAAATCTGAAGTTGGAAATATGAGTTCGTTGATGATGATAAGAAGATACACTTTGAAATCTCATCATCCAAGAGTGGATATGAAAGGCTTGTCATAAAAAAAAACAAAAAACAAAAAAAAAACGAGAAGATAGAATTCACTTTGAGAAGGTCACCAAGTTCAGCGTCGTGTAGATGTAATAAGCCAATTCTGTTAAGAAGTCTTGCATTAATTCCTGACCACAGACAATACATTTCTGCTTAATTCCTAGTGCTATTATCGATATATATATATATATATATATATATATATATATATATATATATATATATATATATATATATATATATATATATATATATATATATATATATATATATATATATATATATATATATATATATATATATATATATATATATATATATATATATATATATATATATATATATATATATATATATATATATATATATATATATATATATATATATATATATATATATATATATATATATATATATATATATAGCACTTTGGTGCAATGGGTAACAATCTCGGATGAAGGTATCGGAGTGCCGAGTTCGAATTCCAGACGAATACGTTAAATCACTTACATGCTAATATCCTTGGGAAAGGTATGAATCCTCTTCTTCTCCCCCAGGCTATGGGAACAAATAGTAGGACAGACCGGGTTCTATAGCCTTGGATAGCAACTGATCTACCGTAGAAAGTAATGGCTGTCGATTAGTTGTCCTACGGCCAATGTCTGCGAGGAACGTTACTCGAAGATTAGTCCATTTGAAATGGTGTGCAGTAATATAAATCTATTTTGCGGTGTATGATGAAATTTTTGGGACCTGAGAAATACCGCATCATCCGTAATTGCATCAGATTTGTATCACTCTCAGACACTATTGTCTCGACTGTCGATTAGTTGTCCTACGGCCATTGTCTGCGATGGACGTTACTCCAAGGAAGCGGACGAAAATTGTAACGCTGCACGAACACAATGACAAGCCTTACCAATGAACAAGTCAAAGTACTATCGACTGGCTCGGAAACTTTACTGATTTAAATCTAATCGAGAATTGGTGGTCAGTCTGCAAGAGACGACTTCGTCAAATGGACATACGGTGTACTAACGTGAGTACTGGGTAATGTTTCATTGGAAAAAATACGGAAAAAATGTAAATAATAACAGAATTTCAGTTATTTTGCGCAAGGCTCAACGATCAGTAGCCCCCTTGCGTCACAGTGGCTTTGTTGCATTGCTTGGGGTGAAATGATTAACAAAACATATCGTTCGGATAATCGAATTTGTTTAAATCAGAGTTGATGGCGATTTTTTTTAAAACTAGTTCCGTCTCCATAAACCTTCGCTCGCGGACGCCCGGCTGTTACGCATTTCATTGTAAATCCGGACAAAATACTTATTGGGCTGCGGGTAGCATCCGATCACGATAATGGCTCGATCTATGCTAGATTCGTGTACCCGCACTGTGTGGTGTGTCCGCCGCAGATTGACGAACATTTCTATTGATGTGTCAAACGCGCAACATTGATGGTGGATTATTAAATCCAAGGACCATCATCGTCGTCACCTTCGGTCCGTCGAATGCTTTACTCGGCCGGGGAGGAGGCACCTGAGCGCAGAAGAAACAGCCTTAGACTGTTCTTCTTCACGACCCTTTCAGTGGGCTTACAGATTGCTTAACGGCGCTCATCTCCGCTCCTAACCGACCACCACGGAGTATGGCGTTGGTCGGCCTCAGTCCGTACAATAGATCATCAGATTTTGTATTCAGAGTTGTCCTTCTCCGAGACCCTTAGCCAAACAAGGTTATAGGGCTCTCCTAAGAGGGGAAGAAGAGAAGAATTCGATTAGAGATATTAACGACAGTATATAATTTGTCTTTTTTATTTCGCTTTGATATTACTTAAATTTTACAAGCGCAAAAGAGGAAATTGCTAAAAAAAATTATGCAGTAAGTCTCCGTAGTATGGCAGTCCCGACCTACGACGATTCGTGATTTCGACGCAATCTCCATTAATCTTGTTTCGACTTACGACGTTTGCCTCGTACATAAGGCGTCGTGGTTCAGTTCCTGGCTGTACTCTATATTAGATTGTTGTACATTAACTCTCTTTTGTTTGTATTGTGTTTGTGGTAACTTATTGTCCATCGTTATCCCTCCCAATCGTAGTTCTGATGGCGGTGCTTCGAAAAAAAGGAAAGCCATCATCAGGGAAGTGAACCAGTTACCAACCATTACATTCGCATATATATATATATATATATATATATATATATATATTGGATATATATAAATTGGATACATGCTCAAATAGATAGATAGATATATAGATACATACATAGATATATGTATACAATAAGTCCCCAGACTCCGACTGTCCGGCCTACGACGATGCGTGGTTACGAAGCAATCTCCATTAATCTTGTTTCGACTTTCGTTCGCCTCGTACATATGGCGGCGTGGTTCAGTTCCTGGCTGTACGCTATATTGGATTGTTGTGCATTAACTCTCTTGTTTCTGTTGTGTTTGTGGTAAATTATTACCTATCGTTATGCCTTCCAATCGTAGTGTAGCCTCTTCTGATGGCGATGCTTCGAAAAAAAAAAGGAAAGCCATCATCAGGGAAGTCAATTTTGACATTTTTAGAGACTCAGAAAAAGGAGGAACATCGACAAACATTGGCCGCTTGTTTTAGTTAACTCTTTCGACCGTCGCTTAAAACATGGATATGTGTATATACATACTGAGTTTCCCTGTAAGAAATAAGGACAAATTTTTTAAAACTATTAGTTGGTGTTTTCTAAGAATGATGTTCAACCTATAAATGGCTCAAGAGCGACTCAAGGTAGAGGATAACAGAATTGCAGAACAAGGTGTTTAGAGTTTATAGATAGCTAGATATGTATAGACAGGTATCGATATTAATACGCTAAGATAGAAAGAAAGAAGAAATATATATATATATATATATATATATATATATATATATATATATATATATATATATATATAGAGAGAGAGAGAGAGAGAGAGAGAGAGATAGATAGATAGATACGAAAAATCAGATTTTGCTATGAACAGAGTGAGATATATAGCTAGACAAGAAAGCACTCGCTTGAAACATGGATATATGTGTATAGATATTGAGTTTACCTGTAAGAGATAAGGACAATATCTTTTAAAACTATTACTTGGTGTTTTTTGCAATGATCTTCACACTATCGATAGCTCAAAAACTATCAAAGGTAGACAATAACAGAATTTCAGAAAAAGGGGTTTAGATTTTATAGATAGCTAGATATGTAGATACAGGTATCGATATTAATACGCTAAGATAGATAGATAGATAGATAGATAGATAGATAGATAGATAGATAGATAGATAGATAGAGTTTGCTATGAACAGAGTGAGATATATAGCTAGACAAGAAACCACTCGCTTGAAACTAGGATATATGTGTATACATATTGAATTTTCCCTGTAAGAGATAAAGACATTTTCTTGTTAAGTTGGTGAATGCTCGATAAGAAAAAAACAAAACAAACAATCGAAAAACAGATTCACGTTTGTTTTGCTTTCTTCCCCGGATTTCCTGCTGCTTGCGAT
>OZ038518.1:11466135-11511135 GCA_964036315.1 Acanthosepion esculentum
GAAGGAAACAAAGAAAGAAACAAAAAGACAGAAAGAAAGAAGAAAAAAGAAATTTCGGAAAAGGAAATTATAGGAGAGAAATAGAAAGAAAAGAAAAAGACAAACAGAAAGAAAGAAAAACGAAAGAAAGAAAGAAAGATAAGATAAGATAAAAGAAAAAGGAAGAATAAAAGAAAGAAAGAAACTAACAAAACATAGATTGGGTAAAGGAAATAATAGACAAAAGAAAGAAAAAAGACAAAACACAATAAAAAATATCAAGGAGAAAGAAAGAAAGAAAGAAAGAAAGAAAGAAAGAAAGAAAGAAAGAAAGAAAGAAATGAAGATTGGGAAAAGGAAATAAGAGAAGAAAGAAAGAAAGAAAGAAATGAAAAAGGAAGGAAGGAAGGAGGAAAAAAGAAAGAAAGATAGACAGAAAGAAAGATAGACGGAAAGAAGGAAAGAAACAAAGAAAAAGAATATTGGGAAAGGAAATAATAGAAAAAACAAAGAAAAAACAAAATAAAAATAAAAAAAATAAGGTAAGACAGGTTTAAGATAAGGAAATAAGAGACTAAATATGGAAACAGAAAGTATGAAATAACGAAAGACGCAATGAATGAAAAATTAGCTGGCGGTTAAAAAATATGCTTGAACTGAAAATCAAAGAAAGCAGGCGGTATTTTGAAACCAGTCAACATGTGAATGAACAAAGGAGAAAAGAAACCTCAAACAAATCGAATTTATTATTATTAATAAAGAAATAAAAATATCCTGTCTACGAAAAAAATTTAATGACATCTTCATTATATGTTCATAAATTTCCTATTCTCTATTTCGTAGCTTTTTTTGCCTGCTTTTACCGGGCAGTTGAATCTCAGTGTAAAATTACCTCGGGTTGTGAGCATTTCGTATCTACGCCATGTTGTTTCTACTCGATCTGTTCAATATGGTCGTTGAGTCCAGTCTTGAGACAACGAATCTGTTCAAGGACAACTTGTAATGTTGACGTTAGAATTTTTTTTTTTTTTTTAGATCAGAAATATCACTTTGGCATCATTCTAAGGAATAAATGACTGACAGCAGTTTTTTTTTATCGTTTCGCCCCCAAGAAAAGCGATAATAACAATAAGATGCAAGGAGTGAAAGAAACTGAAAAAATGGTAGTGAGGAGAAAGGACTACAAAAGAACTGGTTTCAGGAAGACATATGAAGAAGATTGACGTTGTATTTTAATTTTTTTAAAGATCGTAGGTGACAAGGGAGCAAGAAGAGTGTTCCACAGACAAGAAGTACGAGAAAAGAAACTATTACATCACAGCATACGTTTATAGCTATCTATTTCAACAAGAGAACGATGAGACCTCATTGAGAATTACTTAAATTGATCCGGTCGAAGTGCCAGGGATGAAAGATCCAAAATTCTTGTTTACGATAAAAAAAAAATGGAATTTAGGTTAAATTGTAATCATACAACACCCTCCCCGGTCCAAGACTTCCAACGCTGCGGTTGGTCGCTGAAGTAATCGCTTCAATCCAGAGGTAACCTTATCCCACGTTGTGATTTAAGTTTGATCATAAGGCAGCCAAGATCGAATAGTCACAGTAAATTTCTTGTTGGGCAGGTCCAAGCAGGACGACCGCGTACAGAGAGAAAAAAATAACACTCGAATAAATTGAAAAAAATAAATAACAGTCCTCCGTACAATAATTGGTTTATATCAGAGTTCGCATGAAATTAATTATCAGCCCACTCCGCGTCTAAATCGGGAGTGATATTATTGTTGCCTTTTTAAAACTTAGTTTGCTGTTTTGGTAAAGTTCAGCACAAGGCTGACGTCATTCTCTTCGGAAGGCAATCACGTGGAGTGTATCACGACCAGTGACTGGAACGAGCTCTCTCGTCTTCGGCTACTCGGCTACTCTCTCCGACTCGGAATGGCAAATTGTCACCTAAATAATTAGCCATTATTGATAAATGCTTGTTTTATATTATCTAATTCTTTAAAGAAAATTATTTTGGATTCGGAAACAAGTTTGGCAGTTTGCATTCGGTTATTAATGACAGCAGATTTATATTTTTCAGGGCATTCACTGTGTAATCGTACAACACCCTCCTCGGTCGTCCAACACCGCAGCTGATCTATGAAGATCGCTTCGATCTCAGACCTGCCTTATTCCACGTTGTGATTTAAGTTTGATCATAATGAGGCCAGGATCGAATCTTCGCCAGTATCTACGTGTTGGACTGGTCGCTGATGTGACCGCTTCAATCCAAATTAACCTTATCCCACGTTGTGATTTAAGTTTGATCATAATGAGGCCAGGATCGAATCTTCGCCAGTATCTACGTGTTGGACTGGTCGCTGATGTGACCGCTTCAATCCAAATTAACCTTATCCCACGTTGTGATTTAAGTTTGATCATAATGAGGCCAGGATCGAATCTTCGCCAGTATCTACGTGTTGGACTGGTCGCTGATGTGACCGCTTCAATCCAAATTAACCTTATCCCACGTTGTGATTTAAGTTTGATCATAAGGCAGCCATGACCAAATCTTCGCCAGTATTTACGTGTCGATGCTGGTCCAAGCAGAGCGAAGACGTAAAGAGAAAAAATAACACTCGAATAAAAGTAAATACCGTTTTTATATCAGTCCACCGTTTCATAATTGGGTTATATCGGAGTTCGCATGCAATTACTTATCAGCCCAAGCCGCCTCTAAATCGGAAGTGATATTATTGTTGACCTGGCACCATCTGGTTTGCTATTGTTGGTAAGGTTCGGCACATGGATGAAGTCGGGGTGTTCTCTTCGGCAGGCAATCACGTAGGGTGTATGACGACCGGTAGCTGGGACGAACTCTCTGCCGACTCGTCTCTGTTTCGTCTCTCGTCTGCGACCCACCTGCCGAATTCGCTTCGCGCATTCGTATTTATGCACATTCGCCCAAACTCGCGAAGTAAGAGAATTCGATCATTCTGAGGAATTCCCTTCTTCCACTCTCTCGTATTATTACCTCTCACAAAATCTCCTCAGTGAGCGTGGTTGGCTTATCCACCCGCCTCTGGTATTTCAACTCGACTTTCGACCAAGGGAATCAACTCCAAATTCGTTGTTTACGAAAAACGAAAATTTCGCTTTACAGCTTGCCTTTGCAGCTGAGTAGACCACCTGTCAATCATCATTGCAGGGTTGGTGTCGTTCAAAAACTTAATTCCAGGTGCCGTCTATATGTGAATTAAATCGTCAATCTTTTCCCACGGATTTTAGATATTAACCCTTTTTGTTCCAAAGTCTTTCAACATATCGCTCCTTCTATCGATAAGAAAAATTTCTTAGGATTCATTTTAACGTTGGTGCTTCCAGGTCAACCTTGACCGGGGTGGTATCACCTGTCAGGGTCCCCGATACCGGCAAATATTTACATGCTAAAGCGGTCAAAACACTATGAAAGTGTAAAAATTGGTTATAATACCAGCAATACTTTTTTGGAAAAATTATTACCAGCAATACATATTTGAAAAACAATATTACCAGCAATAAAAATCTTGTAAGCATTAACTAACTCAGTGAGGTTGATATACCGTAAAACAAAGCAATGTAAACCAAACAAACCAGATTTTAAGTGGTACTCGTACATACGAACCATCGTTAAAGCTATAAACATTTTGTCGGCATTAAATAATCCATTGAGGTTGATATACCGTAAAACAAACCAAAGCAAACAAATCAGACCTTAAGTGGAACTCGTACATACGATCCATCGTTAAAACTATAAAAATCTTGTCGGCATTAAATATTCCATTGAGGTTGATATGCCGTAAAACAATCCAAACCAAACCAAACCAACCAGACCTTAAGTGGAACTCGTACATACGATCCATCGTTAAAGCTATAAAAATCTTGTCGGCATTAAACAACCCATTGGGGTTGATATGCCGTAAAACAAACCAAACCAAAGCAAACGAACCAGACCTTAAGTGGAACTCGTACATACGATCCATCGTTAAAGCTATAAAAATCTTGGTGACATTAAATAACCCATTGAAGTGTTCATATGCCGTAAAACAATCCAAACCAAAGCAAACCAACCAGACCGTAAGTGGAACTCGTACATACGATCCATTGTTAAAGCTATAAAAATCTTGTCGGCATTAAATAACCCATTGAGGTGTTGATATGCCGCTGAACAAAAACAACAAAATTAATGCAACCCTTTTTACAAAAATACAATAGAACCTGATCTACAGCTGATTTCTGGCAAAGAATATATATTCTATTTAGTCGAACCTATCCTGAAAATTAATTAACACATTGAGGTTGATATACCGTAAACCAAACAAAACAAAACCAAACCAAACCATTATTAGGCTGTAAATATGTTATTCACAGCCTAACATGCAAATTACAAGCAAAAGACACCAAAATCAAATAAAAACAATAATTTAGATTTTTGACGATCGTAGTAAGTCGGAAGAAAGTTCCATAAGCGACAGAAGAAACTATTAGCATAGAACTTACGGTTACAACTAGCTAATTTAAGCAATGGAACTTTGAGACCCACCTGCCAATCAAGTACTTCGTTCGGATTCCTGATATCGAGGTAACAAATAGAAAGTGTCTGCAGAATAACTGCCGAGAAAATATCCCGAGAAAAGTGAGAGGGAAGCAACGCTACGGTGAGGGAAAAGTGAATTGAATATCTATTTTTAATACTTACCTTCGCATATGAATCTGTGTGTGGGTGTGTGCAAAAGTAAATAACAACGGTGTCAAGGTAATAACCGTTCATTTGATACAGCGTTTTCTTTTTGTTTTTTGTTTTGTTTTGCTGTCACGAATGTTGAGCATCGCCATTTTAAAGTTATATCGCAAAATCGCAAAACAGGTTCTCTTATAAGTTACTGTCTGCTTACGTTGATTTGAAAATAGGCGTAATCTTCAGTTAGTTTATAACATAAATCCTAGGGAAGCCATATTTCACTGTCTTGGAAATGTATGTTTACGTCAACAGCAGTCAATTATCGGAAAGACGTGAAAGTACGAAACATATCAACGAAATAGAAGGAACAAAACAAAACAAGAATAACAAACATCTCCTAAGTTAATAATTTTATTATTATATATATATAATAATTTTATTATATATATATATATATATATATATATATATATATATATATATATATATATATATATATATATATATATATATATATATATATATATATATATGATATGATATGTTTAACGTTCTTTTTATAGATACAAGAATTTAAGCAAATGCTCTGTTTTTAACGGCCTGAATGTCCGAGAAATTTTCATAGAAAATTTTCGTTCTCCGACAGGAATCGAACCTGTATCCTATTCGATTCCTGTCGGAGAACGAAAATTTTCTATGGAAATTTCTCGGACATTGAGGCCGGTAAATGTTATTTAATACTGTTTATTATAAAACAGAGCATTTGCTTAAATACTTGTATCTATAAAAAGAACGTTAAACATATCATAAATGTCTTTAAATAAATTGTCGGACTTTGTCCAATTCAAATATATATATATATATATATATATACCCAAGTATAGGATTTATGTATACGGAATAAATTCCAATAACCAAAAAAAAATTCTATTCTTAAAAGAGTGCTCAATACAGAGTCCTTTTATTTTTTTAAGTGTCGTGGACATCTCTTTCCTGTTTCGTCCGTGTTTTTGCGTATTTATATATCTAAATATCTCTACGTGTTTGTGTATTATAATCTGATTGTGTATGTATTGTCTTTTGCAAGGTTTCACCCTCCACTGCCCATATCACCACTTCAACTGTATCTAAGTTGTAACGAAGCTTTGCATCCATATTAGATTTTAACGTTTATTCTGAGTTCTTAAAACAATTAAAACAAAATAAATAATAAAATTTACGTATTTTCCCTCAGTTTCCCTTTAAAAAATTTCATAACATTTTAAAATTAATACAGATTAAATTTAAAATTAGTAATTTTCAATTTTCTAGTATAATTTAATATTAATCAGTTAGAATGATTTCTATTTTAGTCTAACCCTAACATTAAAGCATTATTATAACCAAGGTTCGTTGTCAAATTTTTTGAATTCTCATATACTTGTATTTTGATTGGTCATTGCAGCTTATGCAACAGCGTTTCCCCTATCGAGGGGTGTTTGGTCGATTTGAACCTTCTAAAACTCTTTATTCTACATTCAAAACCATTACTTGATAAGACACCAGAGGTGTTGAAAGAATATGGCTACTTTTGTAGTGATTTTACAACATATTGATGTTATAAATTTCGAATAAATTGTCCATATATATTATTTGATTCTAGTGGTGAATGTTTTGTGCAGAACCATTCACACTTTTTGAAGGGCTGAATACAGAGATCAGGTGCACTACGGGCCACAAGATCCCCAAATGTTTAGAATTCAGAGATGGCCTTCTCTTAAACCGGTTGCCACCCGAGATATTAGAAGCCATATTTATCCATAGGTTGATGGAGAAGAGGACTGGAATTCGAACTCGGCTCTTCCATTCTTCAATTCGAATCGCTATCCACCACTCCACCGTGTATCCAATATATAAATCACGGATATTGTATATTTTAGGGCATGCGCAGTCTCAATATTGATTATAACTTAAGTATATAACAAAACCATATCGAGTATGGAACACTGATTCTCTTGAAAGAAATTTCGATGAGTGGCACTTGACTTGAGCATGCTCTATTTTCTATTGGCTGACGCAAGATTCTATACATATATATATATATATATATATATATATATATATATATATATATAATAAATCCATTACTTCATATATATATATATATATATATATATAATAACTCTATTAGTTCATATATATATATATATATATATATAATTCCATTATTTCATATATATATATATATATATATATATATATATATATATATATATAATTCCATTATTTCATATATATATATATATATATATATATATATATGGAGTTATTATATATATAGAATCGTTGAATCGTTGAATCGTCGCAAGAATCGTTGGATTGAAACTTGAATGTTGTACTTTAGCTAACCTAACATATCAGAATGAATACTTTTTAGTACGGTATTGATTTTATTTTTTATTTATATTTTTGATCATTTCACCCCAGGCAAGGCAATAAAGCCACTGAAAGGAAAGAGGTTACAGCGTGTTTTATTATTCAGAAGAGAGAACAAAAAAAAACGAGCCGAAATTAAGAACCTAGAAGATAACATCTGCCCATATTTCAGAGATAAGGCATTGCAACTATGTACACGATTTATATTGGTCGCGCTGTTGCCCTCATATTTATTCTCATATACACGACGTTTCGACCGTTGAATGCTACGGCCTTCATCATCTGTCTATATTTCTGAGATGAAATATTTTAACTATTTACGGTATTTACTTTGTACGGGCAGTTTTTCCTCATAGTCGTACAATGGTCGAAACGTCGTGAATATAACAATAATATAATATTCACGACGTTTCGACCATTGTACGTTTCGGCCTTCTTCATGATCTGTCTGTATTCCCGAGATGAGGTATTGTAACTATTTACACTATTTACATTGTTCGGACTGTTTTCCCTATTTTTATTGTCATATTCACGGCGTTTCGGACGTTATACGCTTCGGCCTTCTTCAGGATCTGTCTATATTTCTGAGATGAGGTATTGTAATTATTTACACTCTTTATATTGTTTCGGACTGTTGTCCCCATCTTTATTGACATATTCATGACACTTCAGCCATTGTACACTCATGCCTTCTTCAGGATCTATCTATATTTCTGAGATGAGATATTGTAACTATTTACGCTATTTACATTGTACGGACAGTTGTCCTCATCTTTATTGACACATTCACGACGTTTCGACCACTGTACGCTCCAGCCTTCTTCATGATCTGTCTCTATTTCCGAGATGAGTTATTGTAACTGTTTACATTATTTACATTGTTCGGACTATTTTCTCCAACTTTATTGTCATATTCATGATGTTTCAGGCGTTATACGCTCCGCCCTTCTTCAGGATCTCTCTATATATCTGAAATGAGGTAATTGTAATTATTTACACTATTTACATTGTTCGGACTGTTGTTCTCATCTTTATCGTTATATTCACAACTCTAAGGCCGTTGTACTCTTCGGCTTTCTTCAGGTGATATACGTTGGAATTTCGAATCGGACTATTTATTTAGTCCACTGGGGTAGATTTTTTCGTTCCACGTGCCATGCCTTTTCTGGATATCTCAGTTTCAGTTATTTCCTCTTATTAACTCAACTTCACTTCTGCTGTGCCCATGTATTGAACTCATAACTATTTAGGTCAAGGTACTGGATTACTTCAACCATGACCCAGTGGATAAAAGCGTTAGTTGTCAAAGGCAAATGGATATCAAAATGAGAACTCTTCTCACTGGCCACCGCATGCATGATCTTAAGGTCAATACTCATCGTCTCTATGTGTCCAGATCCGACGGAGGCAGAGGATTAGTTCAACTAGAACTGTTTTACAAAACTACAACAGTCGTTCTTCGAAAATACCCAGAAACTACATAAGACTGGATGATGACGTGCGTCAAAGAACATGAAAAAAATAAGAAAGCTTATTCAGTCAACAAAATCAGAAGGGAATTTCAAGTGGGTGAAGAAGGGCAAGTAAATCATAATACACCGAGTGCAACGGCAGAAAGCAAAAAGAAGATAGATGGATAGATAGTTTGTTTAACCAGCATATCGACTTTCGTTGGGCCATTTAATGCTGAAAAAGTTTTTTTTTTTTTAAGTATAGTTGGTAATATTGTTTTTCAAAAAAGTATAGCTGGTAATATTGATTTCCAAGAAAGTATAGCTGGCAATAATATTTTTTTCAAAAACGTATAGCTGGTAATAATATTATTTCAAAAACGTATAGCTGGTAATATTATTTTTCCAAAAACGTATTGCTGGTAATATTATTTTTCAAAAATGTGTCGCTGGCAATATTATTTTTCAAAAAACGTATAGCTGGTAATATTATTTTTCCAAAAACGTATTGCTAGTAATATTGTTTTTCAAAAAAGTATAGCTGGTAATATTTTTTTCAAAAACGTATTGCTGGTAATAATATTTTTTCAAAAACGTATAGCTGGTAATAATATTTTTTCAAAAACGTATAGCTGGTAACATTTTTTTCAAAAAGGTATAGCTGGTAATATTTTTTTCAAAAACGTATAGCTGGTAATAATATTTTTTCAAAAAGGTATAGCTGGTAATATTTTTTTCAAAAACGTATTGCTGGTAATAATATTTTTTTCAAAAACGTATAGCTGGTAATAATATTTTTTCAAAAAGGTATAGCTGGTAATATTTTTTTCAAAAACGTATTGCTGGTAATAATATTTTTTCAAACAGAAATGTGCTGGAATAGACCTGGAAGTTTGGAAAAGACCTGGAAGTTCACTATTTGCCCATATTTGGACTCCCTAACAGGTGCTACAACCCCGGGTCAGGGTGGACCTGGGAGGACCAGCAATTAAGAGGTGGTTCCACGTTTCCTCAAGACCTCCTGATCAGAGGCCTTGCTGTTGGATGCAGTTTAACGTCGTACCCAGGACGACATAAAAAAGAAGGCGAAAGCAAATTCAGTGGACCAAATGAAGAACCGATGGCAAGATAAACCTCTATGTGATCAATACTCTGCCCGTGCCAAACAAGTTGATGCAGACAAACCCCGTACTAATCAGTGCATATATAGTGTTGGATTAAAATCTGAAACCGAAAGTTCTTACTCTTGCTGCACAAGCCGGCCTTTTCTAACTAGAAATTACCAACGAAACATACTGAAATATTGTGTTGAACTGAAATACAGATCTGTCTATATTTCTGAGATGAGGTATTATGTACACTATTTACATTATTCGGACTATTGTCCTCATCTTTGTTGCCATATTTATCACAACGTTTATCCACTGTGCCATGTGTCCTTAAGTCATTTCCGCCTATCTACAATAGAATGGGTTTTTAATGTCTACTCTTAGATTAATTAGCACACGGACCTGTCTATATTTCTGAGATGAGGTATTATGTACACTATTTACATTATTCGGACTATTGTCCTCATCTTTGTTGCCATATTTATCTCAACGTTTATCCACTGTGCCATGTGTCTTTAAGTCATTTCCGCCTATCTACAATAGAATGGGTTTTTAATGTCTACTCTTAGATTAATTAACACACGGACCTGTCTATATTTCTGAGATGAGGTATTATGTACACTATTTACATTATTCGGACTATTGTCCTCATCTTTGTCGCCATATTTATTACAACGTTTCGGAGTGTGGGTTCAATACCCGGTTAAGACAGTGGAGAACTTTGAAAGGAGAATTAACAGGAGATAACTGACAACTGACATCCATTGAACATGGCACGTGCAACTAGAACAGTCTCCTCCAGTGAGCGAAATATAGAGTTCAGTTCTACGTTCCAACCACCTGAAGAAGGCCGGAGCGTACAACAGCCGAAAGATTGTAATAAATATGGCGACAAAGATGAGGACAATAGTCCGAATAATGTAAATAGTGTACATAATACCTCATCTCAGAAATATAGGCAGATACTGAAGAAGGCCGGATCGTACAACGGCCGAAAGATTGTAATAAATATGGCGACAAAGATGAGGACAATAGTCCGAATAATGTAAATAGTGTACATAATACCTCATCTCAGAAATATAGGCAGATACTGAAGAAAGCCGGATCGTACAACGGCCGAAACGTTATAATAAATATGGCGACAAAGATGAGGACAATAGTCCGAATAATGTAAAGAGTGAAATTCAGATTATGTGATGAATATCCAGAAACAATTGACCATCTTGCATTAGGCTACACGGTTCTAGCGTCCACCGAATATAAAATTTAGCATTAAGAGGTTGGGGGCGATATTTGCACCGGAAAATCTGCAACTTTTACGGCAAGGAAACAACAAGAAATTCTTATGAAAGTCACCCAAATCTGCTTTCAAATATAGGATCTGTAACAATCTTCTGAAAATTTACAATACACACAGACAGAAAAAATCAAAGTTAATCAACCAGACATCGTAATCAAAGACCACAAGAACAGAATGTGCTTTCTTATTGATATGGCAGTCTCTGCAGATTATAATGTATATTTTTGAAGATCTTCGAAAAACAAGGATCTTGAAGTAGACGTCTAAAAAAATATGGTATATGAGGACATCAATAATTCCAGTTGTGCCTCGAGCACTCGGATTGATTGGAAAAAAGTTCTGACAGACTCATTGAATGAAACTCTGGTAGCCCATGCCTTAAAGAAATACCAAAAAATTGTTTTCACAAGTACAGCTCACACTATACGAAGGATTTTAGCAATGTAAAATGCATCTGATCTTAGGTTTATTTTATTTTATAATAAACCATAAAAAAAGAAAACAAATGCAATGGACCAAATGCAGAAAAGATAGCAAGAAAAAAAATTCATGGTCAATAATCTACGAAATCAAAACAAGCTTATGGTGACAACAGCCATACCTAACCACGAAGATCAACGAAAGAGAGAGAAAGAGAGAGAGAGAAAGAGAGAGAACATAAAAAGAACAATAAGTGTTGACTGCTTCACACTCTTTATTTTATCTAAAATTACTATAGTCACTGTATATCAAGTCTCGCAAACCCTCTCTCTGTAAACAGCGTGAATGTTTTCTAGGGCTTGCTACCATTAGTCTCTAGTACTCCCACCACCTTTTCATTTACTCTTTTTTTTTCTCCCTAATTTAGACTTATTGTATTTTTAACTCTTTTTCTCCCGATTAAAACTTTGACGTGCGGGAGCGAAACCGGTTGTTCTCCTCTTTTATTTTTTTTTAATTATGCCATTTACTAAATAGCTTAATGTTTTTATAGCGATACTCAAGTTCCATACCGCCATGAATGTTTATACACACACACATGGTGAGAAAAGCCACTGATAGGTATATCAGTGGCCACGAAGATCAGGATTAAAAGCTGAAATCGAAGGTTTCACGGTGTAAGTATCCACCGAACAAAAAAAGAAACAAACAAACAAAAAAAAAAAAAAAAAACGCCGCATGACAGGGCAGACCCATATTAGTACTGGAAAATCTGCAATATTTATGGAAACGGCAACTGCAAGAAATTGGTATGAACCCCACCCAAAACCGTTTACAGACATAACAATAATATGGAACCTTACAATACATAAAATATTGGAATCTTGGAATTTCACAAAACAGTCAAAGCTAATCACCAAGACATATTGATCAAAAGACCATAAATGCTTTCGTATTGATATGGGAGTTCCTGCAGACTGTAATCTAACTTTGAAGATATTTTTAAAAAAAACATCAAAATCCTTGAAATGGAAATCTGAATGATGTGGTACATGAAAAGATCAATAATTCCAGTTGTATTCCTGGGCTTGATTGGAAAAGGCGATCCCTGATAGCCTTTGACTTAAAATAATAAAACATGTTGTCCTCACAAGTACAGCTCATGCCCTACGTAGGAATTTATCTATATATAATGTTTGTGTTTTTGTATGTTCCTTCATTTTTTTTTTACGAACATTTTCAACTTAGGTCTCTTGGCAGCCAGAAAGAAATAATTTAACAAGAGAAATGAAAGGAAATTATGACGGTAATAATAATAATAATAATAATAATAAGAAGAAGAAGAAGAAGAAGAAGAAGAAGAAGAAGAAGAAGAAGAAGAAGAAGAGTTGGAAGTCACGATAATTAAATATTCTTCTCTGTTTGACAGCATGGAGTCTTATTTATTTGCTTGTCTGATGCCGAAAATCTTGTCTCTTGAAGTCTTGGCTGATGCCTTGGGGCGACTCGCTCTGCACAAAACAAAGGCAAAACGCAATAAAAACTAAAAAAAAAAAAACAGAGATCCATGAATGTTTCACGGCTTTCTTATTTGAATTCTTTGATGAATCTTCATGCTTAAGTGAACGATTTTCGTAGAACTCCCGGTGAGTTCTACGACGATGAAATATCCGAAGATATTCCCCTATCGCATCGTTAAATATTTGAGCTTAACCGCCATACAGAAAACACTGCAGCATCAATAATAAATATGAACGCTGGTCGTTATTTTGCGAATATCTGTGCCGAAGATACAACGATATAGGTTTGCACGTCCAAAACAATCGAAGACCAGAGATTTGCAGCTTATCTTTCATCCGGTCTAATTCAAAGATCTCAATGCCCCGAAAACGAGACACGTTCCATTCCACCATCGGCGATCGGGCCCCGAAATACCACCAGTAACGATGAATGGATGTCCCCTCGGGTCTAATGGGTCTTAAGCCCACTGTAGACATCAAGTGGAACACGTATATACGATCCATCGCGAAGGAAGCAGGAAAAATGGTCGGTTCTTTGCATCACTCCAATAAGTACCCTACTCCTCTTATTTTTAAGCATATCACCCCAAGCAAGGAGGGAGTGGCACTAGCGCGCAAGGGGTTACAGAGAGTGAAAGTAAGAGTAAAGAGGGGAGATTGAGGAAAGGATAAAGAGAAGGATAGGGATCAGGATCAAGGAATCAGAAGATATCGATTGACATTATATTTGAATATTTGAAGATTATAGCTACCAGGGAAGCAAGTAAGAGGAAGGGAGTTCCACTGTCGAGAAGTGCGAGAGAAAAAGCTGTTGGAATAGAAAAGGCCACCGTCCAACCGCTCTCTCTCTCTCTCTCTCTCTCTCTCTCTCACACACACACACACACACACACACACACACACACACACACACACACACAGACGAGATGTGTCAAGCCTCTGACTGATCTATTGCTACTTCCATGGAATGAGCTCGGACGAAAAGCACTTCTGGGTTCGGCTAGTTCAGACCATTGGCTAGAATACCCAATGCCACTCACATTGTACTGAACCACCCACACTACCTCCATATTCTATTGGTTAGAAGTAAGTTCCAGCTTCTTCCCGCGAGCACCATGGAACCTACTACTAAAGTGTGTTTCTTTTAACCTGTTCGCGTTACACTATTTACATTATTCGGACTATTGTCCTCATCTTTGACGCCATATTTATTACAACGTTTCGGCCTTCTTCAGGTGGCTGGAGTGTCGAACTGAGCCCTTTATATCGCTCACTGGGGTAGACTGTTCTAGTTCCACGTGCGATGTTTAATGGACATCAATTGTCAGTAATCTCCTGTTAATTCCTCTCTCCAAGTTCTACACTGCCTTAACCGGGTATTGAACTCACATTTTTTGGGTCCTGTCACTGGATTTTTGTCTTTATCCACTGTGCCATGTGCTCTTGATGACATCTGTGTATAAATTTCTGGGTATTATAAACCTAATATATTAAGCAACCGTTTTTTACCAGAGCTCATATTGTAATTTTTGACATTATCTCTGGTACTCCTGATTACTGGTTCCCATATTGTATTCATTTCTATGCTTGGTCGGCTCAGGAGATTTTTGTGACCTACCATATGTGCTGATTCCTTAAGTTTACGAATTTTCCAATGCTGTTCTTGGTCTATGATCTCAGAGTGATCCCACACAGGGCGGTGATCTCCCTTTTTTCTCCATATGGAACCTACTATTAAGAGGGAGTTTCCCTTCACCTGTTCGCGTTAACCGTTACCTTCCACACCTATCCGCATAAAATGTGCTTCTTACTCGGTAACAGTCGAAATTGGGTGGGTAGAAATGTAAATATTTGAAATTGACTTTTCCCGTTAGATTGAAACAGCCGTTAAACTTATCTATCTATCTATCTATCTATCTATCTATCTATCTATCTATCTATCTATCTCAGTCTGTTCATTATCTATCTATCTATCTATCTATCTATCTATCTATCTATTTGGAATCATATCATTATATCTTAGTATTTTCATACCTATCTATCTATCTATCTATCTATCAATGATATGTCAATATCAAGTCTCTTTATATCTATCTATCTATCTCTCTCTCTATCTATATATCTATCTATCTATCTATCTCAGTCTGTTCATTATCTATCTATCTATCTATCTTTTATTTTGTTATGAAAATCAAATAATCTCTCTGACATATCTATTCCATATTCCCATACTGTCAAAATGGAATAGCACATTATTTCTGAGATATTCTATTATCATTTCCTTCCTTCCTTCCTTCCTTCCTTCCTTCCTTCCTTCCTTCCTTCCTTCCTTCCTTTTTCTCACTGAAATCAACTCGTATCTTTCCCACGAGATGAAAACAGAATAGTCCATTATTTATAAGGTATTGGCATAAGATGTTAAAGAATAGTATTTGTTAGTTATTGGAATATATTCCGCAAACAATAGTCTTATACTTGGGCATATATATATATATATATATATATATATATATATATATATATATATATATATATATATATATATATATATATATATATTGAACAATAAAAATATTAAGAAATTAAAATTTTCTTTCATATATATATATATATATATATATATATATACATATATATATATATATATGTTTCTCACGACCGACAAGGTACTGCGATTAAGCTTTTTATTTAATTTTTCTTGTGTTTGAACAAGTGTTTTCTTTTCTGGACACAGAGTGTAGAAACTGCCCAAATGTCCTGTAATTCTGAGCGCTTTCGACTATAGTTTTAGGCATTATCAAGGATGATTTTATTTTTGCTTTTAAATTGGGTGTTTAAATGGGTTATCTTTCTAGAGTTATAGGGGTGTTTTATTTTCCAAACACAGCACTATGTTCTCTCTCTCTCTCTCTCTCTCTCTCTCCGTATATATATATATATATATATATATATATATATATATAGAGAGAGAGAGAGAGAGAGAGAGAGAGAGAAAGCGAGAGAGAGAGAACATAAAAAGAACAATAAGTGTGCGGCTTAATTCAGTGTTGACTGCTTCACACTCTTAATTTTATCTAAAAGTTACTGTATATCAAGTCTCGCAAACCCTCTCCCTGTAAACAGCGTGAATGTTTGCTGGGGCTTGCTATCATTAGTCTCTAGTACTCCCACCACCTTTTCTTTTACTCTTTTTTTTCTCCCTAATTTAGACTTATATATATATATATATATATATATATATATATATATATATATATATATATGAGCAGAATATTTCCCGCCTCTATAGTTTTCTCAGCGGTAACGGAAAAAAGAGATTTATTTAACCGGGGTTATTATTAGTTAAAATACTGTGGGGAAGAAAATTGCAGGCATGATTGAAGCGTGTGGGCCCCGACTGTCGAACTGTTAATTGGTGTGAAAGTTTTCAGTGGCAATTTAGGAACTTCACATAAACCAAATACGCGCCAGAAGAAGAAAGTATGGAAAGTAAAGGGAGAGAAGAAAAAAAAAAGAAAAAGAGAGAAAAGGACGGAAAGACAGAGAAAGAGAATAATTCTATCAGACAGACAGAAGTTTTTTTTTTTTTTTTTTTTTTTTGTTTAAATGCACATCAACTCCTTATGGTTCATTTGATGCCGACATTTAATTTTCTTGGGAATCTTGAAGCAATAAAAATATACCGGATGTAACAGCAAAATTGTCCAGTTGTTAGTTTAAGCTTTGAACAGGCGTGTTCGTAAATTTGAACACGTCTTTATTTTACTGATGTGAGAGTCCACACACACACACACACACGCGCACGCGCGCGCACATATATAAAAAGAAATGGATTATGTACGACAATTATTAATATATATTTTTATAGATACAATTTATTTAAGTAAATGCTATGTTTTTAATTAAACAGTATTAATTGTATTTGCTAAAAAAATATTTTCAGACATTTTCATGTTTATACATTCTTTTTAAAAATATAAATATTTAAGTAAATGCTCCGTTTTATAATAAACAGTATTAACGACATTTTACAGGCCTGAATGCCCGAGAAATTGCCAGAAAATATGCGTCCTTCGACAGGAATCGAACCTGTATCCTATACGGAACACGTCATATAGGCTGACGTGCTTTTATCGATTTCGCCACAGAGGAGCGTTACGGTTAGCCAAGTCGATTTTACTGTTTTTAAACTACAATTCTCCATGATTTTCTCTCGTACATTCATATCTGCTCGATGCGTATCCAAATGTAAACAGATGACGTCACACATTATGAAATGGACAAAATCCGACAATTATTTTAAGACATTTTTTATGTTTATACCTTCTTTTACATCATGGGAAATTGTAGTTTAAAAACAGTAAATTCGACCTTGCTAACCGAACGGTCCTCTGTGGCTCAATCGGTTAAGGCACGTCAGGCTATATGACGGTTCCGTATAGGATACAGGTTCGATTCCCGTCGGAGGACGCATATTTTCTATGACAATTTCTCAGACATTCAGGACGGTAAATGTTGTTAATACTGTTTATTATAAACAGAGAATTTACTTAAATATTTGTATCTATAAAAAGAACGTATAAACATAAAAATGTCTTAAAATAATTTTCGGACTTTGTCCATTTCATAATTCAGAATTATGTATGTGAATCTGTTTATTAGGAGGAGTTCTAATGCCTTCATCTTTGGGCGGTGCAGTGGGGTAAAAGTTGGGTGGCACTCCATTTAATCTGGGACAGTTTTTATATAGGTACTCTTTGTATTAGTTAGATATAAGAAGTATGACGATGTAATGTTAGGGGTTCTGTTCATAATACCAATATCCAAAATACGATTCATGATATTTTAGTGAGTTACTTGACCGAACTGTTATATATCTGTCTTCAATGTTTAAAAAAAACTACTACCTTGTCTCGACGATTCAGTTTCATTTGAATAATGTATCAAATATATAGGCGTGAGTTTATAGTTGGTAATGATATTATTATAACTCTTTCAAAATATATTGTTCTTAAAGAATTATGTTTTATTTTTTTTAATTTGGGCGACAAAAGTATAGCCAGTCTTGTTACTGTGTATTAAGAGAGAATTAAGACGTTTGTCCAAACGCAAAACTCTTTTGTGTTCTTAGATGTATGCGTGTGTGTGTATATACACACACCGAAATATGTTTATATTTACTGACAGTCGAAGGAGGGGTATGTAGCTGAAAAGTCTGTTTTACATAAGTAAGGTAAGGTACGTCAGTTATGTGCCATGCGTGATACACGTATCATGTATCTTCCGATACATGACTGACGAAGCAGATTTTTTCCCCGAAGTAGGTTGCCATTTCTTTCTGCGGTAGACCAGTTGCCATCCAAGGCTAGAGAACCCAGTCTGTCCTGCTATTTAGCTGGGGAAAAAGAAGAGGATTCATACCTTTCCCAAGGTATTAGCACGCCAGACAGTTAGTTATGTGCTATGCGTGATACACGCTTAGGCGATCATGTATCTTCCGATACATGACTGACGAGGCAAATTTTTTTCCCGCAGTAGGTTGCCATTTCTTTCTGTTGTGGAGTTATTTCCACAATAGAACTTGTAGTCGGACTAAATGCGTCCTAAATGGGGTAAACGTACAGAAACGTTAGGAACTTGTAAATAAGTGTTACGCAGAGTAATCGAGTTGTGGTCGTTGATAACTTACTCCTCCCTCGACTACCTACTGACTCCTACTTATAATAGGTGGGAGAGTCTTTTCTCTAGACCAGGTGTCTTTCACTATAACACTTTCTGCGGTAGACCTGTTGCCATCCAAGGCTATAGAACCCGGTCTGTTCTGCTATTACCTGGGGGAGAAGAAGAGGATTCATACCTTTCCCAAGGGTGTTATTAAAATGTAAGTGAATGTAATGGATGTTGACTGGAATTCACACTCGGCTCTCCGAGTCTGAGCCGCTATCCATTACTCAAAATATATAGGCATGTATTTATAGCTGGTAAAAATATTATTACAAATCTTTCAAAATACATTGTTCTTAAAGAATTATGCATGTTTTTTGTTTTGTTTTTTTTTTTTAATTTGGGTGACATTAGTAGAATAAAAGTTATGTCAGGTTTTGTTCCTGTGTAATACGTAAAAATTAGATTGTTTGTCCAAACGCAAATCTCTATTGTGTTCGTAAATGTATGCGTGTGTGTATATACAGACACACCGAAACTTGTCTATATTTTCCGACAGTCGAGGGAGGGGTATGTAGGTTAAGCTGAAAAGTTGTTTTTTTTACATAAGTAAGGTAAGGTACGTACGTAGAGATATACCAACAAACTGACATGAGTGAGAGAAAGGCGGATCGACAAGCAATGGCGCATTCGTAGTGACGGAGCGTGTAATTTGAGTTAAGCGGTTATATGGTTTTTGCATATCTGACACACGATCGCTTCGTGAAGCCCGAGCGCTTCTTTCGAATGTACATGCATTGCCATAATTCTGGCGTACGGAGCTTCCATTGCAAAGACGAGACGGAATGTTTCTGATAATCTATCGACTTTGAACAGACGCCGAGGAGAAATTAGAAATGCCAGTGAAAGATGAGTTATGATTGGAAGGAAGTTTTCTATTCGGTTTTCCGAGATATTTTTTTTTGTTTTTTTGTTGTTTTTTTTTATCCTTTTAGTTTGTTTTAATTTCTCTATTTTGTTTCTTTGTTTTCATTTTCGAATAAATATGCTTTTCGTTTATTTATCGATATGCGTTTTATTTGTTGCAGCGTGATCGATTGTATAGCAACTGATTGATGAGAATTCAGGATTAAGACTGACAAAAAAGAAGAGGAAAAGAAAAAAAAGAGGAAATAATAAAGAAAAAAAAAAGCAACAACTTAACGTACATTTTCATGAAAGTACACCAAACGAAAAAAAGCGATTCTTAAATGAAAGAAAACGATCCGAAATGAATGAACAAAAATAAACGAATTGAAAAATGGTAAAACATCAGAAGAAAAAGAAAGAAAGAAAGACAGAAATAAATAAATAAATAAAGAAATAAAGAAATAAAGAAAGAAAGAAAGAAATAGAAGATTTCTCTTTCGAAAAAAAAAAAAATTGAAAGATTATTAACAATAAAACATTAATGTATACCTGGAAAAATAAAGAGGAATTCTTAAAAGAAAGAAACACGATAAGGAATAAAAATGACTGAAAAAATTGAAAGAATGGAAAAAAGAAGGACTGAAGAAAGAAAATGGTAAGTAAGAAGTAAGGAAGGAAGAAGGAATGGAAAGAAAGGAAGAAAGAAAGAAAGACGCTATAGAATTAGAAATTCAGAGATATAACGATAAGGAAGGAAAGAATTAAAGGAAGAAAATGAAAGAAAAGACAAAGAAAGAAAGAAAAAGAAAGAAAGAAAGAAAGAAAGAAAAAATAAGAAGGAAAGAAATAAAGAAAGGGAAGAAAAGAAAAACAAAGAAAGAAAGAGAAAAATAAATGAATAAATAAATAATGAAAGAAAGAAAGAAAAGGAAGGAAAAAGAAATAAAGAAAGAAAGAGAAAGAAAGACAAAAAAAAGAAAAAGAAAAAAAGAAGAAAAAGAGAAATGAAAAAGAAGGAAAGAAAAAAGAAAGAATACAAAAAATGAAAAAAAGAGAGATACAATAAAAAGGGGAAAGAAAGAATAATAAAAGCAAAACTAACAAATTAACCTAAATCTGCATGAAAGGAAAAATAAAAGATCTACATAAGTGAACAAAAGTTAGTGCTGAATAAAAATGGACGAAAGAAAAGAAAGAAAGAGAGGCGAAAGAAAAACAATAATGACAATAAACCAATTTACGTCTATTTGAATGAAAGAAACATCTTAAAGAATGAAAAATAAAAGTGAGATATGAAGCAGATTAAAAAAAAGTGAAATGTAAAGAAGTAAAAAAGGATTAACATAAGTTAGGAAAAAAGAAAGAAAAGGGGATAGAGGAAAAGAAAGAAAGAAAGAAAGAAAGAAAGAAAGAAAGAAGGAAAGAAAGAAAGAAAAGGGGGACAGAGGAAAAGAAAAAAGATGTATTTCAACAGGAAAGAAAGAAAGAAAGAAAGAAAGAAAGAAGGAAAGAAAGAAAGAAAGAAAGAAAGAAGGAAAGAAAGAAAGAAAGAAAGAAGGAAAGAAAAAAGAAAGACCGAAAATGTAAGAAAAATTAAAAAGAAATAAAGAAAGACAGAAAGAAAAAGAGGCAACGCGAAGAAAAGAAAAATAAATAAATAAAGAAAGAAAGAAAGAAACAAACAAACAAAGAAGCAAAGAAAAAATAAAAAAGAAGAAAGGAAATAAAGGAAGGGAGAGAAGGAAAGATAAAATGAAGAAAGAATTAAAGGAAATAAAGAAAGAAAGAAAGAAAGAAAAGAGAAGGAAAAAAGAAAGACCGAAAATGTAAGAAAAATTAAAAAGAAATAAAGAAAGACAGAAAGAAAAAGAGGCAACGCGAAGAAAAGAAAAATAAATAAATAAAGAAAGAAAGAAAGAAACAAACAAACAAAGAAGCAAAGAAAAAATAAAAAAGAAGAAAGGAAATAAAGGAAGGGAGAGAAGGAAAGATAAAATGAAGAAAGAATTAAAGGAAATAAATAAAGAAAGAAAGAAAGAAAAGAGAAGGAAAAAAGAAAGACCGAAAATGTAAGAAAAATTAAAAAGAAATAAAGAAAGACAGAAAGAAAAAGAGGCAACGCGAAGAAAAAATAAATAAATAAATAAAGAAAGAAAGAAAGAAACAAACAAACAAACAAAGAAGCAAAGAAAAAATAAAAAAGAAGAAAGGAAATAAAGGAAGGGAGAGAAGGAAAGACAAAATAAAGAAAGAATTAAAGGAAATAAAGAAAGAAAGAAAGAAAGAAAAGAGAAGGAAAAAAGAAAGACCGAAAATGTAAGAAAAATTAAAAAGAAATAAAGAAAGACAGAAAGAAAAAGAGGCAACGCGAAGAAAAGAAAAATAAATAAATAAAGAAAGAAAGAAAGAAAGAAACAAACAAACAAAGAAGCAAAGAAAAAATAAAAAAGAAGAAAGGAAATAAAGGAAGGGAGAGAAGGAAAGACAAAATAAAGAAAGAATTAAAGGAAATAAATAAAGAAAGAAAGAAAGAAAAGAGAAGGAAAAAAGAAAGACCGAAAATGTAAGAAAAATTAAAAAGAAATAAAGAAAGACAGAAAGAAAAAGAAACAACGCGAATAAAAGAAAAATAAATAAAGAAAGAAAGAAAGAAAGAAAGAAACAAACAAACAAAGAAGCAAAGAAAAAATAAAAAAGAAGAAAGGAAATAAAGGAAGGGAGAGAAGGAAAGACAAAATAAAGAAAGAATTAAAGGAAATAAATAAAGAAAGAAAGAAAGAAAAGAGAAGGAAAAAAGAAAGACCGAAAATGTAAGAAAAATTAAAAAGAAATAAAGAAAGACAGAAAGAAAAAGAGGCAACGCGAAGAAAAGAAAAATAAATAAATAAAGAAAGAAAGAAAGAAACAAACAAACAAAGAAGCAAAGAAAAAATAAAAAAGAAGAAAGGAAATAAAGGAAGGGAGAGAAGGAAAGATAAAATGAAGAAAGAATTAAAGGAAATAAAGAAAGAAAGAAAGAAAGAAAGAAAAGAGAAGGAAAAAAGAAACAAAGTAGCAAAGAAAAAAGAAAAAAGAAGAAAGGAAATAAAGGAAGGAAGAAAGAAAGAGAAGGAAAGATAATATAAAGAAATAATTAAAGGAAATAAAGAAAAAAAGAAAGAAAGAAAAAAAGACAGAATGAGAAGGTAAGAAAGAGAATGAAAGCGAAGAAAATAAAAAAGAAAGAAAGAAGAAAGAAAGAGAAGGAATTAGAGAAAAAAGAAAGAAAGTGAAGGAATTAAAGAAAAAAGAAAGACAGGGAAGGAAAGCATAACCAAAGAAAGAGAAGGAAAAAAAGAAAGAAAGAATAAAATAAACGAATAAAGAAAGAAAGAAAGAACGAGGTGAAAAGAAAAATATGAAGAAAAAATTAAAGGAAATAAATAAAGAAAGAAAGAAAGAAAAAGGAAAGAGAAGGTAAGAAAGAGAAAGAAAGCGAAGGAAATAAAAAAGAAAGAAAGAAAGAAAGAAGAAAGAAAGAGAAGGAAGTAAAAAAGAAAGAAAGAAAGAATGAAAGAATAACCAAAGAAAGAAAAGGGATAAAAGAAAGAAAGAAGAAAATAAACGAATAAAGAAAGAAAGAACGCGGCGGAAACAAAAAATAAAGAAAAAATAAATAAAAAAGAAAGAAAGATGAAGAAGAAAGGAGAGCCGTGAACAGGTTGTATGATGCCCAGAAAGCGTAGTATAAAGAAATAGATTTTAAAAAAATAACAAAAAAGAAATGAAGAAAATAACGAGAAAAATTAATAAAAAAGAAATGTCGACAAAGAAAGCAAGAAACGAGTATGTGAAGAAAGAGAAAGAATTTGGGACGACGATAAGGGAACGAAAATTGAAATCTGATCTTAAATAAAATAGGAAACAGACGACGTGAATGATTTTGAGAAGTTGGAAAACGACAAAAAAATAAATAAAAGAAAGAAAGAACTGTCTGGAAAAAAAAGTTACGAAAAGGAAAAATAAGGAGTAACATAAAAAAAATAAAAAACAGAAGAAAAAAAAATGAAAAAAAAATCGATGCCTCAGAGAAAATATGCTTTTGAATACAAAATTGTAAATAAGGTTAAAATGAATGAATACATTATAGAATTCAGAAGGAAACCGCAAAGGAAAAAGCCGGGAGTTAGTTACCAAAAAAAAAAAAAAAAAAAAAAAGGGTTTGGGAATAAGAAGAAAGAAAAAAAGTCATCGTGAATGACAATCGAATGAACAAGTCGTATTTAACTTTGCTCACGGTTATACTAAAATTTCCCGCGGGTTTATTCACATCGTAAAATCCAAATATTCATAAAAGCCTAAAAACAAATATAAAAATTTTATTATACATATTTGATAAGCGCGGCTAAAATCTTTCTATTTGGAAAGCACGATATGGTTGGAAGGAAGTTCAAAATAAAAGAAGCATTTAGTGAATGAAACGCCGAAAAAAGAGAAATAGAAAGAAAGGGAAGAAAAGGATGAAGAAGAAATGGCGGGAGATGAACAGATTGTAATATTAACGGAATGTTAATATAAAACAGTCCTGGTTAACTGTTTCCTGATTCGGCATTCGTTGACCGAACAGCTTGTCCAAATGTTGGTTGAAATTTATAAAATGCTTCCTTTAAAATAATTTTGTTCAGGAAAGTAGGTTTCTTAAGTTCACTAGCTATTATCGGAATGGAAAGATCCGAGAAAAAGTAATTAGAAACGCAGTAGAAAAAGGAAAAGAAAAAGAAAGATAGATAGATAGATAGATAGATAGATAGATAGATAGATAGATATGAACGGACGTAGATAGATAGATAGATAGATAGATAGATAGATAGATAGATATGAACGGACATAGATAGATAGATAGATAGATAGATAGATAGATAGATAGATAGATAGATAGATAGATATGAACGGAAATAGATAGATAGATAGATAGATAGATAGATAGATAGATAGATAGATATGAACGGACATAGATAGATAGATAGATAGATAGATAGATAGATAGATAGATAGATAGATAGATAGATAGATATGAACGGACATAGATAGATAGATAGATAGATAGATAGATAGATAGATAGATAGATAGATATGAACGGACATAGATAGATAGATAGATAGATAGATAGATAGATAGATAGATAGATAGATAGATAGACAGATAGATAGATAATGAACAATGAGATAGATAGATATATAAATAGATAGATAAATAGATAGATAATGAACAATGAGATAGATAGATAGATAGATAGATAGATAGATAGATAGATAATGAACAATGAGATAGATAGATAGATAGATAGATAGATAGATAGATAGATGGATAGATAGATAGATAGATAGATAGACAGATAGATAGATAGATGGATAGATAGACAGATAGATAGATAGACAGATAGATGCAAAGAACAGAAGAATAAACTCATAAAGTAATCAGAAACATAAAAATAACGAAAAGAAAAATAATAGGGAAGAAAGAAAGAAAGGGTGACAGATAGAAAGATAGAAAGAAAGAAAGAACGGAAGAAAGAATTAATAGAATAGTTAGAAACAATAGAAAAAGACAAACCGAACAGAAAAAGAAACATAAGGAAGAGAAAAAAGAAATTTAGAAAGAAAGAAACAAAGAAAGAAAGAACAAAAAAGAGAAAGAAAGAAAGAAAGAGAGAGAAAGAAAGAAGCGGTTAAGAAATTAGAAACATCGCAAAAAAAAGACAAAAACGAAAAGAAAGAAAAAGAGAAAGAAAGAACACAAAAAGAGAAAGAAAGGAAGAACAAAGAAAAGGAAGAACCAATGAAGTAATTAGAAACACAGCAGAAAAAATACAAAAACGTAAAGAAAGAAAAAGAAAGAGAAAGAACACAAAAACAGAAAGAAAGAAGCGGTAAAGTGATTAGAAATGTGGTTGTAAAAGGACAAAAAGAAGAAGGAAAAAAAAAGAAAAATTAAATGAATTGAGGGAAAGAAAGCGAAAATGAAAAAAAGAAACTATCGAAAAAGAAAAAGAATGAACCCATACAGAAATCTGAAACGTAGTAGAAAAAAGAAAAAGAGAAAAAAAAAGAAAACGAAAAGAAGAAACAAGAAAAGAAAACGAACGAACTGAAGGAAAGTTAAGAACTGGCAAACAAGAGAAAGGAAGGAAAATACAAAACTTCCTATCGATTAATCATCAGTCATCAACCTTGATTGAAATTCGATTAATCATCTAAATGTACGAGTCTTCGGAGCGCGATTTCCCCCTAACACGACAATCTTGTCCACCCCTAAAAGAAAAGTCATTTGGTGCTACCGTGATGGAAATGGGTTTCGAATTATCTACAGCTAAACAATTTCGATATGCTCGTTACCATTTCCCGTCTAAAGCATAAGGCCACTGGAGTGAACTGAATTCATTACAGTAACGAAGTCCTGCGTGACACCCATAGCTAGAAATGAAGGCAAAACAGAATAAAGAATAGATTTAGTGGGAATAGGATCTCAGTAATTATTACCGTATAAATACTTTGCAAATGTTATCTTCTATCGGAATTCACTGGTAATGATTTAAAATATAAAAATGTAGTAGAAAATATTTTAATATAGGATATCATTAAAAATTATTTTTTACTATAAGAATGAAGTGGGAAAGATTTTACTATAATAATGCATTGGAAATTATTTTACTATAATAATGCACTGGAAATGATTTTACTATAAAAATACATTGGAAATGATTTTACTATAAGAATGCATTAGAAATGATTTTACTATAAAAATGCATTGGAAATGATTTTACTATGAGAATGCATTGGAAATGATTTTACTATAAAAATGCATTAGAAATGATTTCACTATAAGAATGCATTGGAAATGATTTTACTATAAAAATGCATTGGAAATGATTTTACTATAAGAATGCATTGGAAATGATTTTACGATAATAATGCACTGGAAATGATTTTACTATAAATATGCATTGGAAATGATTTCACTATAAGAATGCATTGGAAATGATTTTACTATAAGAATGCATTGGAAATGATTTTACTATAAAAATGCATTGGAAATGATTTTACTGCAAGATTGCATTGGAAATGATTTTACTATAAAAATGCATTGAAAATGATTTTACTATAAGAACGCATTGGAAATGATTTTACTATAAGAATGCATTGGAAATGATTTTACTATATGAATACATTGGAAATGATTTTAACTGTAAGAATGCACTCGTAAATATCTTTTACTATAATGACTATGTCCTTAGAGATAACTTTTGCTACAACAGTTCATTGAATAAAATTGAAATATGTAAAAACATTGAAAATCAGAAAAAATTGTTTACCTACTGCGAAATATACTACATGTTTACAAATATAAATATAAGTGACAAATAATTACCTGATCCCGAAACAAGTAAATACATATCGAGTAAAATGTAAGCTATTAATATATATCTATCGCAGAATCTATGAAAAGTTATGGATTAAAATATAAATGACCTATATCTACCTATCCAGAAATCAATGAATGTTTATAGTTTGAGTTACAAACGAGCAATATTTACCTATCCTCGAACCAAGACGTTGTTCATAGACTCAAATATAACCGAGCATTATTTACCTATCCTCGAACCAAGACGTTGTTCATAGACTCAAATATAACCGAGCATTATTTACCTATCCTCGAACCAAGACGATGTTCATAGACTCAAATATAACCGAGCATTATTTACCTATCCTCGAACCAAGACGTTGTTCATAGACTCAAATATAACCGAGCAATATTTACCTATCCTCGAACCAAGACGTTGTTCATAGACTCAAATATAACCGAGCAATATTTACCTATCCTCGAACCAAGACGTTGTTCATAGACTGAACTATGACCGAGCAATATTTACCTATCCTCGAACCAAGACGTTGTTCATAGACTCAAATATAACCGATCAATATTTACCTATCCTCGAACCAAGACGTTGTTCATAGACTGAACTATAACCGAGCAATATTTACCTATCCTCGAACCAAGACTTTGTTCATAGACTCAAATATAACCGAGCATTATTTACCTATCCTCGAACCAAGACGTTATTCATAGACTCAAATATAACCGATTAATATTTACCTATCCTCGAACCAAGACGTTGTTCATAGACTCAAATATAACTGAGCAATATTTACCTATCATCGAATCAAGATATTATTTATACACTGAAATATATAAACGATCAGCATTTACCTATCCTCAAACCAATCAAATATTTATTGACTCAAGTTAATGCAAAAAAAATTTGCCTATCCGTAAAATATGAAATTTTTCTTCTCAATAAATAAATGTCAAATTTTGTCTGTGCGTCCTTGTGTACGAAACTTCTCGAGACTCGAGCCACACCTACTCTGAAGAAACATATACATTTTTGGCATCAGGATGACCCCAGAATTGAAAATCTGCCCTTCATTTGATGTTTAAACATCCAGCATTGGGATTTCTGTCCCGATGGTGAAGGAACATTTAAAAATTCAAATTTTAAATTAAATGGAAAACAATAACTGATTTTAAACGTTTTTAACTTATTTTGTGTTCAAAGTAACTACAAAATCTTTGTGAAGTGAGGATATCAATTTTATTTCTTCAAAATGTCAAGGACTCAGAGTTCAAATGAGAGATTTCTTGACATGAAGTTTTGAAGTTCCGCAGAGTTTGAGATTTGCAGAACATCAGTTTTCAATTTGTGATTAAAATTTAGGTAATTGGAAATTCGGCTAAACGGGACTTTCGATCCAGATCGAGCTTTTGGCCGGAATTTGACTTGTAGCCTGAATCAGAGTTAAAGCGAGGTTTTCAAGTTCCATAGAGTTTATTGAGGTATTCAAAATTATTTCTTCAAAATTATGATTGCTGTTTTCTAAGAGTGGACCAGAGGAGTTACCTTGTCGGAGTTAGCTCCTCGTCAGTTTCCTTAATCCTTCAACAGGGGTCTCTCTCCCCTGGCTATAAATACTAGCTGACCCTTCTCTCTCTCTCTCTCTCTCTCTCTTTCTCTCTCTCTCTCTCTCTTTCGACTCAGGCCTTGGGCCGCTACCTCGCACGGAGACGAGGTACAATCGTTCTTTGTCCACTTACACCAATGTGTGACCTCTCACAGTACAGCGTTTCCCAAATTCTGGGAACACGCTAAGAACAATACACGTACGTACGAACACTCAACAACACACACATAATTTCTCCATACAAACACTATGTAACTTTTCATGTCTTTGTGTAACTCGTTATTAATATATATTTGTTTACCCATGTATATCGGTCTTGTTTGTTTTCTTTGTCTTCCTTGGACTTCATTGAAGTCCAACATTCCTATGTAGCTGGACCGACCAGCAGGAAATCTTAACCCAGAGATATCTCGTCACATCTTCACCCCCACGGCCCTCTACAACCTTAAAAATGGAACGGAGTCCGGCTTTTAAGCTAGTTCAATAAAAATAACATGTTTTTATCTATGGCGAAAGAAAATAAATGGCTTTCGACTCAAATATAAGCCACCACAATTTGCTTATCCCTGAAAAATGTAAAGGCTTACAATCAATATAATCGACTCGTGTTTATCTATTGCGAAATAAAGAAAATGCATGAAAATCAAATATAAACCAATACAATGTGTCTATCGGTGAAAAAAAAAAAGAAAGAAAATACATTTATTATCATAGACTTGTTTTATCTAATGCTTACAGAATCTAGGATAAGCGACCAATAATTACCTGTCCCCGTGCCAAGTAAATACTTATAGACTAAAATGTAAATGACTAATATTTACTTATCAACCAATCAATGAATAGTCATAGATTCAAGTATAAGCGACCAATATTTTCGTAACTCCGAACAACATTAATGATTAAAGACATCTCATTTATAAGCAAGACATTCGATCTCCGAATCACGTAAATATTTACAAACTCAAAGATAAGCGATCAATATTTGCCTGTACCCGAATCAATGAATTGTTATAGACTCAAATATAAACAATGAATATTTACATATCTTCGAACTAAGGAAATGTTTATACGGTCTAATATCAGACGTGCTTTGACCTCTCGGCTACGAAGTGCGTCAATGGCCAGGCAAAATCTGAATAGTTCCTTTAAATACATCTTTTTCTCCGACTTTCGAAATAAACATATCTGCTCAATTCCGTATCCTAAGGTAAACAAAGCAATTTCTAAAGAAAGGAATAGATTTTTTTAAAATTTTAATCCGACAGATTTTCTTACTTAAGCGTTATTTTTAGTGGATTCTGTAGCCTCAGATCAATACTGTTGGATAAATAAACGGAGCGTCTACTCAAATACGGGTATCCACTAAAAATAACGTTTAAGTAATAAGAAACTGGCGGATTAATAAATAAGAAGTCCATTCTGCTCTTTACAAAATAAAGCTTATGAATTTTCTACTGTAGTTAGTTTTTTTTTTTGTTTTTTTTTTTTAAGCGTATCACCCCAAGCAAGGCCGGTGGCCACTATCACGCATGGGGTTACAGAAGGGTTGGAGGAAGGGCAGATAGGAGTGGCAAAGGAAGGGATGTGGAGAAAGAGAAGGACGGAGGGTCAATCGAGGCAGGGTGTTACGGGAGATATAGAGCGAGAGCAGATAGGAATGAAATGTAAGGAAGTGGATAGATCAAGGCAATTGGAGATGACGATTGACGCTACACTTAAACCGTTGGAGATTGTATTTGTCAGGGAAACAGTAATAGGGAAGGGAGTTCCATAGGCGAGATGTGCGAGACATGAAGCTATTGGAGTAGAAAAGACGTCTACATCTAACAGTTTCAACGGTGAAGGGGTGGGAACGGGATGCCAGCCTCGTAGGACGCTTAAATTCACGAGGCTTAGGGACAAGCGAAAGCAACTCCTCAGAGCAATTACCGTGGAAGTACTTGTAGAAAAGGCAGAGCGATGCAACATCGCGTCTGTGAGAGAGCGACTGCAGGCGAGATGACAGATCAGGGCCAATCACATTGCATATCCGTCTCTGGATCTTATCAAGAACCCTGAGGCAACACGCAGGGGCCCCAGACCATAAATGGCAGCAATACTCCATGCAAGGTCGAATGGTAGACTTATAGACTTGGAGGATTTTACTGTGAGACGACTCGAACATATTAAATTTTAACCATCCGGACTGTGTTACTATGGTTGACTGATGCAATTTTGGTATTAAAAAAATTATAGTCGAGAAGAGGAAAGCTATGACGCCGCACAATGATGTCAGATTTTTGCGTTAAGCTGAAGACACTTTTGAAAATAGTTATTTTTAATGGAAAAGCAATAAAATTATTTTGAACTTGAAAATAAAATAAGACATTTTTGGTGGATATTCGTATTTGAGTAGACGCTCCGTTTATTTATTAAACAATGTATACTGGAGTAATGAATAGTGGCTCGGATTGAGGAATCGGAGACCCGAGTTCGAATTCCAGTCGAATCCATTACATTCACTTACGTGCTAATACCTTTGGGAAAGGTATGAATCCTCTTCTTCTCCTTCCAGCTATGGGTAAATAGCAGGACAGACTGGGTTCTATAGCCTTGGATGGCAACTGGTCTACTGCAGAAAGAAATGGCAACCTACTGCGGGAAAAAATCTGCCTCGTCAGTCATGTATCGAAAGATACATGATCGCCTAAGCATGACACATAACTGACTGATACTTATTTATTTTCGTCTACCACCCTGAATATTCGATAAATCTTATTAGAGAAAAATGTTAGAATATTCTGCCCAGTAGACGAAAATAAATAAATCTACTGTTTAATAAGTAAACGGAGCGTCTACTCAAATACGGGTATCCACTGAAAATAACGTTTAAGTAATAAAAATCTCTCGGGTTAATAAAAAAAGAAATTCATCCCTTTCTTTAGAAATTGCTTTGTTTACTTTAGATTTTGAAACTAAGCAGATATGTTTATTTCGAGAGCTGAAGAAAAATACGTATTTAAAGGCGCAGTCAAATATGAACGATCAATATTTATTTATCCCCGAAGCACGCAAATGCTTATATTGAGTCTAAGTATAATAAAAAAAACTATCGTAATTCCCCATGTATAATACGCCCTCATCCATAATACGCACCCCTAGAATTGTGTTGAAAGTGTGGGGAAAAGCTTCTATTCACGAATAATACGCACCGCTTGTTTGGTAATCGAGCCCTATAAATTGTACCTCACCAATTTCAGTCAGCGTTTCCTACACTTATTTTTAAAAAATGGTTTTAAGCATAGAATAATATTATTCTAATTTAGTTTTATAATAATTCTTATTTTATTTTACATTTGTAAGTATTGTTAGGTACTTATGATTGTATTTGACATCAGACCTAATGTGGCAGCAATATTGAATGCACGGGGCTGTTATTCATGATGGCGGTAGTCCTTGAGTATAGAATCCAGAGGTTGGCAGTGAATATTTCGAAGACAGTAGGGAAGCGTAGTTCAGGTTAGCAGTGGATATCCCGATAAAGTAGCAGAGCGTAGTTCAGTAGTTTTCCCTTCTGTTCATTCGCTTGACAGGTTCGCATTGGACATTCGGAGAGAAGGAAACAAAATGGCCGCCTTTATACACGACGGATTGAATATTTCACGTCTCCTGATTGCTTAACCTTCTTTTGGGGAACTATAAAGTGAGTCAAGTCATTTGGGTTGGCTCACTAGTATACAATGGTACACAAAAATTGTAACACGGGCGAATGCTAGTTTTTTTTTTGTATATGTACAAGATGGAATCTGACGAGAAAAGAAATTCTGGCACGACACAGTGACCCAACTTTCCTGAGATATAGATCCTCTAATATGCCAGTGAAAGTTGGACAATTTCCTCACTGACTAGGGAAAAGACGAAAGCTTACGGACATATGTTGAAAAGATTTGTTCCCTAAGTTAAGCAACGTCGAGCTTGGTCAGTTACTGGATCGATGGACCTTTAGGAATACCAGGTGCTGTACGCTTGGATGTGCAGATGGTGTAATGAATAATGGAATTGTTAATCGGAGAGCTGAGTTCCAATTCCAGTTGGGTTCGTTATATTCACTTACACACAAATACTATTGGAAAATGTAGGAATCTATCTCTTCTCTCCCATGTATGGGTTAATTACTAAGACTTGTATCACTAAGCAATTATTATTTCACTCCAAAATTTTTTACAATACAAAAATATTTTCTAGCGTTAAATAAACTGCAAAGGGTTGATAAACCGGAGAAAAAGAATGAATCAATCAATGAAATACTGATTAGCTACACAGGCATGTCTTTTAGATTTATTTACATTCTCTCAGATATAAATGTATAGAAACTACAGTGGCCCGAAAGTGAGGGGTCAATTTACATATTGATTTTAATATAGAATTCGTCCTCCACTTTATATCCACATTATAAATTCTTGTTTGTTGATAAGCCGTAGAAAAGGAATCAATCAATGAAATACTAATTAGCTACACAGGCATGTCTTTTAGATTTATTTACATTCTCTATATAAATGTATAGATACTACAGTGGCCACAAAGTGAGGGATCAGTTTATATATTGATTTTAATATAGAATTTGCCCTCCACTTTATATCCACATTATAATTTCATGTTTGTTAAGCCGTAGGAAAGGAATCAATCAATGAAATACTGATTAGCTACACAGGCATGTCTTTTAGATTTATTTACATTCTCTGGAATATAAATGTATAGATACTACAGTGGCCACAAAGTGAGGGATCAGTTTATATATTGATCTTGATATAGAATTGGTCCTCCACTTTATATCCACATTGTAATTTCTTGTTTGGCGATAAGCCAGAGAAAATGAAATACTGATTAGCTACACAGTCATGTCTTTTAGATTTATTGGCATTCTCTGGAATATAAATGTATAGAAACTAATGCGATCACAAAGTGGGGGATCAGTTTATATATTGATCCCCCACTTTATATCCACATTAGAATTTCTTGTATTGTTTATCAACTTCTGATTAGGTATGAATGCACCTGTTTTCCCCCCAGCTATGGGTTAATTATATCGCTCAAATATTATTATCCAAAAAACGAACAAAAAAAATTTCTTACAATCTATATAATAAATGCGAATGTTAGTGTGTCACTGTGTCACTGTATCACATTTTTTTCATATTTACTCCTCGAGGCCGTAACCCACCATGTCATATTATTTTGGAATCAGACTGACTGCGTGAGCAAATTAGAAACATTCCGGATGCGGACCCTCAATCCTGAAATTTTGGATTCCCAAGTTTTCATTACTACGATTGTTCACAATCTGAAATGTTTTCTGGTTTTAAATAACTTGGAAAGGGTTTGATAAGCCGTAGAAAACGAATCAATCAATCTAGTGGCAGCAGAAATGTGGTTCTACAGAAGGATACTGAGAATTGAATGGACGTCGCGAGTAAACAACAAGTAAAGTCTTATTGGAAATGTCATTAGGACGAAAACTAATATTTACAGTCAGGAAAGGCCAGCTGAACTTCCTTGGACATTCCACAGGGTATATTGAAGGCAAGAGAGATAGGGGAATCCATCGAGACACTTAGCTGACGGGCTTATGTGAATGGAGTACAGAAGAACTACGAAGAGCGTATGTCTTGATGGAAGGTGGGAAGAAGAAGAAGAAGAAGAAGAAGAAGAAGAAGAAGAAGAAGAAGAAGAAGAAGAAGAAGAAGAGCTTGTGTCAATGATTGGCAGAATAACTGCTAAGAGCGTATGTCTTGATGGAAGGTGAGAAAAAGAAGAAGAAGAAGAGGGGGAGGAGGAGGAGGAGAAGAAGAAGAAGAAGAAGAAGAAGAAGAAGAAGAAGAAGAAGAAGAGGAGGAGGAGGAGGAGAAGAAGAAGAAGAAGAAGAAGAAGAAGAAGAAGAAGAAGAAGAAGAAGAAGAAGAAGAAGAAGAAGAAGAAGAAGAAGAAGAAGAAGAAGAAAAAGAAGAAGAAGAAAGCATTGCTCTCAGTTGGCTATTTATGTAATATTAAATGTCAGAATTATTTTCGGAGATATCTTCTAATTTTCTATTTGCGAATAAAGAAACAAATGTATTTCTCAATAAAACGCATTAAACCATCAGTCGGTAAACAGTGTTGCTTGCGAAAGACGCCTTCAGTCTCTTTTAATGGAGAAAATATCTTCAAATATCGCCAAACTGTCGCTTTCAAATCTTCACTGCCGTCCGAAAAATACCATTTTTCTGCGTACATTAATGCAAAATTTACATCATTTTTTATTTTAACAAAAATATTTTATTCATATCAGGCTTGCGACCATATCATTTTGAAACACCAGTTTTCGTACGATCACCGAAGTTAAGCAACGCCAGGTCTATTCATTACCTAGATGGGTGACAGCTTGGAAAAACGAGGTTGTATGGAAAGTGTAAGTGATAAAATACGATATCGAGTTCCGAACACGCAATGGACGAGCGAATGGGACATTCTAAAAGACAATTAAATAATTAAATACATAGAGCGTTCGTTGAAACACCGGTCCCCGTACGTTTATCGAGATTAAGCAACGCCGAGCTTGTTCATTGCCTAGATGGGTCACCCATCTAGGTGACACACTAGCATTCGCATTTATTATATAGATTGTAAGAGCTGGGGTTTTTTGTTCGATTTTTGGATAATAATGTTTGAGCGATATAATTAACCCATAGCTGGGGGCGGAAACAGGTGCATTTATGCCTAATCAGAAGTTGATAAACAATGCAAGAAATTCTAATTTGGATATAAAGTGGGGGATCAATATATAAACTGATCCCTCACTTTGTAACCACATTAATTTCTATATATTTATATTCCAGAGAATGCCAATATATCTAAAAGACATGACTGTGTAACTAATCAGTATTTCATTTTCTCCGGCTTATCGACAAACAAGAAATTATAATGTGGATATAAAGTGAAGGACCAATTCTATATCAAGATCAATATATAAACTGATCCCTCACTTTGTTGCTAATGTAGTTTCGATACATTTATATTCCAGAGTATGTAAATAAATTTAAAAGACATGCCTGTGTAGCTAATCAGTATTTCATCGACTGATTCGTTTTCTACGGTTTATCAACAAAAAGACAATATAATAGTGTGAGTGCTATCGAAGGGGTCTGACACCAGTATTGTTCAACGGCGTTAATATAGTTGTATCTGCGATTACAAAGTCTCTACTACAACGAGCAGTTTGACAGTGACAACGAGTATTCATTGACATTACAAAAGTGGCAACGAGAGTTCGTTGACGTGACAAAATTTATTGAAACATTTCTTTGTCAAAGGGCATTTCTCATATGGGAATTATCGTGGCGTCTAATTGATCAATATACAGATTATTATCCAGATTACTATTCAATGGTTACTTTTCGAGCGAGTATTATCGATCAAGTACTATTAGTGCAAGTGTTATTCGAAGGCGTTTGGCAAAAGTATTGTTCAACGGCGTTACTATAGTTATATTACAAAGTCTCTACTACAACAAGCATTACGAAAGTGACAACGAGTGTTCGCTGACATTACAAAAGGGAGAAATAAAAAAAAAAGACAAAAGTTATTAAGAGCTACAAAGGACAGGAAATTGTGGAGAGCCATCAACGCCAAATAACGCATTGAGGTAAAACAAAACAAACCAATCCAAACCTTACGTGTCCATTGAAAGCATTAACATGTATTCGGAAATCTCTCGTATGCAAAATTGTCTACCATAAACTGAACAGAAGATATTTTTAATGCTATTTTTTCTTCATATTATTGCTTTCTTCTTTTGTTTTTTCTTTCTCTTTCTCAAAGTTTGTAAAACTTACTTGACTTCGTCCTTAAACTCGGAACGTTGTTTGATGTCATATCTATAGGGAATGTCCCGGTATTGATTGAGAGAATGTTTTATTATCAAGCAAATATAAGATTCCATGTTACTAAGAACATAGACAGATACGCCATTTCTTTCAACGTTTTAGCAAAAGAAGCGGTTTGACGAAAAAAATATCGACAATCCAACTTACTATGTCTTGTCTGCATCTATCTAGCTGTCTATCGATCACTACATCGATTTTATTTATAGCTGATTGCTTTATTTATGGGAATATATATATATATATTGTTTTATTTATTAGGAATATATATATATACTTTTTATTTATATATACATATATATATATATATATATATATATATATATATATATATATATATATTAACTGATTTATAATATGTTTTTTTCGCTACACAGTAATAACCATGTTTCAAAAAATGAAGCAGAAAACTAAAAACTTCAAATTTAATTATATAATTAAATTAAAAGCATTAGTTCCGTTTCATCTTCAAGCGAATTTTGGAATAACTTATTTTTAAAATTTTCTGAGTTTTAAACGCACATATAAATTCGTAATTTCCTGTTTCCAAGGATACAGAGAAATCCAATCATTCAGACAGGGGCGGTAGCGTGTTCATTTTTATTACCTATTGTTGTATCAATTATGAGTTACGTTCGAAGAAGGGGTTAAGTTTAGGGGGTATTTTTCAACGAATTCTGATATCCGTTAAACGCATTTATATATCTTACTGTTCTTCCTATATATATATATATATATATATATATATATATATATATATATATATATATATATATAGTTATACGTTATTTATATATGCAGAAATATTTAAGTAAATGCTCTGTTTATAATAAACTGTATTACGTCCTGAACGTCCGAGAAATTTCATAGAGAATATGGGTCCTCCGACAGGAATAGAACCTTTATCCTACACGGAACCATCATATAGCCAGATGTGCTATACCAGTTTAGCTAGAAAGGCGCGTATAGTTAGCAAGGTCGATTTTACTGCTTTTAAGCTACAAATTTCCCAAGATTTCCCTCGAGCGTCCACATTTGCTCGAAGCGGGTGTTAGCCTAAACAAATGACGTCAAACACTACAAGTCCGACAATTAATTTAATATGTTTTATTGTTATACGTTCTTTATATAGAGACAAATATTTAAGTAAATACTCTGTTTATAATAAACAGTATTAACAACATTTACCGGCATGAACGTCCGAGAATTTGTCATAGAAAATATTTGTCCCCCCGACAGGAATCGAACCGCTATCCTACACCGAACCGTCATATAGCCTGACGTGCCATACCAATGTATCTACGACGGAGCGTCTGGTCAGCTTTTAAATCTTTATTATAATCAGAGCATTTACTCAAATATTTGTGTATATATAAATAACGTATGACAATAAAATATATTAAAATAATTTCATATATATATCGCACAAACACATATATGACATATATATATATGTATCCCACACAGACACATATATGCGCATCCACTACCAGGAATTGAAAGCCGGCCAGTTACGTTATTAAGCAAACGTCATACCAACTGTAACACGGGCCCCGGTTACAATGAGGTAACGAATATATATGAATATATGAATATATATATAGTAAGGTAAACAATCCGTTCGTATATAATCCAAGTGATTCCTAGTAATATGAAAATATTAGAACTGATCCACAAAGAGAGCTTTAATTATTTTATTTAATTTATACCGAGCAATATAATTAATAAACAAATCTGTTTTACCTCATATGGGGAATAGAATATTTCGGCAGACGATGAAAGTAGTCGTCTGTCTTTTCAACCCCGGTGTGAATTGAAATGAAGTTCATGTCTGTAAGGATTTAGCAGTTAACTGGGAGGAATTGAGATTGGAAGATAAAGGCTCAAATCAAAACTTAACTTGCCGAAAAACACCTAATATATAGTAAACCTGCCGAAAACACCTGATACAGAGAAACTCCGATCGGATATCCTTATCGAGCCAGTAACATTGGACCCCATCTGGACCATTTTTCTACTTTTCTATGGTCCCATTTTTAGTTTAACGGAGTTGTTTTGTGGCGTGTAAAGAGGCGTAGACGTTTACGGTTTTTAAAGCCTTTCTGCCGGAGATGTCATCTTATGGTTCCTGAGCTGCATTCTGCGCCCGTAACGGAGACCCGAAGAGGGACTGGCATGGCCAAGAACGTATTCCAAAAGCTGGACAGAGTATTGCGAGACAGGAGGATTTCTTTGGCGACAAAGTAAAGAGTACTGAGCTGCTACGTGACATCTGTCCACCTATACGGCGGCGAATGTTGGACGATCTAATCAAAGATGAAGACGAGGCTCGAGGCAGCGGAGATGTAGTTCTGCAGAAAGATGCTGAGTATATCATGGAGTGAGCGTGTGAGCAACGATGAGGTCTTGGAGAGAGGATGCAAACAAGGAGGGAGCTTATACTTAAAATAAGTAAGCAGGCAGATGTAATTTCTGGGACACGTAATGAGAAAAGTGGGCCTGGGGAATATGATACTCACAGGTCGAATAGAATGACAAAGAGACAAAGGAAAACAACGCATGACATACCTGGCAGGCTTAAGCAAGTGGATGGCAAAACGAGGTCAGGGGTAGTTGGCAGAAGCACGAAACTTAATGAGAGTTACAAAGGATAGGTGGTAATGGAGAGCTGTGATCGCATACGTCCTGAAAGGACACGGCACATAAAGAGAAAGAAAGAACCTTAATCTGGTTCGATGACTCGGCAGTGTCCTTTTGGACAACCCGTAGAAACCTCTTGTTCAACCCCGACGAAACTTTCTTGGGCCGTCCGCTTGATATTCTCGTTCCATAGCCCTCAACGTCTTTTAAGAAATTTGCAACAGCAGTTTTAATTCGTCCAAGTTACTAATGCTTGACCAGAAATGATTAAACTTTCTTAAGTGCTTACCAATTAAAGCTTCGTTTAAATATGGTCTTAAACTTTAGACCATCTCGTATTTACACTAATTAGCCAGTATAGAGATTTTCCTTATTAAAAGCTAAAAAAATAATTCAATTTGATTTTTTTTTCTTATTAACATTTTCCGAAACTCTACTCAAACAAGTTTTTGAATAAAAAAAAACCTTTATTTTGATTGACCTCAAGATTTTGGCCAGCACTATGGTTTTTCTTGGCTGAGTCCGTCCTCAAATCTACAATTCAATCATTCGAACTTGCATAGAATACTACTGCCATATATGATCTGGTGCTCCCGACAAAATCCAGAGACGGATATGCAACGTGGCTGCTCCTGATCTGGCATCACGTCTACAGTCGCTATCACACAGACGAGCTGTGGTTTCCCGCTGTCTTTTCTACAAGTACTTTCATGGCAACTGCTCCGACGACTGCATGAATTTAAGCCTGCTACTAGGTTGGTATGTCGGTCCCACTCTTTCACTGTCGAAACGAATAAATGTAGCCATATTCGCGGCCTGACGATTGCGTCTAGCATGAAACAGCCTGTCGCCTCTGAGTGTTGACTTCAATGACTTTTATATTTATATTTACATATGCTCTATCTCTGATATTGAGCCCTTTATCCCATAAATATAGCACACCTTAAAACTATATTTCTCCATATATATATATATATATATATATATATATATATATATATATATATATATATATATATATATATATATATACCAAATTGAGGAGAATATAGAAGAGCAATATCAGCTTTCAACCGAAGTATAGACTGTACAAATCGCTTGGAGTTTCCGCTCTCCTATATGGGTGTTGGACGTGGACACTGTTGGCGGAACACAGAGAGAAGCATCCAAGTATTTGAGGACAAATGGATGAGAAAAACTTTGCCATTTCCTGTTGGGAACATAAATTCAATGAGTTAGTGCGGAAAAAGGTTGAAAGTTTTGTGGCCCACCAGGAACCTCTTCTCGACACCGTCAACAAATGGCGTGGTATGAACACGTTACAAGGCACGACTGCCTGTGCAAGGCCATCACGCAAGACACCGTTGAAGGTGCTGAGAGGAGGCCAACGCAAAAACTGGTTGGACAATGTCAAACAATGGACAGGTTCTGGATGAGATTTACTGTGGCTTCTGCATTCGGATCTATCCTACGATTACAAACGTCAAGGGGATGATGATGATGATGATGATGATGATGATAATGATAATGATGATGACTATAACGAACCCGACAGGAATTAGAACTCGGTTATCTAATTCCATGATTTTATCCTTTTTCCCAACCTGCACCGCCAAGATTTCAGCACCTGAAAGCGGTCACTTAGCTCGGTACTGACTAGACACGACGTTCCTTAACTTCGGTGAGTGTACGGGAATCTGTGTTTTAACGTGATATGGACGTAAGCCCACATTTGAGAAAAATGGCATGGTTTGGACACATTAAAAGGCATGATAGCCTGTGCAAGGCCATCATGCAAGGCACCGTTGAAGGTGGACATAGGAGAGGACACCAACGTAAAAACAGGTTGGACAATGTCAAACAATGGAAAGGTATGACTATACCAAAATTGCTGTTGGCTGTCACGCATAGACCATTGTGGAGGAGATTTAGTGTGGCGTCTGTACTCGGAACCCCCCACGATTACAAAATTCAAGTTGTTGATGATGATGATGATGAATGCAGAGCAATAATTACATATTTTAAATTGCAGTTATACATTTAAAATCACGTGTTTAAAGTTTTTCACTGTTATAAGCTTTTTTTTTTACATATTTATTCTGTAATAGTTATAGTGTTAATATAGGCACATCCAGATTCATTTTTATATGGTAAGATTCTTGAATATTCAATAAGAGCAACACCTCATTTTTTTTCAACCTTGTATTATTAAGCCCCACTTATTTATAATAACTACTATTTGAAAACAGTAGTCATTGGTAATCAAATATTGGAACTACTTTCTCTTTTGTCTTTTTAATATACTATTTATTAGCTTATACAGTATCCATACATGACTTATTTCTTTTATACAAATTTCAAACAAAAATGTTTTATTTCCTAGTACTCAGTATTTTCTTTTAGAAATCTCATTTACTCAAGTAATATATTGTTAGACTCTTAAGCTTTTGGTTATGTTATTTTATTTTTAGTACATTTTTAACAACCTGTAGGACTTGTTATGAAATATTTATCTTTAGTTTGAAGTGTAATGTTAATCTGATATAACTAGTTTAAAGCCAAAGCTTTGTATTTTATCAGTTTTCTTTACAAATAAAAATAGGAAATAATAATAAAGAATTCTTATGAAATAAGCATTTATTTTTAAGACATTACTTTGTATATTTACTTGTGCTTGTGTGAAAACTGTACTTGATGTGTTCTGGTAACTTTTTGAATGATAGGCCTTATATGTTAAGTCTTGAGGAAAGCAAACGTGAAAGGTTTATCGACTCCTTATTAAAGATTACGGAATTTAGCATCCAGTTTAAAATATGAAATGGAAGATTTAAACATAGAAGCTGTGTATTTGGTGTCTATAGCTTTTTTTTATAAATAAAGAATTTTAAATATAAAAATAGTTCATAGGTTGCTCTTCTGTTAACCTGAGGCACACATGGCTACCTTTCAGGGCACATTAGTGTGCCCCCGGGTGCACCAGATGAGAAACATTGATCTATATAGTTTCAGTCTTTGAAACTTTTAATTGATTTCGAATCCACGATATTTATCAAATCTTTTTGGTTGTTCATTCAAGATTTTTTATTTTGGGTTTTAATTTTATTTACTTTATGTAATTGTTAAACATTTAAAAAGAAATAATATTGTGCCTTGGTTTGGACACATTAAAAGGCATGACAGCCTGTGCAAGGCCATCATGCAAGGCACCGTTGAAGGTGGACATAGGAGAGGACACCAACGTAAAAACAGGTTGGACAATGTCAAACAATGGAAAGGTATGACTATACCAAAATTGCTGTTGGCTGTCACGCATAGACCATTGTGGAGGAGGGTTAGTGTGGCTTCTGTATTCGGATCCCCCTACGATTACAAAATTCAAGGGGATGATGATGATGATGATGATGATGATGATGATGATGATGATGATGATGATGATGATGAATGCAGAGCAATAATTACATATCTTAAATCACAGTTATACATTTAAAATCAAGTGTTTCAAGTTTTTCACTATTATTATTATTATTATTATTATTATTATTATTATTATTATTATTATTATTATTTTCTTTGATATCTGGCGTTTACACATTTCTTTCCGGGTCCCGCCCAGGGACCAAAGGTTAGAAATGGCATCATGACACTTTCCACTGCAAAGAAAGAATAAAAAAAATAAATAAAAAAAATAATTACATAGATAAAGCCCTTCGTAAAGTGTGGGCTGTACTTGTCAGAACAATTTTTTGTATCTCTTTGAGGCATGGACTTCCAGGGATCCCTTCAATCAGCCTACTGGAATCTTTTCCAACCAGTCCAAGGGCTCCAACTACAACAGGGATTGTTGATGTTCCCATGTGCCACATTTTTGAGATTTCTATTTTGAGATAATTATTATTATTATTATTATTATTATTATTATTATTATTATTATTATTATTATTCATAGTAGTAGTAGTAGTAGTCTGAATCTTATTCTTATTATTCTCCGTACACACATCGACGGTGTTTTCTTTGTGGCTCGAAATGTTGACGCTTTGTGTTGCTTCTTTTGCCGAGAAGAATACATTGTGCCACAGCTCTACTACGCTTAGAAAATCACCGTACATTCTTTTTTTTTTTTTTGCTTTTAATTCCAGAATAGAACTGGCATTAACCAAACAAAATTTTCAGCATAGATATAAATATATATCTGTAATAAATATACCATCAGCTATTCATGTTATCTTTTTATTCGAAATATTTACAATAACTTACGTTGTGGCAAGATGGCGTATGAATATAAAAAGGCAGCAAAATACATTGATGACTGAATAATGACGCTATGCATTTATATGAATAAAAGATTTCCTCACAAAATGCTGGAAACGTTTGCATCGAAGTAATCTCTTGCTGTTTGTGATAAATACATACTTCATTCGTTCTTTTTCTAAACGGCAGAAGTACAGACTTCGACAGTATCGAACTGTTGAATTCCCTATCAGTAATAATCCAGATTAAAGTTAGACCGTTCGCTGCAGCTGTTGCATTGTGGTATTGTTCTTCGGTTTTTATTAGGTTAGTTTGTTTTTTTTAGTTTTTTTTATTTGCATTTTGAAACCTTCTCTCTTTTATTTCTTTTCTCTTTCATACTTTATTTACACTTCATTTCAGATTTTTTTTCTTTTCTTTCTTTCTTTCTTTTTCCTGCTTCAATCTTTATATCTCTGGATCTGTAATTCATTCATTCTTTCTTTCTTTCGTTCTTCTCACGCGTCAATATTTATCTCTCAGAATCTCTATTTCTTTCTTTCTTTCTTCTTTTCCTTTTCAATATTTATATCTCTGAATCTCTAATTCTTTCTTTCTTTCGTCCTTTCTTTTTATTTCATTCTTTCTTTCGTTATTTATTTATTCATTTATTTATTTCTCTTTCGACATTTATATATGTGAACCCTAATTCTTTCTTTCTTTCTTTCTTTCTTTCTTTCTTTCTTTCTTTCTTTCTTTCTTCTCCCCGCTTCAATATTTATATCTCCAGATCTGTAATTCTTTCTTTCTTTCTTTCTTTTTTATTTATCTTTCCTTCAAAATTGATATCTCTGAATCTCTAATTATTTCTTTCGTTCTTTCTTTTTCCTTTCATTCTTTTTTCGTTATTTATTTATTTATTTCTCTTTCAACATTTATATATCAGAATCCCTAATTCTTTCTTTCTTTTTTCTTTCTTTCTTTCTTTCTTTCTTTCTTTCTTTCTTCTCCCCGCTTCAATATTTATATCTCCATATCTGTAATTCTTTCTTTCTTTCTTTCATTCTTTCTTTCATTCTTTCTCTCTTTCTTTCTTTCTTTCTTTCTTTCTTTCTTTCTTTCTTTCTTTCTTTCTTTCTTTCTTTCTTTCTTCTCCCCGCTTCAATATTTATATCTCCATATCTGTAATTCTTTCTTTCTTTCTTTCTTTCTTTCTTTCTTCTCCCCGCTTCAATATTTATATCTCCATATCTGTAATTCTTTCTTTCTTTCTTTCATTCTTTCTTTCATTCTTTCTCTCTTTCTTTCTTTCTTTCTTTCTTTCTTTCTTTCTTTCTTTCTTTCTTTCTTTCTTTCTTCTCCCCGCTTCAATATTTATATCTCCATATCTGTAATTCTTTCTTTCTTTCTTTCTTTCTTTCATTCTTTCTTTCATTCTTTCTCTCTTTCTTTCTTTCTTTCTTTCTTTCTTTCTCTCTTTCTTTCTTTCTTTCTTTCTTTCTTTCTTTCTTTCTTTCTTCTCCCCGCTTCAATATTTATATCTCCATATCTGTAATTCTTTCTTTCTTTCTTTCTTTCTTTCTTTCTTTCTTTCTTTCTTTCTTCTCCCCGCTTCAATATTTATATCTCCATATCTGTAATTCTTTCTTTCTTTCTTTCATTCTTTCTTTCATTCTTTCTCTCTTTCTTTCTTTCTTTCTTTCTTTCTTTCTTTCTTTCTTTCTTTCTTTCTTCTCCCCGCTTCAAGATTTATATCTCCATATCTGT
>OZ038518.1:11516135-11531135 GCA_964036315.1 Acanthosepion esculentum
TGCACCAAAACGAAGTTGCATCTTTGTAGTGAGTAAACTGTTTTTGTCTATATGAAAAAAATCATAATATATCACAACCGCCTGTAGAAACAACATTTGTTGAAAAATTGAAATTATTTAACCAAAAAAAACTCCTTTTTATATAATATCAAAGTTGTAAAATATATTTAGTGGCCTTCAGGCAAAAGCAGTACTCCCATGGTAATAGGAGTACCAGAATTGTTATAAAAAAAAATTAATAATATACATGAAGAAAGTCCTATTAAGAAAATAACGCGATCCGTTATACCGGGTGAGCCGGTTTTGTTGTAGTTGTTTTTTTATCGCCCAAAATTTCACGCGGCTTGAAAACTTTCGAACCACCGTCTCATGTGCATGCAGGAAGGATTTTCTAAACCTGCACAGATGCACCGATTCTTTTTTCCAGCTGGTCACGTCTTGTCTCGTCACATCGCGTTGCGTCTCGTTTACTCTCGTCTCGTCTCGTCTCGTCGCGTAGTTTTCTCCACCCACTAATTCTGTTGGAAATGGGAAAGCTGACATGGCAGCAAAGTAATCCTTAAGAATTAATATTTCTCATTTGTAAATTCCTTATAGCAAACTTCAAAGCAACTGTAAAACTCATAGATCCTAAACAAGTGGTATCATTTCCTGCAACAAAACATTACAAATCGGGGCAAAAGATGTCTTGTCAAGTCTAACGCCTCCAAAACTAAACCTCTCTCCATTAATAACCTTAGAGACCTCTCTCTGCCTTTCTTCAGTATGGCTGATGCTAACCTCCAGGAAAGTCACTCGTTGCGCCTTCTCGGGCTAACATTTTCAGCTGACATAAAATGGATAGACTATAATGAATCCATTGTTAGGTCAGCTGCTAAGACTGTTTGCCGTGTCGTGCGGGACAATTTTTCTCCCCGGAATCTATCTTGTATATCTATAAGTTCATGCATAGAATATTGCTGCCACATATGGTCAGCTGCCCCCTGCTATTTACCTGATGCTTCTTGATAAGAACCAAAGAATAAACAGAAACGTGATGTGGCGGCTCGGCTTCAGCCATTTCCAAACACCGTAAGTTTGCCTCTTTGTGTCTTTTTGTTTTATAAATACTTTCATGGTAGTTGTTCGGATGACGTCTTCGCTATGGAATCTAGACTGCATTTTGATTAATTTAAGCGCAGTATTAAATGTCTAGATGTAACCGTAAGTTCTATGGGAACATTTTCTTCTCTCACAAGGTCTTACATCCACGGCCTTATATTAGTTTATTAGTCCTACTAGGATCCTCGAAAAGAATTCAAGGGACGAAGGCACTTGTTAACGAGTGCCACCGGCCCGTCACTGGCTGTTTTATTTATATTACGCAATTCGCAGTTCTCACTTGAAGCAATAATTTTCTCGGCTTACAGCTGTTGATTTTAATCGCTGTCTACCTCGAGTTGACCGCGGAGCCATAGAGCCTTTCCTACCTTGACCCAGTTAATTTTACCTCACCAGGTATTGACAACGCTCGGCTAGGCTTACCGTAGAGCACAAGGGTGGTGTGAAGAACTGTGATACAAATAAATAAATACAAGCTGTCGCTTGCAGCGGGAGGAAAAATCTATTCAACAAAGTTTTGTGACATTTTTGCGGCATTCAATTTTTGTTTAACAGTCTAGGGAAATACTGGATATTGGAGATTGGGTTAGTAATATGAATTACGAAACAAGGTGTGTAGCTAATGGAGATATTGTATTAACGCCACGGCGTTGAAATGTATGATTTCTCAAAGAACTCTTCTTTTTTTTTTTTAATTGTAAACACGCTTGTTTCCTTTGGTGAAATTGAATTAAAAAGAATAAAAACTTGTACATTATTCGGACTATGGGTCTCATCTGTGTCGCCATGTTTATCCCAACGTTTCGGCCGTTGTGCGCTCCGGCCTTCTTCAGGTGGTTGGAATGTCGAACTGAACCCTTTATTTCGCTCACTGGGGTAGACTGTTCTAGTTCCTCAAGGACACATGGCTCAGTGGATAAAGGCGTTTGTTAGATCCAGTGACAGGTCCTAAAGAGTGTGAGTTCAATACCCGCTTAAGGTAGTGGAGAACTTTCAGAGGGAAATTAAAAGGAGATAACTGACATCCATTAAACATGGCACGTGGAACTATAACAGTCTTAACCAGGTATTGAACTCACGCTCTTTCGGTCTTGTCACTGGATCTAACTAACGCCTTTATCCACTGTGTCATTGATTTTGATTTTTATAATTTACGAAGTGGGTATTGCGTTGATTACGATGAAACAACATAATCGAGAAAATTTAAATAATTCAATTGAAAATTAACCAAAATATGACAGCTGTTTATTTTTGTGGTACAGATAGGTTTTGATATACACCTCTCCAAATATTAGAGCATCTTTCATATCTACGAAGCTTTTTATTAAAACTTAGTGCACCTCAGAAAAGGATGTGGAACAGAGAATTGGAGGTGCATGAGGCGGATTTGGTAAGTTAATCAAACGTGTCTTCAACAAGAAAGATCTGAACTTAACATGCATCCTGCTCTATGATGCTACTGCCATTTCAACTTTGCTATATGCCGGCTAAAACCAGAACTCTATATCTTCACGATATCTAAAACTTAGAAGGCTTTCACCAGCAAAAGCTGCGTTCAATTTTGAACATCAAATGGAATTACTACGTGACCAATATCAAAAGTTCCTGCAAAGAACTAACTATCAAAGCGTCGATTATTAAACACCATCTTCGATGGTCAGTACATGCAAGCAAGAATGGAAAAAGAAAGGTTCGCACGTCGAGACTTATTCAGTAAAAAGACCACGGGTTGACCTCTTTGAAGATACAAAGACCAACTCAAAACAATACTGAACGCAGTTGGACTTGAGCCTGTGGGGTTTCGCTCACATCATATTAGTAGAAATTCACCGAGATAAAAGTATACTTGGCAAAAAAATAAAAAGTACACAAATAACATGAAAATCATAGTAAATTGTATGTTAATTTCATACAATTTATTTATATTTTTGTGTGTATTGGTGTGTGTGTGTGTATTTTTTTTTAGGTTACACTTGTTTTATTGTACACGTGATAATATAAAGAAATTTACTCCGTAATGTTACAAGCCATATGACGAAAAGAAGTTGGACACATGTTGCTCGTACCAAGGTTCGTGGCGAAGAGGTATTTAACGTCATTTGGTGTGTTGTTCGTATTTCCCACAGGAACAGTTTTTATCGGATGCTGTGTGTATTTTGATTATTTTAAATTGTTAGTTAATTTACTTTATATATACTATAGAGTGAGTGATGGAAAGAAAGGAGTTAACCCCGTATATATATATATATATATATATATGTATATATATATATGAAGAAATATAGTCTCAAAGTGTGATATATTTATGGGATAAAGTACGCAGTATCAGAGATAGAGCGTGTGTAAATATAAAAGTGAAAATTAGAAGTCAACACTTAGAGGCGACAGTCTGTTTCATGCTAGATGCAATCATCGGGTGGCCCGATGATTGCATCTAGCATGAAACAGACTGTCACCTCTAAGTGTTAACTTCTATGTTCACTTTATATATATATATATATATATATATATTGGATCCTGAAAAATTAATTTCGGTTGAGCTCTCTGGTTTGAGGTGTGAATTTGTAAACAGTGACTATTTAAGCTAATATTGCACGACTCTTCGGCAGAATTGAGTCACTGTCAGTCACTGTGTGTTTATCTAAATCTAAAAATAAACACGGTAAAATTCACCTCCATCCCGTACCGTGCGCAGACGGCTTAGTGGGAGAAGTTCCGACTGACGCAAATTCAGTCGGGTTTCGATCCTAGCTAGAGGCAACCGGACGTCTAGCCACACTGATGAGCTGCGAAACAGCGAAACAGTCTGTCTGGGGATGACAAATATATATATATATATATATATATATATATATATATATATATATATATATATATATATATATATATAAGTCTAGTATTGGTGTATACGGAATAAATTCCAATAACCAACAATTACTATTCTTAAAAGAGTGCTCAATACAGAGTAGAGCATATATAATTGTTTATTTAAAAATTATAACATAAATACGTTATAAAATCAATACAAAAATAGCCATTTTGTTTCAACACCTCCGGTGTCTTATCAAGTGATGATTTTGAATGTAGAATAAACGCTAATTTCAATTGGTCTTGTCGGGAAGACCAGTTGAAATTAGCGTCTGTTCTAACGTAATTTCAATGAAAAAATAAAATAAATTGAATAACATATATATTTTTTTCTTTTCTCATCAGTAGTTTTATAATTTTAAACTTAATAGAGATTAAGTTTAGATTTTAAAATTGGTAGTTTTTTACCTTTAATTTTAATATCAAATTTTATCATGTAATTTAACACTTATTGGTTAGAATAAATTCTATTTTAGTAAAATCCCAAATTTAAAGATTTTAATAGCTATTATAACCTTACTTCGTTGTCAAGTTTTTTGAATTCCCGTGTACTGGCATTTTGATTGGTCATTCCTGCTTATGTAACAGCGTTTCCCCTTACGAAGGATTGTTAATTAATTTGAAACTTTTAAAACCCTTTATTCTACATTATCGCTTGATAAGACACCGGAGTGTTTTTATAATATATTTATGTTATAATTTTTAAATAAATATTTATTTAAAGTCATGTTTGATATGTTTAACGTTCTTTTTATAGATACAAGTATTTAAGCAAATGCTCTGTTTTATAATAAACAGTATTAAACTACATTTACCGGCCTGAATGTCCGAGAAATTTTCATAGAAAATTTTCGTTCTCCGACAGGAATCGAACCTGTATCCTACACGGAAACATCATTTCGCGTGACGAGCCGTAACCGTTCGGCCACAGAGAAGTGTCCGGTTAGCAAAGTCGATTTTACTATCTTTAAACTTAAATCTTCCATGAATCTCTTATAGTCATATCTGCTCTTAGCGTATCAAATGTAAACAAATGACGTCATACATTTTTGAATTGGACAGAATCCGACAATTTATTTAAAGACATTTTTGATATGTTTATCTAAAATGTCTTTAAATAAATTGTCGGACTCTGTCCAATTCAATATATATATATATATATATATATATATATATATATATATATATAGAGAGAGAGAGAGAGAGAGAGAGTAACCCGGATATAAGAGAGTTGTCGGGACCGGAGAAGAAGTATCTTATATCCGGGTTTCACTTATATCCGGGTTTGGTCTATTATATATACATTAACAGAGGCTCTAATTTGGGACCAGAAAAAATATCTCTTATATCGGGGTTTCTCTTATATCCGGGTCTCTTATGTCCGGGTTACACTGTATATATATATATATATATATATATATATATATATATATGCGTGTGTGTGTGTGTGTGTGAGAGAGAGAATCAAAATGTGAGTATGAAAAAGTGCTTACCCTAATGCATAGTTTTCAGCCTTTCCTTCGTAGTGTTCCACATAGCAATGCCTCACAAAGGTGCCATCAAAATTTCGTAGTACAATCGGTAGGGCCTAATATGTGTAAAGCATTTTGAAGACAACTACTGCTTTCAGTTAGAGCCAATAAATTCAGATATGTTTTAAAATAACATCATCTCTTAATTTCGCTCCGCCAGACCTGGGGGGCGGGTAATAAAATATCAGTTGATCTTTGTTTAATCTAACAGGTCTTGACTTGCTGACGAAGACGGTTAAGATGAAACAGATAGCGTGTCCTATTTACCCAATGAATGACACAGTTCACTGGTTAAACATTAAGCGCTAGATTTTAGAATTTAAACCAACGTCATGTTCAGAAATAAGTGATTATTTGCGACCGTGTTGCAAAAACCATCTTTTAGTGCAACACACACAAAAAAATTAACCTTTTAGATAAAGCTAACTTCTTTCAGAATTTTCCAAACACCTTTATTTAATTCCAAAGACGTAACCACGAACGTCAGCCCCCAAAATCTTTTGGTTTAATCTAATTTTGGAAATTATTAGTCAAAGTTCCAAGAACTCCTATGTTCAGATTATATTGCTCATACTATCTTCTTCTATTACCGTATCTTTTCAGAACCTAGGCAATCTTGGCTCTCCACAACTTCCTATGCCTTGTCACTCTTCGAAATTTTGCCATCTATTTGTATCTTTATAGATCTAATTTGTTTGCTCTTTTCATGGTCTGTCATACATTCAAGCAAACTCATTAAGTGGGTCATTCGCTATTTACATTATTTACATTATTCGGACTGTTATCCTCATCTTCATTGTCATATTCGCAACGTTTCGGCCTTTGTACGCTTCGGCCTTCTTCAACATCTCTCCCTATCTCTGAGATGAGGTATTATGATTACTTCATTTTTTACATTATTCGAACTGTTATCCTCATCTTCATTGTCATATTCGCAACGTTTCGGCCTTTGTACGCTTCGGCCTTCTTCAATATCTCTCTAAGATGAGGTATTATGATTATTTACATTATTCGGGCTGCTATCTTCATCTTCACTGCCATATACACAACGTTTCGGCCTTTGTACGCATCGGCATTCTTCAATATCTCTCCCTATCTCTGAGTTGAGGTATTATGATTACTTACATTATTTACATTTTTCGGGCTGTTATCTTCATCTTCACTGCCATATTCATAACGTTTCGGCCGTTGTACGCTCCCTGCCTTATTCACTATCTGTCTGTATCTCTGAGATGAGGTATCATGATTACTTACATTGTTTACATTATTCGAACAGTTTTCCTCATCTTCATTGCCATATACACAATGTTTCGGCCGTTGTACGCTAAGGTTTCCTTCAGGCGATTGAAATTTCGAACCGGACTCTTTATTTCGTCCCCCGGGGTAGATTGTTCTAGTTCCATGTTCCATGCCTCTTCCGGATGTCTCGGTTATTTCCTCTTAACTTAATTCTCCAAGTATTTTTTGTTCACCACTGCTGTAGCCAGGTATTGAACTCACAACTCTTTGGATCTAATCACTGGATCTAGCCAACCTCTTTATCTACTGGGCCATCTGTCCTTGGATGGCCCTGTGGATAAGGGTTATTCGCTTCTTTCCTTTGCGTCACTTGCCTTCAGTATGCCTTATGTGTGTGAAATTTTCCAAGCCTTCTTTTCTCATTGTGTGTCCTACAACTTTCAACTCTTTCTCGTTTTAAGTGTAGATATACTTTTCGTTTTCATTTTCTTTAACACTTCCTCGTTCCATGATATTCTCAACATCCATTTCTGTTGCCTCTTGTTTTTTTCTTTATCTATTAGGATATTGTAAAACCTTATCTGCCATATAGCAAGAGTTGTACTGTCTAACATTCCTGCATCGTTTTCTTTGTTTCTTAATACTTTGCTTAGCTTTTGGAAGGCATCTTTCGCACTTCCGATACTCCTTTTTATTTCGCTGTTATATTTTCTGTCATTCGTTTCAACACTTCCGAGATATCTATCTATATTTCTGAGATGAGGTATTGTCATTATTTACATTGTTCGGAGTATTGTCCTCAGCTTTGTTGCCATATTCACGACGCTTCGGCAGTTGTAAGCTCCAGCCTTCTTCAAGATCTGTCTTTATTTCTGAGATGAGGTTTTGTAATCATTTACATTGTTCGGAGTACTGTCCTCATCTTTGTTGCCATATTCACGACGCTTCGGCAGTTGTAAGCTCCAGCCTTCTTCAGGATCTGTCTATATTTCTGAGATGAGGTATTGTAATCATTTACATTGTTCGGAGTATTGTCCTCATCTTTGTTGCCATATTCACGACGCTTCGGCAGTTGTAAGCTCCAGCCTTCTTCAGGATCTTTCTATATTTCTGAGATGATGTATTGTAATAATTTACAGGAAGGACTGAAATTAAGTTCAAACATATATATATATATATATATATATATATATATATATATATATATATGTATGTCTCTGTGTGTGTGTGTGTGTGTGTGTGTGTTGTGCTAATTTGCCCATGCACGCATGATGGACTCTCCCAGCTATAAATAGGAGCAGGTACTGCCTTTTGGAGAGTGTAGTTTCCAGCAGTCAGCTCTGACAGTCAGACTGAACATTCTTACTGTAACACTCTCGTTTGTATTACTGTTTCTGTTAATATATTTGTTTAACTCGATTCCTCTCTTTGTGTCTTTATTTCTGGCCCTAACAAGGCCACAACAATATATATATATATATATATATATATATATATTATTCCAGAATTGTTTTCCAAATTATTCAAGATGATCTTCGCGTTCTTTAACCTTCTAACTTTCTATCATAGCCGAAACTCCTCTCTCACGTGCCAAGCCTTTCATGGATTGAGCTGCAAACGCCACTTCCATTCCAGCAGTTTCTTTTCTCGCACTTCCCGCCTGTGGAACTACCTAACGAGTTCTCGCTTTCCTGATAACTAGAATATTCGACAATCTGTGCAAACTTTAATCGCCATCTTTTTTTTTTCTTTTTTTTGTTTTGAATCCCGTCCCCCTGTTGTCTATTCCTCAATCCTCCCTATTCTCAGTCTTGTCTTTCACTTTCAGTCACTATCCGGATTATTTGTGCTTGTTAAACTCTCTGCTGGATGGCAGAGAGGATTCACTGTCGAAAGGCAGAGTGTCGTCTCGGGAAAAACCTACCCGACCCCGTTTTTTTACGGATTGTACGAAGGGCAGAGACTCGCCTCGGGAAACACCTACCCGACCCCGTTTTTTTACGGATTGTACGAAGGGCAGAGACTCGTCTCGGGAAACACCTACCCGACCCCGTTTTTTACGCGGTCTGCGAAGGGCAGAGTCTCATCTCTGGAAACACCTACCCGACCCCGGTTTTTTACGGGGCCTATGAAGGGCAGAGACTCGTCTCGGGAAACACCTACCCGACCCCTTATTTTTACGGGGTATACGAAGGGCAGATACTCGTCTCGGGAAACAGCTACCCGACCCCGGTTTTTTACGGGGTCTATGAAGGGCAGAGACTCGTCTCGGGAAACACCTACCCGACCCCGGTTTTTTTACGTTGCCTATGAAGGGCAGCGATTCCTCTCAGGAAACAACTACTCGACCCCGTTTTTTTACGGGGTATACGAAGGGCAGAGACTCGTCTTGGGAAACAGCTACCCGCTCCCGTAAAGAACGGGGTCTAATTTTTGACCTAGCCTACGGGCTTGAATACCCCACAATAAACTTGGCCTGGTGCTGCATTCGACCACGTGAGGTGGTTAATTAATATCTCACTTTCACTCCCTGTAACTGTCTATGTACAAGTGGCATTCCCGCCTTGCATAGGTAAAACGATTAAAAAAAACATATTTTTCTCTTAAAAAAAAAAAAAAATTTGAACTCATTCCTGTTCCAATTACAGCAATTTAAAAAGACGAGGCTTTTTTTCGTGAAAATTCTGTCTACCATACTGAGAACACCCAGGTCTGAATAATGATTGAAACAGTCGAGTGTAATGAATGGAAACAGTAAGAAATGTAATGAAATTCACAAAAAAAAACAAAAAATAATAATAAAAAACCGTATATTTTAAAGTGGGTTATTCACAATTTGAAACACAATGTACAATATCTGACTAGCAAATTGAAAAGATAAAATTAAAAATTAAGCGCTCACACGACGATTTACAGGGTGCGATTGATAAATTGTCGTCCGTTTGAAGCAGAAATGAAAATAACACCGACATCACATTTTAACAGGTATACAGGGTGCGATGGAAAAAAATTGTCGTCTAAATGACTCAAAACTGAAAATAACACTGGCATCACATTTTAACAGATCTACAGGGTGCGGTGGATAAATTGCCGTCCAATTGAGGCCAAAATAAAAATAACACTAACATCTCATTTTAAGAGATATACAGGGTACGATGGATAAATTGCCGTCCAATTGAGGCCCAAATGAAAATAACAGTGGCATCTCATTTTAACAGATCTACAGGGTGCGATGGATAAATTGCCGTCCAATTGAGGCCCAAATGAAAATAACACTGACATCTCATTTTAACAGATCTACAGGGTGCGATGGATAAATTGCCGTCCAATTGAGGCCAAAATGAAAATAACACTAACATCTCATTTTAAGAGATATACAGGGTACGATGGATAAATTGCCGTCCAATTGAGGCCCAAATGAAAATAACAGTGGCATCTCATTTTAACAGATCTACAGGGTGCGATGGATAAATTGCCGTCCAATTGAGGCCAAAATGAAAATAACAGTGGCATCTCATTTTAACAGATCTACGGGGTGCGATGGATAAATTGCCGTCCAATTGAGGCCAAAATGAAAATAACACTGACATCTCATTTTAACAGATCTACAGGGTGCGATGGATAAATTGCCGTCCAATTGAGGCCAAAATGAAAATAACACTGATATCTCATTTTAACAGATCTACAGGGTGCGATGGATAAATTGCCGTCCAATTGGGGTCAAAATGAAAATAACACTAGCATCTCATTTTAACAGATCTACAGTGTACGATGGATAATATATATATATATATAATATATATATATATATATATATATATATATATATATATATATATATATATATATATATATATATATATATATATATATATACACGATCTGAGAAAGATATGGACAGCACTAAACTGATATATGTAGTTGGATGATTGACACAGTGATGTATTTGCCAGGAGTCAGCGGTTCGAAACGGCTTAAAAATTGAAATTTTAATGTTGCTTTTGAAGATTGGCGTAAAAATGTTGATTTTTTTTCGAAATTCGACCTCGTAATACAAACCTAACAAATATTGACAGATAAAGAAACACACACACACACACACACGCACACACACGCACACACACACACACACACATATATATATATATATATATATTAGAGAGAATGAATGAAATAATATAATGGACAAACCGATATTGGCAGAATTAGATTTGATCGATATGTGGAGAGACACAGAGTATTGAGCAATCTGACAGGATATGAAGTGTAAATGCTCGTCTACTAAGGCTACTAACCAATCCCTGTTGCAGACGCCTGACCAGGCATATTTATGTTTGTTCAACACCCACAGACTACAACTGGCATTTCACTCACAAGGCCTGGGTCTGGTATTCAGAAAATTTCCAAAGTACCGGCTCGCTTGGATAGCCTCCTCGGGATCGATAACATGAAGAATTCACCTTGCTGACAAATCGACCATGTTGAGATTTGAACCCCGAACTCATGTTTAGAAGGCGAATTTTTTAACCACTCGGTCACGTGCCCATATATATTCTAACCACTTGGCCACGTGCAGGGACGTCTACCCACACTGAAGAGCTGTGATATAGTGAAAGTCTGTCTGTGAATGACTATATATATATATATATATATATATATATATATATATATATATATATGCATGTTTCATTAAAGACGACAGATAGGGTACTACGGTTAAGCTTTTTATTTAATTGTTCTTGTGTTCGAACAAGAGCTTTCTTTTCTGGACAAAGAGTGTGTAAAAACTGTCCAAATGTTTTGTTGTATTTTATATTGTTTTAACAATATTAAGTACTGAATTTCGTTTGTTAGACATTAAATTACGTCACTTAGTATCCACCAAAATTTACCTCGAGTATTCAGTCCTTTTTGCCTCTATTCATACACACATATATATGTGTGTGTGTGTGTGTGTGTGTGTGTGTTTGTGTGTGCGCGCGCACGCACGCACGCACGCACGCACGCACACAAACATTTTTTTATACACACACACATATATATATATATAAATATAAAAGTGAACATAGAAGTCAACACTTAGAGGAGACAGTCTGTTTCATGCTAGATGCAATCGTCGGGCCACGAGTGCTGTTATTTTTCTCGGCTATTTATATATACGGGTCAGTGGTGCATTGTGGGTAGTCATTTTTGGCAGATATTTTACCGCAAGTCGTTTATTTGTTTATTTATTTTTTGTGTCAAATTATTTTGCTTGTTTTTATTTATTTTTGTTTTTTATCTTATATATTTATTTTATTTTTATTTATTTATTTATTTTTATTTATTTTGATCGGTGTTTTTATTAACGTTGTAAAAATTTGTTCATATAGCTTAGTGTGTGTAGTCTTTTATGGCGGTTATTTTACCGGAAGTCGTTTATTTATTTATTTGTGTCAAATTAATTTGCTTGTTTTTATTTATTTTTATTTTTTATCTTATATATTATTTATTTATTATTTTTATTTTGATCGGTGTTTTTATTAACGTAATAAAAATTTATTTATATAGCTTATTTCACAGTTTTGTTTTTGTTTGGGAAGATAAAGCTATTTGTTGAATTTTGGGGTTGATTTTTGTTGTTTGTTCTGACTATTATTATGAAATGGACAAAGTCCGACAATTATTTTAAGACATATTTATTTTTATACATTCTTTTTATAGCTACAAATATTTACGTAAATGTACCAACTTTAAAGCTTTTAATAGCTATTATAACCTTACTTCGTTGTACTAGTATTTTGATTGGTCATTCCTGCTTATGTAACAGCGTTCCCCCTTACGAAGGATCGTTAATTAATATGAAACTTTTAAAACCCTTTATTCTACATTCAACATCATCGCTTGATAAGACACCGGAGGTGTTGAAACAAAATGGCTATTTTTGTAGTGTTTTTATAACATATTTATGTTATATTTTTAAAATAAATAATTATATATATATATATATATATATATATATATATATATATATATATATATATATAAAGACATTTTTGATATGTTTAACGTTCTTTTTTACCTGTCTGAATTTCCGAGAAATTTTCATAGAAAATATTCGTCCTCCGACAGGATTCGAACCTGTATCCTATACGGAACCGTCATATAGCCTGACGTGCCTTAACCGTTTCGGTCACAGAATGTATAAAAAGAATTTTTATTTTATTATGTTTTTCAAGAATTTTACTTAATAGTTATTCTATTTCGTAATTATTTTATTTATGATATTGTATTTATGTCTGTATGTATTGTTATTTGTATTTTATATATCATTTTATTTAATTATTTAATATTTTATTTATTCTCTTTTATTTTTTATTTATTTCTTTCCATAATTTTATTTAATAATGATACGATTTAATAATAATAATAATAATAATAATAATAATTATTATTATTATTATTATTATTATTATTATTATTATTATTATTATTATTATTTTATATCATTTTATTTTTAGATGTTACGTTTCTACTTATAAATGTTTTTTTTAAATAATTCTTCTCTAATTTTTAAATATCTTTAAGTAATTTCCCTTATATAAACTACTCCCGGCGTTGCCCGTGATTGATTCAAAAATCGTACGACTCATACAGCAATCGCTATCACTCAAAATATTTTTGCCCTACCTTGCCTTTAAAGGAGTGCCCTTTGCCGTGCTGATGTTGCTACATGCCCTACTTCTTGCCTATCTCACACTGCGAAATTCCTCTAAGCTCTATACTAAACATTAAATCTGTTACGAAAAAAGAACTAAACAAAATGAACACAAGATGAGCAGCTTTAAAAAAAGGACTCGTAATTGGAAAAACCGAATGAAAAAAGAATGTTAACAACAAATATTTTTTCACACCCAACCCAGTTCTGCGGAAACAGAATCAACGTTGAGTTTAAGCAAGCGAATGGGCCAATTGGAGTAAAGTGCCATGCAGATTTAAAGTTTTCCCACTTGTGACGAATGCAGCTATCGATTTTTTGCATGCTAGTTAACATTCCTGTCAGTCAGCTGTTGGCTCTCACGCTGGCCAATAGAATCTTCCTGCCTATTCGTGGCAGCCAGCTATAGGCTCTCACTCTGGCCAGTAGAAAATGGCCACAAACTACATGAAAACTGCCGTAGAAGCCAAAAAATCGATTATTTCCACTATTGATGGGAGTTGGGAAATGCAAAGACGATCTTGGCCTTCGCCCTAACTTGGAGCATGTGCATGTAAATTTTGGTGCAAATCCGTCCAAAATTGCGGCCGTGCATTCGTTACACACACACACACACACACACACACACACACACACACACACACACACACACACACACCTGCCTTTTATAGATAGAGATCTATTGATGATTTTTTACTAGAATAAAATTGTTGAGTGCTTAATATTTTAAAATATAGGTCAAGGTTATTTTAGCTGTCTAATTGAAACAGACACTCCCACTGATACCACCTTTTCAATCTGCGATTTCCTCCTTATTCCCCTTCCTCTCTGGTCTTTTTCCTTTTCTTTTCTTTTTACATTATTTTCTCTCTCTCTCTCTCTCTCTCTCTCTCTCTCTCTCTCTCTCTCTCTCTCTTTCTCTTCCTCACTATTTGTTCCTTCAATGTCTAGATTCTCACTATCATATTGGAAATCTATGTAAACTTATGTCTAGGCATTTATCTGCTTCTCTCGCTATTTTCCTTTCTTTCTTCTTTTTTCTCTTTTCTCTCTTTCTTTCTCCTTCTTTATCTTCCACGTCTTCTTCTTTTACTCTTTAAATGACTACATTTTTAGCTCTCATTTTATTTTCTCACATCTCGGAATTGATAAAGTCCACAAGAAAATTTGTTGATAGAAATAGCTATTTTCTGAATGAGTTAGCTTTGGATTTTTAATCTATGCATTTGAAATTACATATATATATATATATATATATATATATATATATATATATATATATTAAGACATTTTTATTCTTTTTTTGGCCGCAAACTACATGAACTACTATTCTGTGAAAAATTTTAACAACGAAATTTTGGAAGATTATGTTTGAATATGATCAACAATATTTTACCCCTTAAAATGGATATCTAAGAATTGGAAAATATATATTAATCAATAAACTTGAGATTAACAAATCTAATTTTGGGGGAAGTCTAGAGCCGATATGTTTTTTATATAAACCACAAATTTGAGTAAGCTCTAGTCTTTCAGTCAACCTTTAACCATGGTGTCCGTTCG
>OZ038518.1:11533635-11543541 GCA_964036315.1 Acanthosepion esculentum
TTCTTTCTTTCTTTCTCTCTCTCTCTCTCTCTCTCTCTCTCTATTTTTCCCCGTCTCTTGTCACTTTCTTTCTTTCTCTCTCGATTTCTCCCCGTCTCTTGTCACTTTCTTTCTTTCTCTCTCTATTTCTCCCCGTCTCTTGTCACTTTCTTTCTCTCTCTATTTCTCCCGTCTCTTGTCACTTTCTTTCTCTCTCGATTTCTCCCCGTCTCTTGTCACTTTCTTTCTCTCTCGATTTCTCCCCGTCTCTTGTCACTTTCTTTCTTTCTCTCTCTCTCTCTCTCTCTCTCTCTCTCTCTCTCTCTCTCTCTCTCTCTCTCTCTCTATTTCTCCCCGTCTCTTGTCACTTTCTTTCTTTCTCTCTCGATTTCTCCCCGTCTCTTGTCACTTTCTTTCTCTCTCTATTTCTCGCCGTCTCTTGTCACTTTCTTTCTCTCTCGATTTCTCCCCGTCTCTTGTCACTTTCTTTCTCTCTCGATTTCTCCCCGTCTCTTGTCACTTTCTTTCTCTCTCGATTTCTCCCCGTCTCTTGTCACTTTCTTTCACTCTCGATTTCTCCCTGTCTCTTGTCACTTTCTCTCTCTCTCTCTCTCTCTCTCTCTCTCTCTCTCTCTCTCTCTCTCTCTCTCTCTCTCTCTCTCTCTCTCTCTCTCTCTCTCTCTCTCTCTATTTTTCCCCGTCTCTTGTCACTTTCTTTCTCTCTCGATTTCTCCCCGTCTCTTGTCACTTTCTTTCTCTCTCGATTTCTCCCTGTCTCTTGTCACTTTCTTTCTTCTCTCTCTCTCTCTCTCTCTCTCTATTTTTCCCCGTCTCTTGTCACTTTCTTTCTTTCTCTCTCGATTTCTCCCCGTCTCTTGTCACTTTCTTTCTCTCTCGATTTCTCCCCGTCTCTTGTCACTTTCTTTCTCTCTCGATTTCTCCCCGTCTCTTGTCACTTTCTTTCTCTCTCGATTTCTCCCTGTCTCTTGTCACTTTCTTTCTTTCTCTCTCTCTCTCTCTCTCTCTCTCTCTCTATTTTTCCCGTCTCTTGTCACTTTCTTTCTTTCTCTCTCGATTTCTCCCCGTCTCTTGTCACTTTCTTTCTCTCTCGATTTCTCCCCGTCTCTTGTCACTTTCTTTCTCTCTCGATTTCTCCCTGTCTCTTGTCACTGTCTTTCTTTCTCTCTCTCTCTCTCTCTCTCTCTCTCTCTATATATATATATATATATATATATATATATATATATATATATTTTTCCCCGTCTCTTGTCACTTTCTTTCTTTCTCTCTCGATTTCTCCCCGTCTCTTGTCACTTGCTTTCTTTCTCTCTCTATTTCTCCCCGTCTCTTGTCACTTTCTTTCTCTCTCTATTTCTCCCCGTCTCTTGTCACTTTCTTTCTCTCTCGATTTCTCCCCGTCTCTTGTCACTTTCTTTCTCTCTCGATTTCTCCCCGTCTCTTGTCACTTTCTTTCTCTCTCGATTTCTCCCTGTCTCTTGTCACTTTCTTTCTTTCTCTCTCTCTCTCTCTCTCTCTCTCTCTCCATTTTTCCCCGTCTCTTGTCACTTTCTTTCTTTCTCTCTCGATTTCTCCCCGTCTCTTGTCACTTTCTTTCTTTCTCTCTCTATTTCTCCCCGTCTCTTGTCACTTTCTTTCTCTCTCTATTTCTCCCCGTCTCTTGTCACTTTCTTTCTCTCTCGATTTCTCCCCGTCTCTTGTCACTTTCTTTCTCTCTCGATTTCTCCCCGTCTCTTGTCACTTTCTTTCTTTCTCTCTCTCTCTCTCTCTCTCTCTCTCTCTCTCTCTCTCTCTCTCTCTCTCTCTCTCTCTCTCTCTCTATTTCTCCCCGTCTCTTGTCACTTTCTTTCTTTCTCTCTCGATTTCTCCCCGTCTCTTGTCACTTTCTTTCTCTCTCTATTTCTCCCCGTCTCTTGTCACTTTCTTTCTCTCTCGATTTCTCCCCGTCTCTTGTCACTTTCTTTCTCTCTCGATTTCTCCCCGTCTCTTGTCACTTTCTTTCTCTCTCGATTTCTCCCCGTCTCTTGTCACTTTCTCTCTCTCTCTCTCTCTCTCTCTCTCTCTCTCTCTCTCTCTCTCTCTCTCTCTCTCTCTCTCTCTATTTCTCCCCGTCTCTTGTCACTTTCTTTCTTTCTCTCTCTATTTCTCCCCGTCTCTTGTCACTTTCTTTCTTTTTCTCTCTATTTCTCCCCGTCTCTTGTCACTCTCTATTTTTCTCTCTCTCTTTTTATCTCTTTCGTCACTTTCTTTTTCTCGCTACTTTCTCTACTCTTTCTCTCTTGCCACTTTCTTTCTTTCCCGTTACAGTCTGTCTCTCTCTATTTCTCTCTTTTGTCACTTTCTTTCGTTCTCTCATTACTTTCTTCGCTCTATTTCTCTCTCCCCTTGTCACTTTCTCTCTCTCATTACTGTCTATCTATTCCTCTCTCTCTCTCTCTCTCACCTTCTTTCTCTTTCTCGTTACTTTCTATCTCTCTCTATTTCTCTCCCTCTCTTTTTCGTCGCTTTCTTTCTCGCTCTCTCGTTACATTCTCTCTCTCCCTATTTGTCTCTCTTTTTCTCACTTTCTTTTTCTCGTTAATTTCTCTCTATCTATTTCTCTTTCTTTTGTCACTTTCTGTCTCTCTGTCTCTCTGTCTCTCTGTCTCTCTGTCTCTCTCTCTCTGTCAATTTCTTTCTCTCTTTCCTAAACTATCTCGTCCAGTTTACTTCGGCCTTTCCTTCTCTCATTTCTTTGTATTTCGTCTTATCTTTCTCACGCTGTCGCCATTTTCTCTTTCTCTCCTTAGTTTTCCTATTTTGCTCTATCGCTTCTCTCTCTTTTGCAGTCTCCCACCTTTTTCAACCCCCCACTTCTGTCTCTCCTTATATTTCTTCATTTCTCTCTTTCTCTTTCTCACTCTCGCTTTCATCTCTCTCTCTCTCTCTCCCCTCTTCTCTCCTTCCAACACTTTCCTCCTCTTTCTTTCTCTTCCGTTTTCTAGCTCTCTCCCTCTCACTCTTCTGTCTCTTTTTCTTTTCTCTTTTTCCTCTACAGTTTCTCTTTCTCTTTTCTCCTTTACTCTTCTTTCCTTTCTCTCTCTCTCTCTCCTCTCCTCTCCTTCCACCACTTTCATCCTCTTTCTTTCTCTTCCGTTTTCTAGCTCTCTCCCTCTTACTCGTCTGTCTCTTTTTCTTTATCTCTTTTTCCTCTACAGTTTCTCTTTCTCTTTTCTCCTTTACTCTTCTTTCCCGTTTCTCTCTCTCTCTCCCCTCTTCTCTCCTTCCAACACTTTCCTCCTCTTTCTTTCTCTTACGTTTTCTAGCTCTCTCTCACTCTTCTGTCTCTTTTTCTTTTCTCTTTTTCCTCTACAGTTTCTCTTTCTCTTTTCTCCTTTACTCTTCTTTCCTTTCTCTCTCTCTCTCTCCTCTCCTCTCCTTCCACCACTTTCATCCTCTTTCTTTATCTTCCGTTTTCTAGCTCTCTCCCTCTTACTCGTCTGTCTCTTTTTCTTTATCTCTTTTTCCTCTACAGTTTCTTTTTCTCTTCTCTCCTTTACTCTTCTTTCCCGTTTCTCTCTCTCTCTCTCTCTCTCTCTCTCCCCTCTTCTCTCCTTCCAACACTTTCCTCCTCTTTCTTTCTCTTACGTTTTCTAGCTTTCTCTCACTCTTCTGTCTCTTTTTCTTTATCTCTTTTTCCTCTACGGTTTCTTTTTTCTTCTCTTCTTTACTCTTCTTTCTTTTTTGTTTCTCTCTCTCTCTCTCTCTCTCTCTCTCTTCTTTTTCTGTTCACTGTTTCTTTCATTTTCTATTTTGCTTTCTTTTTTCCCATTATTTTTTTTCACACCCTCTAATATGCGCTCTTATTCTCTCTCATCTATTTCTCCCTGCTTTGTTTCTTCCCTGTCTCTTTCTATCTCCCCCTCTCTCTCTCTTTGTCTTTCTCTTTTTTTAATTTCTCTTTTTTCTGTCTTTGTCACTCTCTTTCTGTCTGTCTCTCTTTCGCTTTATCTCCCTCCCTTCTTCATCCTCTTTCTACATCTCATTTTTTTCGCTCTCACATTTCCCTGTCTTCTCTGGTCTTTCCCTTTGACTTTTCCTCACTGCCTCTACCCCCCCTCTCTCTCTCTAGTTTCTTTCTTTTTCTCTCTATTTCGCCATCATTATTCTTCTAAATAACTTGCTCTGCCGTTTTGTTTTCTTTCTCTTTTTCTTCGGCCATCTTCCTTATCAATTTTTTTATTCTTCGATCCGTCGACACGCGCTGAGATTCTTTTCAAATAGTTCTTATTGTTACCCTTTTAGAATCGTTGTCTTTCATCATCATCTATCTTCTTCTTCTTCTTCTTCTTCTTCTTCTTCTTCTTCTTCTTCTTCTTCTTCTTCTTCTACTTCTTCTTCTTCTTCTTCTCACCTTCCATCAAGACATACGCTGATAGCAGTTATTCTACCATCCATTCACACAAGCCCATCTTCTTCTTCTTCTTCTTCTTCTTCTTCTTCTTCTTCTTCTTCTTCTTCTTCTCCTCCTCCTCCTCCTCCTCCATGTTCTTCTACTTCTTTTACGTCTTCTCCTCCTCCTTCTTCTACTTCTTCCTCCTCTCCTTCTCGTCCAACTTCAACTCCTACTAGTACTCTTTTTTCCTCCTGCTTCTTCTTCTCTTCCTGTTCCTCCTTCTCCGCCCCGCCTTCTCCTCCTCTTTCTTCACATTCTTCATCTTTTTCTCGTCCTCCTCCCCTCACTTATGAGAAGAAGAAATTCGTCTTCTCCTCCTCATTCCTCTCCTTCATAATCTTCTTCTTCTTCTTCTTATAATTCTCATCATTCTTCTCCACCTCCTCCTCCTTCTAATTATTCTTCCTCCTCCTATTCTCCTCCTCATCCTTCTCCTACTCCTCCTCTTTTTCGTCCTGCTTCTTCTACTCTTCCTCCTCCTCCTCCTTCTCCTCCCCGCCTTATTCTCTCCCTCTTTCTTCACATTCTTCATCTTTTTCTCCTTCTCCTTCTTCTCTCCTCTCTTCTTTTTCTTCTTCTTTATCTCCTCCTCCTCTTCCTTCATATTCTTTTTCTTCTTCTTTTTCATATTCTTTTACTACTTCTTATAATTCTCATCCTTCTTCTCCTCCTCATCCTTCTACTTCTTCTTTCTCTTCTCCTCTCCGCCTTCCCCTGCTCCTCCTTTGTTCCTCCTGCTTCTTATTCTCCTCCTCCTCCTTCTCCTCCTCCTCCTTCTCCTCCTCTTTCTTCTACTATACCTCCTTCTTCTTCTTATACTTCTCATCTTTCCTCTTCTCCTCCTCCTGCTCCTTCTTCTGTGTGTGTGTGCGTGTGTGTGTGTGTGTGTGTGTGTATGTATTATGATGAAAACTGGGCTGTAGTAAATTCAAGTTAATACTTCTTTGACTTTCGAGTGATTGAGAACTGCGCTATTGAGGACAACACATTTTATGGATTATTTTTTCAGTGGCCTTTTTGCTTTCGAATTCTTTTGTCCTCAATTCGCACAGGCAAACAAAGGGCAGCATTCTTTTTTCCTTCTTTTTTTCTATCGGTTTTTGTCAATATCTATCTATCTATCTATTTAATTCTCTTCCTATCTATCTTTCTATCTATCTATTCATTACGTATCATTCTATATCTATCTATCTTATTAGTCTAATCATGTATTTGCCTCTCTCTCTCCCCCCTTGTCTGTCTATTCATATCTCAGACAGTCTGTTCAAATCTATCTATCTATCTATCTATCTATCTATTTATCTATCTATCTATCTAAGTGTTATAGTATCTATCTATCACATCAATATCTATCACAGACTGATGGTATCTGTCTAACTATCGTATCAATATAATTAAGTCTGTGCAAATCTATCTATCTATCTATCTATCTATCTATCTATCTATCTATCTATCTATCTCAGTCTGTTCATATCTATCTATCTATTTATCTATCTATCTCAGTTTCTTCATTATTATGAATGTATATCTACCTTATTGGTCTAATCATGTGTATTTCTCCCCCCTCTCTCTCTCCTTTTCTGTCTATTCATATCTCAGATAGTCTGTTCAAATCTATCTATCTATCTATCTATCTATCTATCTATCTATCTATCTATCTATCTATCTATCTCTCCGATTTCAATCCTTTATCTATCTATCTATCTATCTATGTATGTATGTATGTATGTATGTATGTATGTATATATATATATATATATATATATATATATATATATATATATATATATATATATATATATATATATATATATATATCCTTGAATTTACATGAATTCCAATGTAAATATCCACACGCAAATATCGTCGACACTTATGTGACCCAGAAAATTTTTTATTTATTTTTTATCGTCCACGGAATATGTCCCTAAAAAGAAAAACATAATACGATCTTAATGATCTATTTACAATAAGACTGTGTTCACATGCAACATATATATATATATATATATATATATATATATATATATATATATATATATATATATATATATATATATACATACATGCATATATGTATATAAAGTATCTATAAAGAAACGCGTTTAAAATGTTTTGAAATGAAAAAAATCTTTTTGGAAGCTTTTATCTTAGTTTTACTTTCAAGCTAACAAATTAAATTTAAAATTTCCATGAGCGAAACATTTACTGTATTTTAAAAGTAATTTAAATTCACTGGAAGGAGTTTTTGTTTTTAAATCACTAAAAATCGCTGATTTTAGCGCCATTTCTAGCTATCTGTCAGCACAGTGTCATTCCCTTTATTAAAAAGTCTTCAAAAATAAAATATACTTTTCTGAATATTTAATTGAGCAATATTTGCTGATATAAAGTTTAATATATCTGATTTGAAACAAATATTTAATACTCTTTGTTTGCAATATCAGAGAAATGCAATTGTTTTAGCACTGAACTCAACACAAGGTTTTTTAACTTCTGGTGCTGTAAGCTTGGATGTGTGGGTGGTGCAAGGAATAACGATTCGAGTTCCAGTTTCAGTAGAGTACGTTATATCCATTTACTCGTAAATACCCTTGCAAATGGTATAAATTCACCTCTACGTCCCAAGCTATGGATTGGTTAGTAGGACTTATATAAGTATATAATTATTATTTCCTAAACATTCTGAAATCATCAGTATATCCAGTCGATAAGCCCTAAAATCAAATTGATCAATCAATAAAACCGAGCAGGCCTGTTCTCATATTAGGATTTAGCTGTAAGCAATCAATATACAGATGATAGAATGAAAACAACAGACACAGAAAGTAACTACAAGAACTCGTACTGGTGGTAGCAAAAGAAAGTGAGAAGAAAGGACTAACACCAACTGTAAGAAGACAACATATAAGGTTTTCAGCAAAAGAAAATCCAACATGTGTTTTAGAAATTAGAAATATCAAAATGAAACAAATGCAAAAATTTAGGTATCTAGAATTAGTTATGATAGAGAATGGAAAATGCAAAACCGAAATCAGAGGATGCATAGGGATAGCGAAAGATGGTTTCCAAAAGCTAAGCAAAGTATTAAGAAAATGAGAAATTTTCATTGGAAACAAAGAAAAGAGTACCGAAAAGTTATTTAAATCGGTACTCCAATATGACAGTGAATGCTGAACCATCGATTACAGATGGAGAAGAGATGAGGCAACAGAAATGTGGTACTACAGAAAGATGCTGAGAATACTATGGCCTGAACACATGAGCAACGAGGAAGAGGAAATGGAAACAAAAAAGAGTATCATCAGAAAGAGACAATTGACATTTCTAGGACGCATAATGAAGAAAGGGCATATTGAAGACAACTGGGACAGAGAAAACCAGCGCATAACCTCCCTAACGAGTTTGTATAAATGGATGGCATTTTAATATCAGGAGGGTGAATGGGCACGTTGGCGAATTGTTAGAACGATCATGAGACCAGAGTTCGAATCGCACGATCGTCGATTTGTCAGAAAGATGATTTTTTGATGTTATTGGCCTATAGAAGGCGATCCCAGCGCGCGGAACCTTTGGAAAATACCTAAATTCTTGATTTAATAAATTCTCGATTTAATCAAAATTATCGTTTTTGTTGATGAGATTCATTTACTTGTTTCAAAATAAATCTTATATAGATTTCTAAATATTTAACTCCAAATATTAGGATATAGCTGTAAGTAAGCAATATGCAGGTGACACGGTGCAAATAACAGACACAGAAAAGAACTCGTACAGAAGGCAGCAAAGGAAAATCAGAAGGAAGGACTAAATACCAAATGTAAGGTTGTCAGAAATGAAAATCCAACATGTGAATTACAAATTAGTGCCGTCCTGGGTATGACGATAAACTACATCCGCGTCAAAGGATCAGGAGGTTTTGAGGAGCGTGGAACCACTTCTTCATTGCTGGTGTCTCCCAGGTCCAACCTGAAACGGGGTGGTAGCACCTGCCAGGGTCACAGCTATGAGCAAATCGTTAACACCCACCAAAACGGGGGTGAAAACACTATGAAAATATAAAAATAGGTTTTAATACCAGAAATACTTTTTGGAAAAATTATTATCAGCAATGCATTTTTAAAAAAAATATATTACCGGAAATACATTTTTGGAAAAAAAATATTACCAGCAATAAAAATCTTGTCGGCATTATATAACCCATTGATATGGCTTAAAAAAAGACAAAAAAAAAAAACAAAAACAAACCTAACCAAATAAATTACTAATATCAAAAGTAAGCGGCTGAAACGTTGTGAATATGGCAATGAAGATAAGGATAACAGTTCGAATAATGTAAATAGTGAAAGTAATATTAATACTTCATCTCAGAGATATAAATAGATATTGAAGAGGGCTGGAGCGTACAACGGCCGAAACGTTGTGAATATGGTAATGAAGATGAGGATAATAGTCCGAGTAATGTAAATAGTGCAAGTAATCTTAATACTTCATCTCAGAGATATAAATAGATATTGAAGAAGGCTGGAGCGTACAACGGCCGAAAAGTTGTGAATATGGCAATGAAGATGAGGATAATAGTCCACATATTGTAAATAGTGCAAGTAATCTTAATACTTCATCTCAGAGATATAAATAGATATTGAAGAAGGCCGGAGCGTATAACGGCCGAAACGTTGTGAATATGAGAATAACAGTCCGAATAATGTAAATAATGCAAGTTCTGCATTTTTATAGCGATTTCTGATATCATTCTGATCATAAATATATTTGGTATATTTTTTTCAAGATATCGAGAACAAAAACATACTTCTTTAATGTCCTATCTCCGGTGTAATTCTGCTTCGCGTTTTATTCCTCCGTGTTCAGTTTATTAGATTAGTTATGTGTCTCATTAATCTGATTGTCCGATGAAGCCTGCATTCATTTGCATCAGACGCTTCTTTTTATTCCTTCTGTCGTCTCTCGTCAGGACGTTGGCGATCATGGCTAGCCATAATTTCCTGTCATTTGACGTTCGTAAAAAATTGTTTTGAACCTTATTTCTTCTAAAACCTGTTCCGCTGTTGGTTTAATGAAACTCCCTAAGTAGGTTATGCGCTGTTTTCCGCTGTCTTGCCTTCAATCTGTCCTGTGGGGATCAAATTTTCCAAGCCCTCTTTCCTCATTATGCGTCCTTTTCGTTTCCATTATCTATAAAACTTTATTTATGAGCAGGTAACTTGAAGTTATTTAAAAAATAAATTCTTCATTCCATTTAAGGAAGTTCATTATGGAGATTTTCTAGGTGTAGCTTAGATGTGGCACAAGGCCAAAATTGTGGAGAAACCCAGCTTGGATCTAGCTACTGAGTCATAAGTGAATATAACAAGAGAATCTTCTACTTCTTCCTCCTCTTCTTCTCCTCCTACTCTTTTTCCTCCTGCTTCTTCTTCTCTTCCTCCTTCTCCTCCCCGCCTTCTCCTCCTCTTTGT
>OZ038518.1:11548741-11553741 GCA_964036315.1 Acanthosepion esculentum
CGCATGGGGTTACAGAAGGGTTGGCGGAAGAGCAGATAGGAGTGGTAAAGGAGAAGGACGGAGGGTTGATCAAGGCAAGGGGGTTACAGAAGATTTAGAGCTAGAGCAGATGGAATGAAAGATGAAAGGAAGTGGAGAAGGGAAGTGGATAGATCAAAGCAATTGGAGATGACGATTGACGCTACACTTAAACCGTTGGAAATTGTATTTGTCAGGGAAACAGTAGGGAAGGGAGTTCCATAGGCGAGATGTGCGAGACATGAAGCTATTGGAGTAGAAGAGACGTCTACATCTAACAGTTTCAACGGTGAAGGGGTGGGAACGGGATTCCAGCCTCGTAGGACGTTTAAATTCCTGAGGCCTAGGGACAAGCGAAAGCAACTCCTCGGAGCAATTACCGTGAAATTACTTGTAAAAAAGGCAGAGCGATGCAACATCGCGTCTGTGAGAGAGCGACTGCAGACGAGATGACAGATCAGGGCCAATCACATTGCATATCCGTTTCTTGATCTTATCAAGAACCCTGAGGCAACCAGCAGGGACCCCAGACCATAAATGGCAGCAATACTCCATGCAAGGGCGAATGGTAGATTTATAGACTTGGAGGATCGATATATATATATATATATTATATATATATATATATATATATATATATATATATATATATAATTATTTATTTGAATATTACAACATAAATATGTTATAAAATCACGACAAAAGTAGCCATTTTGTTTCAACACTTCTAGTGTCTTATCAAGTGACGATGTAGAATATAGAATAAATTGTTTTAAAAGTTTCAAATCAATCAACGATCCTTAGCCAGGAGTAAACGCTGTTACATAAGCTAGAGTGACCAATCAAAATACAAGTATAGGATGATTCGAAAAATTTGACAACTAAGCAAGGTTATCATAGATATTAAAAGATTTATAAAATTTGAAATTAAAATTAAAAGTAAAAAATTAAAATTACCCATTTAGAAATCTAAATCAAATCTCTATTAAGTTTTAAATTGTAAATATGTTATAAAATCACGACAAAAGTAGCCATTTTGTTTCAACACTTCTATATATATATATATATATATATATATATATATATATATATATACCAATTTATAATTAGTAGGGATAATTCCAAGGAGAGCATTAATCCAAAGAGAGCTCAATGTAAGTAATAGAGCAATAAAATGGTAATAAGTCAATAAAATCCTTTAAAATCGATCTCGGTTATAATTTATTTAATCAATATATTTATATATTCATCTCTTCAGATCGAAATTTATCACATATATATATATATATATATATATATATAGGTAACTACACTCGTCTCGGAAAACCTTCGGTTTCTTGATTTGCCAATGATCAAATCAATATCGAAGGAAAAAAGGTCTTAAAAAAAGAAAGAGCGATGAACCTCTGTCGAAAATAATCGTACAACATACAGATCAGGTTTCTATTCTTTCTTACTTCCCTGACGATCCGCTTAAGTGAAACCTTGGTAGGTTTGTCTGGCTCTCTAGGTTTAACTATATATATATATATATATATATATATATATATATATATATATATATGTTTTTAAACGTTAATTCCGTGGATAACCGTATTTGAGTAGACGGTACGTTTATTTATTAAGCAGTATATTTATTTATTTTCATCTACCAGCCTGAATGTTCTAGAAATCTTACTACAGGAAAACGTACGTTTTCTTTCTTTCATTCGATTTCTGAAGGCAAGGATTATGGCAATAATTAAATGCTTAAACAAGGAGACCGTCCTGAAAATATTCGGTGAATTCCGAAGCCGTCTGGAGGCCGTGGTTGAAGCCAATGGCGATTTTATTGAATAAATTTTCTCTTTAGTATTTCAATATATTTTTTTCTCTAATTTTGGTAAATATATCTGTTAAAATCAGATGTCTGTATTCTTTTCATTTTTTGTATCAATTTGACGACAATTTATTCCTCTCAGCCTTTGTATATATATATATATATATATATATATATATATATATATATATATATATATATATATACAGTGTAACCCGGATATAAGAGACCAGGATATAAGAAAAACCCGGATATAAGAGAGATTTTCTCTGGTCCCAAATTAGAGCCTGTGTTAATGTATATATAATAGACCAAAGCCGGATATAAGAGAAACTCTGATATAAGTTCTTCTCCGGTCCCCACATCTCTCTTATATCCGGGTTACACTGTATATATATATATATATATATATATATATATTGATGCATGTTTCATTAAATAATATAGACAATTTCGTCTATTTATTTTAAGTAAGTTCCAGTCATATTGTCTGTTTTATGTATAAAGCTTCAAGTTGAGACCTAACCTGAACAAAATAAACTACGAAATCTCCACAAATATTCTTAAATGCCTATAATTTATAACAGAAGCCATTGGTTTATACCAACGGCTTCCCATACTTAATACTTCTCGTTTTCACTCTCGCGTGGTCATGTGTGACGTCACGAGCTGCTATGCGATTTTCGCTTCCACGTCTCATATACACAAATTTGTCGTTGCTTTGCGATTTTTCATGCAACATAAACGGACTAGCATTATTGTTTCGTCCGTGTATTGTTTGACATATTGAGATATAATTGTCATCTTTGATAATGGCTTATGTAAGCCGAAAGCTTAGATTGGATTCAAACATGTATCAATATGGTGTTTTCCTTTCGTCTTTCAATGATAATGATATTAAGCTTATCCGACAATATGAAAGGAACTTACTTAATATAAATATACAAAACTTGTCTATATTATTTAATGAAACATGCATCAATGAAAAATTGCTTCCTAAATATACACAATATATATATGTGTGTGTGTGTGTGTGTGTGTGTGTGTAATGTCGCAACACTGTTTAAAAAACAGCTTCGACGAATAAGTTAAATGCGTACACACCAGACCTCGAGTACAACTGGATACACTGTTAGCTAGTGGTAGGGTTTGGGCGAGTACGCTTGTACACCGGGGCGTGCCACGGTATCGATCAGGAGTCAATCAATAATTTTATTAAAAAAGAAAAGAGCAAAAATGGGAAACTATTTAAGGATGCGACCTCCATTTTAAGCAATGCTTCAGTTTCTTTCTTTTTTTTTTTACTTTGTTTTAAACTTGTTTTGCGCAGTGTTTCAGAAACGTTGTGGAGGGAAAAAATTACGTAAATGTCAGCGAGTGAAAAAGGGCGCATGCGTTACAAGCGAACACGCTTCCTGCGTGCAAAACTTATTGTGTTTGTGTGCACATTCCGGGTAATGTATGCGTTTATGGCTGTTCTGGGTCCTCCTATACCCGTGCCACGGCGTATATGCGGATTTAAAAGGTTATTCGTGTGTCTCGGTGCGTCTGCAATTTCATGTTTCTGTACGTCTTTGAAATTTATGCTTCTAGGAAACACTTTTCTTCTGTTAATTAATATTTTTGCAAGCGTGTGCTTGTAAAAATTCTTTGTTCAGGCTCATTCTTACGAGTCAAAATCTTTCTTTCATTCCTTCATTCGTTTTATTCCTTTTTTTTTTGTATATATTCGTTATTTTTCTTTCTTTTTCATTCACTCATAGTTTCTTTCGATTTTTTAAATTTTTTTCTTAACAATTCTTTCCTTCTTTTTCTTTTTTATTCTTTCTTTTTTTCTTTCGTTCATTCTTTCTTTCTTACTTTCTTTTTTCTGTTCTTTCACTTCATTGATTTCGTTCTTTTCATTTCTTTCTTTCTGTTCATATTATTCATTCATTCATGCTTTGTTTGTTTGTTTGTGAGTATCTTTCTTTCTTTCCTTGTTTCTTTCTTTCTTTCTTCCGTTTGATAGCTTTATTTCTTTTTATTTATTTCCGGTTTTGCTTTCTTTTTCTTTCATTCATTTTTTCCTTCGGTTAATATCTTTCGATTATATCATTTTCTTCGTTTCATTTCCTTCCTTACCTCATTATTTGTCTGTTTGTTTGTTTGTTTGTTTGTTTGTTTCTTTCTTTCTTTTTGTTCTTCCGCCTCATTCATTTCGCTTTTTTCTTTCTTTCTTTTATTTTCTTTCTTTCTTTCTTTTATTATCATTCGATTCATTAATTCATTTTTCATTTCATTCTTTCTTTCTTTCTTTATTTATTTTCGTTCTTCCGCATCATTCATTTCGTTCTTTTCAATTTTTCTTCCTTTCTTCCTTTTTTCCTTTCTTTCTTTCTGTTAATATAATTCGAATTATTCAATCATTAATTAATTCATTAATTCTCTCTTTCTCTTAATATCATTCGATACATTCATTCATTCTTTCTTTCTTTCTTTCTTTCTATTAACATCATTCGATTCATTCATTCATTTGTACTTTCTTTCATTCTTTCTTTTTTTCTTTCTTTTTATTCTTCCACTTCATTCATTTCGTTCTTTTCATTTCTTTCTTTCTCTTAATATCATTCGTTTTTCTTTCTTTCTTTCGTTCTTTCTTCCTGTCGTTCGTTCGTTCGTTCTTTCTTTCTGTTAATATCATTCGACTCATTCATTCATTCATTCCGTCTTTCATTCTTTCTTTCGCTTGATATCTTTATTTTTTTATTATTTCCGTTTTTTTTTTCTTTCTTTTTCTTTCACTCATTTTTTTCCTTTGGTTCTTGCATTTTCTTCTTTTCATTTCTTTCTTTCTTTCTTTCTTTCTTTCAGTTCTTCTGCTTCATTCATTTCGTCCTCTTCATTTCATTCTTTCTGTTTATACCGTTCGATTCATTCATTAATTCATTCATTCTTTTCTTCTCTTGCTATCTTTATCCATTTTATTCATTTCCGTTTTTTTCATTTTTCTTTCTTTCGTTGTTTTTCTGTCTGAATTAATTTAATTTCGAACCAGAAACATCCCTCTAAAAATGAAAATGTCCTAACAAGTAGGAATGGTTTGGTACTAGCTATTATAAGAATGCGTTTAGTTAGCTGTTCCGACATGGATTTACACGAAATGACGCATCTCTCGATGTAA